>VWPW01019418.1:242324-320929 GCA_013389825.1 Crypturellus undulatus | reverse complement strand
GCGCAAGGCGCATGCGCCGCGCGGCCGCGCCGTGCTCCAGCCCCCCTCCCCCCCCGCGCATGCGCACAGCGCCCCCCCTTCCCCGGTGGCGCAGGTGGATTTGGCGCCTCGGCGCGGGGCGGCAGCCATTTTGGGCCCCCCGTTTAGCGAGGCCGTGGGCACGGCCGCTGGGCGCCGGGTGTAATTTCCCCTGGGAATTTATTTCCCTGCGGGTAAGGCTCGTTCCAGTGGGCTCCGGGCGCGAGAGCAGCATGCCGGCAGTGTCCCAAGGGAGCAGGTTGTCTTACTTAAGCGGGAGCCCGGATGAGGGATAACACCGAATCGCAGCTCGCATCCACAAAACACGGATTTGAAATGAATCCTCTTAGCTCTTAGAAGGCCCGGGCAGTGAAAATTGCCTGGAATACCTCTCTGAGTAACTCTCTCCTTGCAGCCTGGAATTGGGTGTGCTTTGCCACCCAGAAAGGGAGGAGCTAAACGGGAAAAGAAACTTGAGGTTTTCCAGCCCAGCCTGTGAGGGAGCCGCCCGCGCTGAGCTTTCTCTGCCTGCAGGCTTTGCCACGGGCTCAGCGAGGGAAATCCTCTTTAGGGTTCCCCTGGCCACTTGCTTTTTATCCTCCGTGCCAGTCCGCACCGCGTGCTCCTTGGCTGTGCTGCTCTGTGTGAGTTTCTCGCCATGGGGTTGCATGCCCCATCCCCTACCGTGTCATGCCCCAGTGCCGCATCTTGTGAAATCTGCCTTTCGGGGCCTTTTTTTGCTCTTTGCAGCTGTAGTAAGGAATACCCGTTTCCCCACAGAACGAGCGCTTGTTACTGCTGCATCTATGAAGCTGCGGTCATAAACTCCCTGTAAGCCCCTGTAAACTCCTCGAGGCTCCTTGTAAACTCCGTACGGGCTTCGGCCATTACTTCGTTTGCAAAGCGCTTACCATAGCTCATGCAAAACACAAAACTCGTAACTGCAAAATCAGTGTTGTAACACACGGACCCAAGCCCAGACCTGCTGCAGGAAAACTACGTGGGCCCTGCGGTGGGGACCCGGTTGGCGCCTCCGTCCCCGGATCGTAGTGTATAAGCAGACCCGTGCAGGCTACGTTATTTTAACAGTAATTAACTCGGTAAGGCTGGTGTTGTCCTGTCAGGGACAGGCAGTTACACAACCCGTTGTTAGACTTAGCAGATAGAGCCGGTTTATCTGGAACTTAAGGCGCCCTCCGATTCCTCTGGTACTGAGATGGCCGTGGCTTCTTTTGCCTCCCCATTAATCTCCGCTGAGCCCCAAGGACGCGCGGCCTCTGCTTATCTCCTCAGCACGTTCCTCCGCGCGCACATACGTGCCTGTGTGCCTGGCGGCGGGCGAGCGGATCCTTTAATCCTTCCCCTTCCCGCGTCTGGAGTGGGAGCTGCGAGCCCACGGGCTGCCGGCAGCTCTCGCGGCGCTGAGGAGCACGGGCCATCCCTGGGGGCTTGGAGCTGCCTCTGCTGCGTCGCGTTCGGCAGCTCCTCCGCGAGCTTCGGGAGGAAGCGGGTCCCGGGATGGTTGTGCTCCCGGAGGTGGGTCCTCGCGTTGGTCCTGGATAGGCACGAAGGGGCTCGTTCTTAGTGCGCCCCTGACAGGAGCAGTAGAGGATCCCTGTGGTGCTCATGGCCTCTGCAGCTGTATTTGCAACCCAGCAGCCTGGCTCCTCCGTTCTGTGTGGCAAATGCCCTGAAAACATGTAAAGTAACCCCAACACAGAGGGTAACTGTGTGAAATAACCCCAACACAGAGGGTAACTGTGTGAAATAACCCCAACGCGGAGGGTAACCGGGGTGCATTGCTGCGGGCTCTCGCAGCAGGGGAGCCAAAGCAGTTAAAGGGCAGTTTTAAAAGCTGCTCCTGGACACACCAGGCGCTGGTTAGAAAGACCCTGGCCGGACAGAGGGAAGCCAGGTGAGCGAGGAGGGTGCCGGACAGGTCCCACGTGCTGTGCACGCTGCTCTCGGTGCGCTGCAAGCACAGTGCGTGCTGGTACCTATGTAAAACCGGTGAGTGCACGGGGGGCAAGGAGGGCTCCCTGTCTGCAGGGGCAGCGCAAGGAGTCGGGTCGGTGGCTGGCGCTGCCTCCCCAGCACAGGGCCTCCAGCAGGCCTGTCCCAGTGCCTCCGGCCCTGCTCCGTGGGACGTGCAGAGCGGCCGGAGCACGTTGGGGTCCCGCTGCTGCTACGGGCCGTTCTGCTGGGCCAGCATCGCCCGGGGGCTCCCGACTCCACTGTGAGCGGCGCTAATCCGCGCGGCTCAGGCGGCTGCTGCCCCATCGTTTCTCTTTGTGCGGCGCCGCTTTGTGCCCGCGCGGAGGCTCCCCGGCCACGATTGTGTCAGTAATCCTGGGCCTGGCGCTGTGGGCCCCGAGCGGGAGGCAACCTAATCCTGCGGCGGAGCCTCTTGTTGTGATGTTTTCGGGCAGCACGGAGAAAGGGCGAGAGCCTTCGGCGCTTGTTGCCACTGCCGCGTGTGCGCTTTGTGCGTCACAAGCTGGGAGCACGCGGGGAGAGCAGGAGCAGCCCACGCGGATGATGGGATCAGCCTCGCTCCGGCTGGAGCAGGGGGTTGGCAATGAGCGGTGGATGCAGGAAAACAGGGAGAGGTGCCCAGGACAGCAGCAGGGACCGTCGGGGAAAGCTCTGGATACACCAGGCAGCATGGCTGCACACGTGCGTCTGCTCCCAGCACCCACCTAATGCTTCTTTTCTCTCCCCAAGTTGTGTATAATTTTGAAGAAGACTTAAAAAAAGAAAAAGTGAACATATTTTCAGAATAAACACTTTTTTTTTGCAGCAGTGCAATATAATAATAATGTTAGGCTGTTTCTCTTACAGTAACTTGCAGAACCTACCGTAGTCTCACACGCAGAGATTCGGCCCTGCTTGTGGTTGTTGCTGTTCCCAGGCAGGAGGCAAGAGGGCACTGCACTCATGTCAGAGGTGAGTGCAGTGAAGGGGCCGTGGAAATCCTCGTGGCTGTCCCCAGCAGCAAGGAGCATGCTTTGTAAACCACAAACAACAGTCATTCGGATGAGGGCCTGTGCTTCTATGCCATGGTGTTTTAATGACACTCCTTCCTTTTTATGCCAGGCTAATAAGACATGGCAGACACTTGGCAGATACTTAGAACTGGCAAAAGGAGAGCACCACCCTCTACAAGGCTAATTTAAATGACACTCTGGGCAGTTTTAACAGCCTAGGGTTTGAAGCTTGTGACCAGAGCTCATGATACACCACTCTCACACATTGAAAGATTATGAAAAAACCTGCATTATGCTCATTTATATCAAAAGGAAGCCGGAACATAGCAGTGCAAATATGACAGGAAACTGTACAACTTGCAAAGGTAGTTAAGCTGGTGAAGACTCGGGAGCTGGGGATGGTTCATGGGCAAGGGGAGAGTAGTGGCCCAAGCAGGGCAGGAGGAGCAGCTCTTCTGCTGGTGGCACTGTCCTAGCCTGGGGCTGTTATCACAGGCATCCTCAGAGCAGAGCTGAGAGCCTTGCTGGGTGCCACCTGCATCCACGGCCCTGGGGTGGCCGTGGTTGGAGAGTGTCCGGTGCTTGATGGGGCTTTTGGTCTTTCAGGAGGGCAAGTTGCCCAGAAGGACTTTACAAGTGAGCAAAGTGTCCATGGTGTCCACAGAAATGCTGGGCTCATGGCAGACCCTCAGGTAGCAGTGCAAGCTTGGGGCAGTCTCCCTGCAGAAGAGCATTTGCAGCACAGGTTTATTGAGGAAAGCCCTGCAAGCAGGAGGGTCAGGTCTGGTCTCGTGCAGAGGGACAGCTACACGTATGTGAAATGCATTTCATTACATATCGTGTCATATCCATTTCATTTTAGTATAGATCTTGTAAGCAAAAATGGAAGAGTATTTAGGGCCTAGGAGTCTAATTAGTGCTCTTTTCTTTTAAATTTTAATCATTTATCCAATGATTCAGCAAGATTTATCCAATGATTCAGCAAGAATATTCTTCTCCGTTAAAAGAGGCAGGATGAAAAAAAATTCAGGACAGTTGAAATGTTGCCATTCTATCACGGCATCCTAAGATTTAGTGCAAAAAGTCATTTATCTAAGCTCTGCTAGTTTTCTTTAGCTGGGCCTTGCATTTCACAGAATCACAGAGTGGTTGAGGATGGAGAGGAACTTTGCTCAACAACCCTGCAGAAGCACCAAGTCACCTAAAAAAAATTTTGAGGGTTGGAATGCCCTCCTGGATCAGACTTTTTTTCCTCTGATGTCCATCCTGAACCTCCCAGACTGCAAAGTTTTGCGCTTGCTCTCTGTTTTATCAACTGTTATTGCTGAGTTTGGCTCATCGTTTTTTTTTCCATTACCAGGACCGGGCAAGGTGAAGTGCAGTTATCCTGATCCTTCCTTACAACAAATTCAGGTTGGAGCATGGCAATGCCAGCATCCAGCCACCAAGGCAGGGTTCCCACGTGCTCCACGATACTTAACATTCCAGCATGATCGCCAGGTTACTCCTGTGAGAAATCAATGGAAAATCTGCTTAGCTGGAACACTAGGCTGCACGAACAAGGCGAGGTGGAGGGGCGAGCGTGAGGCGAGGGTGGAGAGGCTGCAAGTCTTTGGGCACTCACAACCGAATGGATTGCCCTGCAGTTATAGGTTTGTCCCATTGCAAAATACATTGGCATGGAAGCCGATCACTTTCAGAGAAGGCAGTCCCAAATGAAGGAGGTTGTTTGGCGGAGGTGTTGGGTTTTCCAAGCAGCTCACTTGCTTTCTTGGTGGAGAAGGGCAGCGGGCGAGTGTGTTGGTGGCAGAACTGACCCAGAGGCCTGTGCTGGGGCCTCCAGGCAGCTTGGAACAAGGATACACAGGGACAGACAGGGAGGATGTGTGCCAGCCTCCCTCTGTGGAGCGGGATGCAGCCAGGCTGACACCGGAGCTCCCGCAGCTGCGTGCAGTGGGGCAGGCGGCCACGGGACGGTTACGCAAAGTGGATTTTGATCAAGGCTGTGTAGCTAGTGCCTCCGTGTGTGTGTAAAAGTCACGTGCTCTTAATGGTGACGAGCGGTCACCATCCAAGCCTTCTTGTGCGAGGGTGTCTAGGCAGCGACTGAGGGTCCCTTCCAGCCACCCGTGCTTAACCCCTGCCTTAACCCTGAGGGGGATTCAGCAGGAGAGCAGGGCGTTTCCACACACTCTTCTTGCCTCTCTACACTCCTCACACACAGCCCTTGTTTCCCAGTCTCACACTACCCTGCTCTTGAGTAAGAGAAGCTGTTGTGCCATGAATCAAAGGTCAGGTACCAAAGGCTTTTTATTATACGACGTTTTTTTCTGCTGATTCCCTAATTGTGAGGCTTAGCCACTGTTCACAAAGCCTAGTGAAACTTGTTTGAAGGGCGGATAATTAATACCAAGAGTCCTCGTTGCCCTGTGAGGTGACATCTCGTGTGAGAGGAGGGCAAAGGATAATGAGCTATCATCAGCCTGCTGCTATTAATTGATGTTCTGAGTGCTTTTGCAATAATGAAACCCTTGTTCTGTGGCCTCCCTTTCCAGGTCAACATGAGAGTCGCCTCATTCCTCTCCTGGTGTGTGGCAGCCCTGCATACTCACCCGTGCTCAGCAGCTCCTGCTCATACCGCGGGAGGGCTCCATCGCCTTCCACCCGGCCCAGCCATCCTCCTCCTCAGGCCTCCCTCGCCATGGCCAAGGGCTCCCCCAGCTCTCACTCGGCATCTTCTGTTTGCACGAAGAATCCCTCTGGATGCAGGAGGACAGAGCGTGCTGGTTGCGTGGGACCCAACCCTGCCACCACACCGTGTCTTTGGTGCTTGGCTTCCCCAGCCCAGCGCCAGAAATATGGAACCAGGAGCTTCCAGAGGAGCACAGACAAGGCAAGGAGTCAAAAACAGGGACATGTAACATGGGAGGGCCACGCTCTCCCAGAAAGATCTTACCAGTTAGAGCAAGTGCTGTCTGTAGTAAAAAGGCTGTATGTGTTTGCACGGTGCCAAATGCCACAAACCACAACAGTTTGGAGGTGTCATCTCAAAACCATGAGGCAAGAAATCAACAACACTGCTGCTTTCTGTATGACACTGCAGTCTTTTCACTGAGCACGAGGCGCCCTCAGACAGCAAGGCTGTTACAAAAGTGGTGCCTGGAATACAGCTACAGGAAAACATATTTCTCTCTGCCCCAGTGTATCACTATTTTCAAAGCATGACTACTTCACAAAGATCTAGCGTGGAACAGATACTGTATTTTTTTTTTTTTTACAGACATAAATTCTAGTTATAGATCTCTGGTAACTGCAAATTATAACTGGATACAGAATTTAAAATCAGTGCAAAATGTACAGTCAAACACAAACACATTGCAAAATATATACAGAATTATTCTAAGAACATAATCCAAGGACATACAGGTGTTTAAATATCAGAGGAAAGTCCATCTTTTATAAATTACTTTTTTTTTAACCAGTTAGTACATTAGGCATGTTATTTGTAGACAAGTTAGCACAGCATAGTGATTTGCAAGGCAGACGTTGAGAAACAAGTTACACCATTAAAACCCTGTTTTTGAGACCAATCCACAAGTAAACGTGTGATATGCACTTAATAGTTTGAGGCACACAATGTGGAAATAGCTTCCAACCACTTCTATGCTTATATATACTTTGAGGGAGAATTAGTAGGCAGCTGCACAAAGAATAGCACTAGTCAGTCACTAAACTGTTTGGTCGTCTCAGCTTTGCTTTTTTAGGCAAGCTGATTTATTACCAACCTATTAGAACATTCACAAGAAAAGCCCTAAGACACCTTAAGAATATCCTTAAATTAAAGCAGCATTAATCTAGAAAACCAATGCTCGAGGCTTTCAATAATGAGAGGTGTAAAGCACTGAACACAGTTATTTAAGCACTAGTTAAGCCACAATTTGAGAAGAGTAAACATATTGTGGGTGGTTCACAAGCAGGAGGGACCCAGGGCCCTGGTGAGCGACAAGCTCTGATGCTCAGCACTCAAAGCAGAGATGCTCCCTCTGCCTGTGAGTCAGAACCTGCTTTCTGGTGCCTACATCATTTCTATCTAAACTATCCCCAGAATAACTTGCTTTTGGTGTGTCCAGAAAGCTGTGGCGATGTGACTATTGCTATGAGACAAACCCCAGGGGTCAATCTCGTTTTATGGTGGCAGCACGGGTTGTATAAGCACCTACAATGAGCTCCTCAATTTCTCAAGCGCCTCCGGCAGTCCCAACAGCAAGGAACCCATGAGGAACCTGCAGGAGGAGCATGAGGGAACCATGACAGCCAAGCAGCCACTGCCAGGCGGCACATGGGAGTGGGAGGACCCGCAGCCACAATAGGTTCTCCCCAGGGAAAAACTCATCATTGGGCACCCGTTCACATTCCGGATTCCTCCCGGAGTGAAGGCACAGGTGCTGGAACAAAGCCATCACCCAACTCCTGCGCTTCATCGACATCGACAAGGGAGCCTCACTGGGAGCAATCGGGAATAACTACACCAGCAACAGCACCCTATTGAAAAAAAAATACTTTGCTTTGGAATACATCTTTAATTAATATCTACACACATTTGTTTCAGTACTTCCAACCAACTTTTTCAAGAACACCAAACTGCTTAAAAAAACATTCTCATAAATTATCTTCACAAAAAATAAAGTCAATCTTTAGGAAAGCACGTTCAGTACAACACTTCTATGAGTACAAATTCTGTTAAGTCCATGGCAGAAAGGTCATAACACCTCAACTTCTCCAAAGGGGCACAGGAAAGAGTCTAAAACCAGAAGGCAACCGTTTCATTGACTGTCACAGGAAGCAGAAACAATGCCTCCAAAGCACAAAAGAGTGCATTGTTGCAGCTGACATGTATGGGTTTACAATCAATAGTCACTGTCCTGTAAACACTGAAACTGCTGGTCTAACTGTACATTTAGAAATAGTTTTAGTAAGGTTGCATTCAATTCGCTGCATTCTATATACACAATGGCTGCACTCTTAGTCCCCCAAAAATACCTTAAATAGGAAAAGAAACAAATGTTCTTGGGCTGGACCTCTCATACAAATAAAGTGTGAAATCAGTAAATGTTAACATTATAAATAAACTTTAACATTACTTTTATGTATAAAATCAGTATAATAATCCTAATTCCTCAAATAGCAGCCAATTTGTAAGTTTTAAAAATATATAGGAAATTTCAGTCAGTCAGAAATAAATACATATTGTAATGTGGGGAAGATACCATCTTCTCTCCTTCCCAAGCAGGGTTTTCAACGAGAACACAGCATTGGAGACAGGGATGAAGGGACACTGCAGTCCGTGAAACTCCTGGAGGCTTAAACAGTTGCTTTGTACAGACTACATGTTTTTTTTTTCCATCATAGCCTGAAAGTGCATATTCCATCTCTAGAGTGAATAATCCCCTTATTTTCCGGAGTACAAACACTGCAATTTTGCCGCACCCTAAGCGTATCTAACCTGCATTTACTGTTAAGTGCAAAAACACGCAAACTGACCCTGGTGCAGCACGAGGGCAAACCCCAAACCGAGCCCAGGCTGTAGCACGAACTGGAGCTGTTATATGGCTGATGTGGAGGTAGAAATTACCGGGTGTTTTAAGCCCAGAATGGGTGTTTTAAGCCCATGACTGACCCCCCCACCTCCCGCCCGGTTCATCCTGCCTCCTCCTGAAGCGAAATGAGGCTTCACTTTAGCAATGGTGCATTTATATGCCGGGAACATGCGTGTGTAAATGCTTATCACTTCCTAAGAGCTAACGCTCACAAAAAGCCCATTATTTGCTCTTTAAAGAAGTGCAACCTGCACAACATTCTGAAGAGGGTAACAGTGAGAATTAGTGAGCAATTGTCTATAACAGTTCGTTTAGGTTTTGTTCCCTATTTACATTTTGCAACAAACTATGCTACGGCTTCTTCTAACTTTTAAAGCGTTACATTAAATGCTACCACTGACTTTAAATACATTAAGATTTGATATAAATCCCCAAAGAGCAACGTAAGCTCGATCCCCACTGTGCAATGCGAGCTCGGAGGGTACTCAAGCAGACACTGCATTTGAAAGAGTTGTGCTTTGACTTACCATCGCATCTGGCTGGAAAGGACTTGCACTAGGACACTAGAAATACGTGCTGAGAGCCTGAATGGGACCAGCAAGGAAGCAAACTCTCAGCACCCTGCCTGAAAGCAGTTGCAGAGACCCAGAGGTGAATGCTGCTGTGCAGCAAAACAATATGCACTGTAAAAAAATAGAAGTTAAAGACTACATGCACATACATATATATATATGTATACACACGCGCACACACATATATAAATAAAAGAGTATTTTTGGCAAAATAGCTCCATATACTTTCATTTAAAAATCATCGCAACAAGAGCATCAGCAGTTTAAACTGACTGCATGAAGGCTGGAAGTTGTGTTGTGTTGGGGGAGAATGTTTTATCCCCGGGGTGATATTTGAAATTTAGGATGTCCCAGTTCAGGACAGAAACAATGCATTTATTAATCAAATTGGATTCTTGCAACTGACCATATATTTTCTTGTCAGGGGTGCTGGGATTTGCAACGTGCCTTCCAGACCTTTCTCTCCACCGTGCTGGAAAAGCCTCCAGGGACACTAGGGAAGGTGGAGCAGCAGCATCCATGGTGGTATGGAGCGAGGTGAGAAAGCAAAGCTGTCCAGAGAGGATCAAGAAGTGCCCCCAGGCAGCCGTGCACCTGCGTTTCCCCCCTGTCTGGGCCTGTGGTCTCCAATTCTACATCCCTGACGTTGCTCAGCGCCTGTCTCTGACAAAACGGAGCCTTGTCCGTGGTGTTTTTGCTACTATCACATTTTCCAGTGCAAACGCTAACTCAGGATGCTTAGCAAGGAGTCAACACCTCTCTTCAAGTCCTATATTACTATGGAAGAATTTCCTTAAGCCCTCTTAAGATACATAATGTGATGAAAAGCTACTTAGAAAAGGCCCGTGGAATACTGGTCTTTTACAGTATCTGAAATTGGAAGATCTAAGCACTACTCAATAGAGTTTTTTTTTTCCCCTGTTAAAAGGTTCGAGAAGAGCTTTCCTATCTCAACTGCTTAGTTTTGCTTTGACAACATTCCAAAAATCATCTAAGGGAGACACCCTATGGCAAGTGTCTTCTACTCAAGATAACCTTTAATTCCAATATATACTGTGGAGTCTGCTCAATTATTGGGAGCCACTTCTGTGAAAAGAAAGAACTTCCCTCTTTTCCCTTCCCTCTGCGAGGATTCTCTTTGTGAGGAGAACACATTCATGCTTCTGGTCGGGAGGAGCAGCAGGTTTGCTGCTGCGGTGCTTCCCTCAGACAGGCCTGTACAACATCCTGGGAATGTGGAATCACAGTCAAATGTTCCCTGACCCAGGAACTTCATTTTGTTTCAGGCAGGACAAGGTGGTGAGTGAAAGGCTGCAGGGGATGGTCAGTACCAACAAACTTTAAGTTCACGAATGTTTTCTGTAAACCGAAGTCAACAATTTGCCTCTCCACCACAGAGTCCTCAGTTGGGAAGAAGACCATGCCACTGGTCTTCCAGCTACACCAAGCAGTTTCTTTGGCTTTCCAGGCTATAAGCAGCAATCTATTTAAGATTTCCTAAATTGTTAGCTTCATCCTGAGGAGACATACCCCAAAAGACAACACTTGTCCCTTCCTACTGGTAATGCCAGTACCGGGATGCCAGATGAGCTACAGTCGGTCCCTTCCTGCCCACACTCTGAAGTATGGACAATCCCCAATTTTTAATAAGAGATGAGTATTTTAGCTGTGTCATCAACACAATCAACTTCATAGCGTCAGTCTAGTTTACATGTGCAATACGTTGTGGTCCACGTGGCAGTACATGAAATCATCCCTCACAAATTAACGATTTAAACAATAGGAAGCTTCACTGAAAACAAAGGAATTATCCTCCAAATGCACCTCCACCAGAGCAGCAAGTCCTTGTTAACAACAACAACCCCTGGAGAAACAGCTGGTGCCATCTCTGCATGGCTCTTCTGCCTGTCCCTACCGCTTCAAAGTTGTCACTCGTGTGATGAGCTCACGCCATCTGCAGTGGTGCCTGTTGCCACCACACATTCTCCAGCCTCTGGAGCAGGAGAACCATGGGCACGTTCCTCGCTGCAGCTGAGCAGGCCAAGGGGAACCTTGTCTGTCACCTGAAGGGTCCAGTCACTCCACGAGCACCGTGAGATGAGACCGGCCGAGAGGCAAGCGAGGACCACGGCCACCGCGCAGCATGTCGTGTCCCGTGGGACCAACCAGCCTGCTCTATCCCCAGTCTTTAGCAAAAAGCTGTAAAGAAAATACTGCATCCCCATATCTTCAGCAGGCAGGTGAGCACGGAGAGGTAGTCTGATCCCACAGGAGCTGGAAGAGCGACAACCTCTGAAGAGCACAAGTCCATGGGAGCCACCAAACATGGGGCCCTGCAACTGCTGCAACATCAGCAGTGGCAAGGGACCCCTGCAGGCTCATTGGGTGAGTGGGTTTTCCAAAAAACTGCCACATTCTCTATCATCTGAAGCCTGCAGCACCCTATTTCAGCTCAGCTTTAAACTGTCACTGCCCTAATTTGCTTTAGTAAACACTAAATGGTACTTCTTTTACCTTAATTAATGATGGTTCTTCTAGTCTTTGAAGGTTGCTTTAAAGTAAGAGTCCAACATATAACACAAAAACATGGAGAGAAGTCTGGTGTCAAAGGTAATTTCACAATGACAGAAAATAATCAGTATAATGTAATACTGCCTAAAGGAATTCTTGTTCCTTTTTACTTTAGAATGGTAACTACTGAAATTCAAATGTTTTTAAAAACAGGGTTTTGACTCCAT
The DNA here is from genome assembly GCA_013389825.1 of Crypturellus undulatus. NCBI lineage: Eukaryota > Metazoa > Chordata > Aves > Tinamiformes > Tinamidae > Crypturellus > Crypturellus undulatus. Next base: position 309,017 of record VWPW01019418.1, on the reverse strand, counting down.
GTGGGAGAAGTGAAACAGTAGTTGACAACTTGCTTTAAAAGCTGTTTTTCCTTCATTCATATTGTCCAAATACTGTTAAAACCAAACTCTCCTAAATATTTTGACTCAGCTGTTCCAGTACATTCTCTTTCCCCAGGGCATGGGACTCCTTTTATAGAAATCATCTCTCCTATGTTTTATATTTTTCTCTTCTATGGTAGCACTGCTTCAGCTGTGTTATTTGGAGTCATCTGAGAGGCCTCAGCAGCTCATCTCTGCCCTTTTTAATGGAACAGATTTTCATTTATGGAATGATATTTCTATGGAATGGTTTTCTCGAAGAGAAAAACAGGCAAGAGAGGAAGGGTTTTTGTAAAAACAGATGTGGAAACCTCAGCATCTTGGAGCCTGTATCGGGCCTTGGTTTCCATAAACTAAAATCTGGGGGATGGTTTACAGAAAAGCAACCCAAAGTAAACATTTCAGATGACAAGTGGTACATAACAAGTATTTGCAGCAATGAGGCACTGAGGTCTTTGAATCACCAAGCAGAACCCAGCACTATATTATGTAATGAAAGGCACGCTCACAAGCAACCCTTCTTGCCCAGCTGTGTGCGCTCAGTCTCACTGAACCGTTGTGGTATCTACAGTAGTTGCTGACCACGGATCTGCCTTCAGCGCCCTCCTTCAGGGACTGACAGGCCGACATCTGTTCTCATCTCTTTCAGGCTTCCAGTTTTCTTCTGCTTCTGCTTGGACTTTTTCAACATATGGACCTAAAAGAGGCAGATTTTGAAGAAAGTGAGCGAGTACCAAAGCAGCTATAGTCGCCCACAAATCAGATCTAAGGCAACTCGTGAATGAGTAAGATGTTGCTCCTGCAACAGAAAAACTATCTAAATACACAGCTAACCGAAGCACCTTGATTTATACAGGGAAAATGAACAACAATTTACTCAGAAGCCTTTTTTTTCTCGGAGTCCCATTGTTCTTGTCCGTTTTCCTAAGGACAGACCATCTTTTCCCCCAGCACGACTCATGACTCCAATCTGCTTTAGTGCAAGCAACACTGCTCGAGATCTCCACGGAGGAAAGAAAATCAGCTCGTTGGGCTGAAGCTCATGCTGTTTTCCTAAACGGTCAGCAGAGAGAGCTCTCGAACAGAGAGAACTCTCTGTGGAGGCTGCTTTGCGTTTGCTCAACAGTTACCACCCTCTGCTGACCAGATTTGGTAAGAGCTATCATCAAGCACAACGAGAGAGGAAAGAAAAGCAATGCCGATATCCACGGAAAAACGAAGTCCAATCGCTGAGACAAACCCACAGCCAGTACCTTTGGTCCTGCAGCAGAAATGATGATTTGGCCTGGGGCCTGGATCCAGGGCTCTCCATCAACCTGGACGGGAATTGGCTTTAGGAGCGTTACACGGAAGTACGAGCCCTGGGCTATGCGGATTCCTGATCGGAGACCTCCTTGGACCTGGCCCTGTGGGGAAGTCAAGGCCAAGGCGTTAATCACACCAAAACCCAAGGAGTTCCAGCAAACCCTTAGCTGCACTTAAGCTGGTAGAGGGAGTAGATAAAGCCACACTGTCAGCAGAAATTCCAAGTTCCAGCTGAGAGAACTGTTTAAGCAAAATCTGCAGGGCATACACATACTGATGCAACATTAATCCTTTTAAGTCACTGCATGAAGATATATATCCCCCTAGAATGCTGTGCAAGGCAAAGAACGTATACAGGGGGCTGTCAACTGTACATTCAGGCTGGTAAAGGAGCTCACACCCACCAATATCTTCTCACCTCCTTCTTGCCACAAAGCAGTAAACATATTTTTCAAACTAATTAACTATTCACATGGACTTTGGTCTATGCAAAACTTGAGCATCTAGAAGCACTTTAGCATATGAACATGGAGAGAGAATTTTGCTGTATTCACCTCCATATTCATCTACAGCTAATGGCTCAGTGTTACCTGTGATACGTGAGGCAAAGTTAATTTTCCTGCTATAAATCCTCTTGGGGAACATGTAGAGGCACCAAACATGCAGGTAAAAGCCTTAATACAAGATCACAAAGCCAGAGTACAGGTTTGTTAATATTTATATTCCCACACAGTGGATCTAAGGATCTCTAGCAAACCGCTTCTTCTAATGGAATGTTTTCCATTCCATTCCTTAAAAGAAACAAATTGTAAAACTGCAAAGCCGGCAGACCCCGAAGGCTGAGCTGCACAAACAATCTTAAGTATCCACCTTTCCATTTTTGGTGTTTGTATGGATTTTTATTCTCTAGCTACCTGGCCACATACCACTTTTTCAGAAGATTTCTTAATATGGTGAAAGAAATACTAAAAAGCAAACAAAGAACCCAAGGGACAGCACTGCCACTAGCAGGCCATTTTAACACATAGATCAGACATGGAAGATTTAAAAACACTTGTCTTTTAGGGGTCTGCCAACAAAGGGCAGGCTGACTGTAATGAGACAGGACTATATTTACAAAAAACCTTAAATGATGAGTGGATGTTCTCATACCATTAAAATAAAATAATGTTTTTCATCCTGTAGCTGGTTTTGACACCATGATAAAGGTTATAATAAAAGCAATGCATTTTGAAATAAACCAGTTTTATAGTCCCCACCCACAACTTAGACACTAAGTTCTGTCATTACATTACATAACTGGCAGCTTAAACAGACACAAGCATAGAGTAAAGCATCTCTCATAAAATACTGGAAAAATGTATACACATATTTAAAGGGCTAGGAAAATACAGAAAAAATACAATTCGAATCCTCCTTTTATTGCTTATGACAATTTGATTACTATTTTTTTTATAACTCCTCCTTACTAGAGAAGATATAAGCAAATGCATTGCCTTTACTTCAGCCTTTCTGTAACTAACGTCCTGCTTTCTGTAACTAACGTTTCTCTCTTGGGATCAAAATTCATAGTCCTATTTCTTAGCTTCCTGAGAAACAGGACTATGGTTTTAAATGTTTAAATAATTGTGCGTATGTATATATATACACTTTTATATATATATGTATATATTTATATTTTTTATATATATATATACACAATTTTTATATATATATATATGTGTGTGTGTGTGGTTTTTAGGGGGTTCAATGGCTGCTTGAGTCATTATACACATTTTCCTAAGCATCTTAACCAGCTCTTCACACTTCCAACACTTCCCACATCCTCATCCAGGCTCCTCCTACTCCTCGGTGGGAAGCAGGAGCTGCTGCTCTGCCTGGGGCACTCACTCACCATGTGCACGACGCCGGTGACGCCGACCACCTCGAGGAGGCCATCGTCGATCCGCGGCTTCTCGAAGCGGTTGTCGCTCTCCGAGCCCCAGAGGTCGGCTCCGGAGCCCCAGCTGCACAGGAAGAACAGCGGTGTGAGCGCCCACGGCACACGTATCAAAGCTGAGCCCTGCTTTTGACCCAGACAGACTGCAGCATCGCACTGGAAAAGGGGGGAAATCTCCAAAAATGTGGAAGACTTCCAGTATTTCATAGAATCATGGAATGCTTAAGGTTGGAAGGGACCTTTAGAGGTCATCTAGTCCAACCCCCCCTTCCACTTCTGCACATTTCAGGTGTGGAAGAAGTTGTGAAGCCATTTGCACATGAAGACAAAACTCCAGGCAGCTTTTGTTTGCTGGGAAAAACAGGTTATAGCCTTTCAAGCAGCATTTCCATATCTACATAAAGATATGTAGGACCCCTCCATAACTACATAGGACCAAGAGAGGATCTCTCCTCTCCTCCTTACCTTGGGATATTAATAAAAATGAGTCCCTCTATACTTGGCAGCTCCACCTCATGCTGGTCCACCTGAAGCTTTATGTCTTTGTGAAGATTTCTGGTATGACTTATCTTCTGTAGCCCGACCTTCACATAAACGCCCTTGTTGTGAAACCTAGGGGCAGATTAGCAGACTGTTACTGAAATGACAGCACAGCATCACTCATAGCAATGGGATAACACTGTCCTCTGGCAGACATGCTTAAAGAATTTTTCAATTAAAAACCTCTGTGAATTCTTCTGCTTTATTCCAGAAACAAAGTATAAATTGCAAACTGCAAACTGCTACTACTTACACCATTTATTTATTAAGGGACTGCAAAATTATATCATGGAAAAGTACTCAAAGTGTTGCCTGAATGTAAAACTTCTTTAAAAGTAAACTTCTGTGCTGAATTTTTTTTTTTTTTTTTTTTGCCAGAGGCAGTCAAGACCAATTGCATCTGATGTTCATCATTCACCTCTTGTAAGACAAGGTCCTAAAGCTGGGGGACTGAATGGGTATGTATTTAATGATGTAGTGAGAGGACTTTGGTGCTTTTCACACTTCACCACGGGGGCCATGCGCAAGGTACCCCAGCCCTGTGAACCTTGGTGATCTGTAACAGTTTTCTTAAAGTCATGAAATTCAGCACTGTGTCTGCAGTCATTATACCATGCCGGGCTTTTTCAGTTCCTGAAGGTTGTTTCTTCATGCAGCAGCAGTTTTATTCCTTTGGTATTTTACGCATTCTCAAAGCAGACAAAATGTGCCCCATCACATTAGTAATAGTATCTTTTGGCCTTGTCTGGAGTTGAAGCATTTATTAAATCATGGTACAACACAAACCTCTAATTCTGTACTGTTTGAAACTGTTATTGCATAAGACTAATTATTTGCAATATAATAACTTAAAGAAACGGAAAAAATCTCTGTCCAAAGAGCTGACTATAACCCCCACACTAAATTTCTTCTCCACTGAAATACCAGCATCAAATAGAAAAATTGCTGGAGATATTTAGCAGATGTGGATTCCAGGGACACTCATGTGCTAATAGGTTCAAATAATGGAAATTCATGCTTTTTATTTTATCTTTAATTTTTTATCTTTTTTAAAAATTATTTTTAATTTTTATCTTTATTTGTGCTTTTTATTAATCTCCTTGAAAAAGAGGTATTTCCAATATCCTGAACTTCCACTGATATTGATATCAAAAATACTGGCAAGCAAATACCCTGAATAATAACAACAATTCTTCTACACGCTGCTTTGGCTTTCTCATTTGGAAAAACAAAACCCAAATAAATTGCAAGCGTAAGAATTTATAGATAATTTAATTCCTCCTGTACTAGCCTTGCCTCAGGTAGTATTATTTGTATCATGTTGAGATTAACAGTCATGGTATAAATCAGCAATTACAAAATCCCATAACACACAAATATTTTTGCATACCCACCCTTGCTTCACTTCCTCCCCAGGATTACCTGCTATTAAATTTCCCAGGTTCTTCTTCTCTAGCATGATGAAAATCCAGACTCAACTCTGCATCAATGCCAAGACCACAGTAATTGTTCATCTGTACAATCTAACAAAACATACAAGCAAACAAAAATCTTTCCTTATAATTTCCTCGAGGCTTACAGTGCAAACCAAGTTTCCAAAAGTTTTCAACAGAAATACGGTTTGGAAATGATTCTTCCATCTGCACTTTAACACACTTAAGAAAATAAGCTTCAGAGGCACAGTACTAAAAGTAAAGCTCTATGGGCAATTATTGATGTAAGCAGTAACCAACAGGAGTGCCGAAATCCAATTCAATTAATAACTGCTAGAAGCCTAAGTCAAGTAAGTCCTGTAGATGCGGAAATAAAACTAATCCAACTTTTCAAAGTGATTCTATGCAACAAGGACACAGCTCATTGAACAGTAATGCCACCATGACATTTGGCATAACCATGGATTCACCATGATATCACAGTCTCTTCCCTTATCTTGGGGAGTAAATAATTTAAGCTAGTTAAGTATAGACCTCAGCTTCACCTACTTGATGCATTTTAAATACCCTTCTTTGACATTTGCTATGCTTGCCAAGCAGTGGCCACAGGCAAAGACGTGTGTGCAATAAACACATCTGTGCTAAATCCATCTATTTTGCGACTTTCGCGAGGACAAGGGTTTCTCTAGACCCAAAGAGGCCCAGTCTCACCTTGGGAGGCTCCGGCTCTGCCAGGCCGTTCTCAGCGCCTTCTGCGGGCTCTTCGGCATCCAGGAGGATAGTCCAGCGATCCATGAGGACGTCGTCGGCCTCATCCACGGACACCAGGACAGAGTAGGGGTCCTCCCCGCTGTAGCCAGCTCCCCAGCGCAGAACCCTCCCCAGGTCATTACCTGGGCAAGAGTGAAGAACCCAGAAATGGGACTGTATTTAGTTAGTGAAAACCATCGATGAAAAATATAACAGTCCCTTCCTACCCCACTTTCTGGGACAGAGGATGCAAGTGTCATAAAACACTACGGCATGAAGTGACTTCCAAAGAGTCAAAATTAAGAAACTTCATACTAAGAACTATGTGTGATAGATACTATCTCAGAGAGTGAGAATGGATCTTTACATCTTTTCACTAGAAAACAAGCATCTAAAGTATCTTTCACCCTGTGACAGGCTGAAAATGAGTTCCCATGAATCAGTACTTGCTGAACTCAAATGACAACTCAACAGGGAAAATAAAACCTAAACACAACCCTGAGCTATGTGGAAAGATGAGTCTTTGTTCTGTTCTCTGCCAGCCCCAGTTCAAGTTGCTGAGTTCATTATTTTGATTTAATGGTCACGATACCATTTTTTTCCCAGCAGTCGTTATGAAAAAAGGCATCGTGAAACAATGAAGTCTTTCGTTTCCATCATCACGAGTTTGACACTGAATTATTATCACAATTCACACGCGCTAACAGGACACTGAGGTCTCCAAATAACTGTATTTGCTATTAAATAACGCTAATTACAACTGTATTCAGGAGAGGAACAGAGGTCAGGGCCCTCCCGGCGCGGCGGGATGAGCACGGAACCAAAGCGGCTTGGGAAGCGCTCGCTGCTCACCCGTTCCCAGGGGCAGGATGGCCACGGAGGGCTCCGAGCACGCCAGCTTGTGCCTGATCTCCTCGAGGGCGCCGAGCACCCAGCCCACGGTGCCGTCGCCGCCGCACACGAGCACGCGGAAGGAGGGCACCCTGGAGAACGCGTGGAACCTGCGGGGAGACGGAGCGGGCGCCGCGTCAGAGCGCGCCGGGAAGGACACAGCCTTCCAACAGGCTGCGTAGAGTTGAACACTCCTGCGTCGCTGCTGGCTTTTCCCTCTCTCCTTAGTTTCAAGAGCAGACTTCAGAAAGCCAGCAGGTTTTAACATAAGCTGCTTCTTGGGTGTTTAAAAGCAGTGAAAAGCACAGCTTCCTATGGCTTTTCATAGCTGGCAGTAACTAGGTTAATGGAGTGAATGAATTCCTTTCTCACTCAAAACAGAGATTTGATTATTCACCGTTTTAATCTGTAAATCTCTAAAGTTTTGGGGTTTTTTTTCTTTTTTTGGAGTAGTGCTTTCTACAGCACAAGCACTATGTTTTGATAGCACTTGTGATACAGAATATACGACCATTTTCTCCTTTGCTCTCACGCTTTGCGACTTTTCGTCCCTTCTTACAAAGCCATACTGCCATGGAATTTATATTTCACAGGGAGCAGTTAAAAAGTAAAGGCATTTTGCCATAAAGCTACCCAAGCTAAAAAAAAAAAGAAATCTATGGTTTAACAACATTTATTAACCACCTGAGTTGTGGCTTTCAATTACAGTACAGCAGAATTATACAGCACTCCCCAAAAAATTAAGTGTCCACTGGTTGTTTTTCTTGTTTCTTGCATAAGCTCCATTCTCCTGATGAAAACTATGAGAAAATTTGCTTTGAACAGTCTGTCAAGAATTGCTGTTAAAACGGCACTGAAATGCTATGACCACCATGCTCTGACCACCATTCTGTTTTATGGAGCTGGTAACAAAACTGCGTTGGTTAAGTCAAGTAATTGGCCACTGCCTCCCCATGAGCACATCACGTTCTGCTCTTATATTTAGAAATGCTGCAGCTGGGATCAGGCAGCCCCTGTTAAATCTGCTGTTCTGGCCAGGCTCAAGGAGTCAAGATAGAAAATTTTACTGTACCTTCCTGTTAGTTTCTGTGAAACATCAGAATAAAAATGAAAATGAGAACCACTGCAAGGCGGGATGACATTTTTCTTTCCCATCCTGGTTTACCATAAAATCTTTTTTATGGTAAAATCTTTTTTATAACTAACAGTTATTAGTTATGCATTATAATAAAGTTTGTATGATTTTCCCAGGATTGGACTCTGTTAGCCTTGATGAGAGCTCACGCATCAGAAACTACTCTGTTCCCTTTTCATAACAGAACTGTAAAGTTTTCATTTATTTTCAGAATAAGGCCAGTTGGAAGGAGTGATCCATCACTGTGGTCTTCAGGTACAGAAGAAAAGCTACCTATATTGACTTATCCAGTGAACAGATACAGTTTAGGTCTTCATATCCAGGAAATCTGATCCTTCCAAAACAGGTAACAAAATAGTACCAATAATAAAGAAAATATCACGATTTACCCAGGCAGTGGGCCGCCATTAGTAAGCTCAAAGATCTGATGGGGATTTAGCAGCTTTCTGAAACTGTACAGCAGATCCCGACCTTTTAGACCTCCACTTTTTGGATTCACAAATACAAGAAGCGGGCAGCAGTTCTGCGGTATCTTGGAAGCNAAAAAAAAAAAAAAAAAAAAAAAAAAAAAAAAATAAAAAAAAAAAAAAAAAAAAAAAAAAAAAAAAAAAAAAAAAAAAAAAAAAAAAAAAAAAAAAAAAAAGAAGATTCAGATTCAACAAATGAAAGGTTCAATGTTCGGATAATGGACAGACAAGCAGTAGCTCTTTTTTTCTGAGAAACTCAGGTATCCTTTGCCTGCTCTATCTAAAGAGTTTGGCCTAATGTTAAAAACAAATGCATTATAACTAGGCCTTGCTAAGCACTATCAGCAAATGGGACATAGAATTGTACAATTTGAGGGACAAAACGACTTTCAGGGTTATGTTAATTCAAATACTTTTCCTGCTAAAAAGGAATGGAATACCAATATATTTCCTCCAAAAACAGCTGAAACATTTCTTCTGCATATTTTCTAACAGGACCATGAAAAATTAAAAGGATAAAAAATCTCAAAAATTTCAGAAAGTTTAGGGCAGACACTGACATACCTCCTCCCAAAAATGAAACACTGAAAGCTTCTTCTAACATTACATATTTAAATAAGTATACAAAGTGATTTTTAATGTGCCATACAAAACTGTATCTGTTGCCTAAGCAGAGATCAGAACTTCTAATTATGAGAAGTACCACCCAATAAATGTTTTTAAAATATCTAGACACTTTTCATTCCTCCTGACACAGGGTTTAACACTTTCATATGGCTCTTGGGCCAGTGTAAGTTAAATAAGTTTACTGGACATTCCAACAAGTGTGTTTCAAAACAGAATTGTTTGCCACAGTTCCCAATTTAGCACAATTTGCTTTTACATATTGGACAGCATTCAGGGAACAGTAATTTGTCACGTAGCTGATGGGTTGAATTCAGGGAAAAGAACAACAGTGCTAAATATAAGTCACTTAGACAAGAATTATTTGGAGAAGCAGCAGCAACATCCTGCAAACATGGAAGAGACGCTACAAGCTACAGAGGGGATGAGCCAGTACCCAGGCCATGTTTCAACTGCTGCCCATGAGCAATCACAGGAAAGCACGAACTAAGCCTAAGAATGCAGAAAAGAGGGCAAATGATTGAGTAATGTTTTGGGGAAGCAAACTGCAGCCTGACAATGAGATACCCCAAATCACTGCTTACTTGTATGCTGATTTGGATGCTTAAAAATGAAGAATAGAAGTTGTCATCTCAGTATCAGACACCTGCCCAAAAATGTCCCAGGAGAGGTGAGCAATAATACTTGGAAAGTGAGGCTCTGCTATATATGTCAAGACTTACATACACAAGGTACACAAAAACTTCTCCCTGCTGTGTCACTGTTTACATGCAAAATACCTCCTTTAATCAGCTGTGACTTGTAGACCCACATGTAAAATGCACTAAGAAACCAGAAACACTAGGTATCCACTGCTCTTCTTTGCTCCCTCGTTCCTCTTTAAATTCTGCTAGAGACACCATCAGCTGCAAAATGCACATTTTCTATCCAAAAAAAATTAGACAAAGGCTATTTTGGGTGACAGACAGGCAAGAGCCCAAGGGAAACCCGTCTTTAACCGATGAACCTCCTCCACATCCTGCTGTGAAGGCTGCTAAGTCAGAAAATCCCTCACGCCCATCCTCAGGCTTTACTGAAAAAGGGGAAGCAACTATTCAGATTGTGCTCAACATCAAAAAAAAGAAAAAAAAAAAGGTTGGAGGAGGGGGAAGGAATACATTTATTTCTGCTAAGTAAACAAAAAGGATATTTGCAACCAACAAAAGGAAGTCTAAGCAAAACAATGCACGCTACTGTTGCCTAAAAGGAGAGCTTCTTGAATTATAATGTCAACATCTCCAGGAGCCACACATTCCAGCCGGAAAGATGGATTTTTTTCCCCCTCTAACCTTCACAGGCATTAATAAACATTACAATTGAAATTCTGACTTCTTCCGCTCTGCGTTGAATCCTCACTTGCATAAGGGTCACTTCCCACTTTTCTCTCATTCTTGCCTTAACCCACATTACCTTTCTTAATGCAATAAGGTAGATGAAGGCTCACTCTTGTTTGCACTTGGGAAGCTTCTGAGGTTTAAAAAAGGTGTAATGAAAGGGGAGAGGAAAAGAAGAGAAAGAGGAGCAAGAAAAAAGTTATCTCTGCAGCTCAAAGTAAACAAAGACATTTTAAAAAAAATGAATGACGGGAAAGCATCCAGGCCAAAACTTTAGTCAGACAAATACCTTATCACAATGAAGACAAGAACATGCGATTACCTCCCCTTCTTCAGGAAATCTGAGTGTAAAAATACCAGCTGAGGACATTTAAAAGTGACACACTAGGCAGATATGTTGTATTGCTTTTATGAAAAATTTCTGAAGAAATGGTTTAAAAACAAGCACTAAAGACAGGGGTCTTACAGGGACCTGCACTGATGTTTGAGCCTTGTCAGGTTCCGAGACACTCAGAAGGAAGGGAAGTCAAGGTGTCCTGTGCCACAGGCATTTATGGTGCATCTTGGTGTGTGCTGCTTTTTCTCCAGGAACAGCAGGAATTTGCAGGCTCCAAGTAAAGGAGGCTGTCACGAGCATCTCCCAAGCACAAGCACTGATCATTCCCAAGAGCAGGATTTCCCCTTACCAGCCAGCCAGGCCGGTCCCTGCCTCTTACGAAGAACGTCAGCACAACCCGAACCGCAGCAAGACCTCGAGGAAATCTGTCATTTTGCGGGAATTGCTGCCACGGCAAGGTGGAACACAACCCCTCGCAGTGGCTTGGTTAGGAGAGTGATTAAATGGGCAAGCTAATTTATGCTGGAGACATTTGTGTGAAGAACTACTGGAAACGGAAAGTTCTGACCATTGGGGAAACTCCCTTTTTATTTAGTTACTATTATTTTTTTTTTTTTACCACTCATCAGGAACCCAAAAATAAAATGCCAGGGGACATTCCACTGAGGAATGCAACTAATGATGAAATAGCAAAAAACTGGCCCCTTTGCAGCTGATAAGGGGCTACAACAACTATGTGAAACTTTTTTTTTTGGTTTAGGAATTCTGTGGAAGTAGTTTTCAGTTCAAAAATTCAGCTTTGCAGTGTCTGCAGCCTAAGATGCTACCAAACAGGGGTACCAAGTGCCTCAGCATTACAATAAATCCTTAAACACACTAGTAGGGCAGCTTGTGAAAGACTGCATTGGTTTGCACTCTAATCAGAGTGGAGTATTTTCACCCATTTCATACTGTGAAGTGAAAATGTATGTCAAAAAAGGACCACAGGAGGATGAATTACTCCTGCCAGACATGATTATGCTGGACTGGAACAAGGCTTGCTCTTCAGGAGATATATGAGTTAGGGCAAATGAATCTAAAACTGGAGAAATGGAGGACTAGCAGAAGGTAGAGTAGATGCCATCCACTAATTTACTTCCTTGGAATTTTCAGAGGGCTTTAGTTTTGTTTTGTTTTTAATCTGTTGCAATTTGGAAAAATATTCATGCACTCCGACACCATTGCTTTCACGTCTTAAGACCCACTCTGCTTCTGAGGCTATATATTGGTATTCCATTCCATTTTCTTCACATGTGACCCACAGAGGAAAGCAAAACACAGTGTAATTTTGATATTGTGCTGAATTCTTGCACGAGCATTTCCTCTTTGCTATATTTAAATGATCACAGATATAAAAATACAAAGACTAATGGGATCATAGGATAATCCAGGTTGGATGGGGAAGTCATCTAGTCCCACTCTGGCTCAAAGCAGGGTCTTTAGTTAGTTTTCTGTGGGTAACGAGTGAACAGTGTCAGCTGGATGGGCTAAGACCATTTGAACTGTACATGACATATTTCATTAAACCTTGTTTCCTTCCAGTGGGGTGGCTAAATATAAACAATAAATACTGGAACAGAAAAAAAATGGATCACCCCTGCCCTCTTCTTACACACCTGAAATCCCACCCTAGCAGGCTATGACATGGGGTTTCCAAGCAGGATCTTGCATCAGAAAAAAAGACACCCTTAGCCCAGCGTAAACAACTGTTCAGAAGCATCTGAACATCTCCACACCCCACACCCTACAAATAAAGGCCATGAAACTTGTGCAGTGCAGTGGCCGCCTGTGCTCTCTCCCTTACAACCCCCCGAACTGCTCTGCCCAAGGAAAACGCTCTTCACTGCCAGTCTCTGTGCGCTTTTAAAACAAGAACCTAAATCCTGCTCCTCACAACACCACGTGGTTGCTTTAAAGGTCAGTTTTTTATTATTGTTACTATAGTATTCTGGAGGTTTGGCAAAGGCAGTGTTTGGCAGATGTCTGGGATTACACTCCTAAAGGGGTCAACAAACATGCTGTGTTTTCTCACCTTCATAGTTTTATCCTCAGGCCCACACTTCTTCACAAGTCAAGAGTAGTAAGACAAACAATTTTTAAGCCATAAAAGTACATAGGACACAGGAAGTAAATGGTCTCAGTATTTTTTCACTACACTATTTACTGAAACCCACTGTACAATTCATTTAAGTATCCTCTATCATTATTCACTTCCACCAAGGAAAGTCTAATTCTTTTTCCTTTCCTTTCCTTCTTTTTTTTTTAAGCAAAAGTTATAAAATTAACCTCATCTCTTACCATAACTTCAGGAATCACCACACCATTCAGAGGCTTGTCATTGACAGTTGTATCTTTAACTAGCATATATATTCTCTCAGCTTCAGAAAAACATGAAATTTCGAGTACAACAGCACCTGTAAAAAGGTATTAGAACAATTTTTTAAAATATTCTCTTTTTAGAAAACCAACTTTACCAAACCACAGCAGAAGTTTACTTAGGATAATATCCAGCAATACTTGCTATAAGAAATATTCTGCAATATTTCTGATTGCTGGTTATCAGTGTGTTAGCTTTTTCCTGTTTTTTTTTTTCTGGTCTTCCTTCATACCCCCTACAAAAATCCTACATTTTTGTTACAGCAAAGTAGTTCAAAGACAAAAAGAACCGCCACACAAGATCTTTATTTAAAGATCGCCTTTGGATTTCAGAAATACCACCTATTTCCATTTGCTTTACCATAACTAACAGGCTGTTCTCAACATGTACATGTAAAAGAAGTAGCAGTTTTCATTTCATAACTCATTATTTTTTTTTAAAAAAAAGAAGTTCTATTCACTGACAATATCTCAGTAGAAATGACTACAAACTGGAGTAATTTGGCTGGAGAATCCATTTTAGACTCCTGAATTGGCTTAGGTCATGTATTGCAAAGTTTGGAATAAATGGCAGACAAAGAGGGGGAAAAAAAACCCAAGAAAATAAAATGAGAAGTTAGCATGAAATAAGATGCCCAGTGAGTTAGATGGACTTGGAAAATAGGAAGGACAAAATCACAGTGTATGATGGACAGCACATGAGATGGAGGTGGGTAATATAGTTTGGCTGCTAAGGCAACCCAGAATGAAAGAATTAATGTTGACTATTTCTCCTATATCTTGGATTGATGTATTGGTAAGACTCACACCGATCAGCAAGTCTCAGAAGCATGAAAATACTCAGAAAAAGTGTGGGGGGAAGGAAAATAAAGGTCAGGTATTAGCAGGAATGGTTGTAAAGAAAAGCACATACATGTAAACTTGGTTAAAAAAACAAAACTGTGACTTGAGTATTATAAATACTGCTAGTCTCCATTCAGAAGGTTGAAGGAGAGAAGATGCATCAAACAGTTTTGTGGTTTTCACTCTGGAGAGTCAGTATTTGTGTATGTGGACATGGCAAACACCCAAAGAAAGCATGAAATCAGCAGGGGGTTAATCCAGACAGCACCATTTCTAGAGCTGTGAGAAAGTGAGAGCTTTCCATGATGAGGTCTACATCATCAAAACAATGTAATGGAAGATCCAGTTACCTGGAAATTCAGCCCGCCAAAGCATTTGAAATTTGCCAGATACAGACATAAAAAGCACATGCAAGCACATACAAAGAAAAATGCCACATCTTTCTTTTCAAGTTTACAAAATCTACAGGTCTGCACCTGCCTCTACACTACAGCTGCACAGTTTCTGTTTTTGCAGAAGCCTCTGAGAAGCGTCATGGCCTCTGCCCTTAGTCAAATAAAATGCATACAGCTACAGCAGAGCAATAGCTCAGAGACAAACCACCTGCATGGTCGGCAGAGCAGAGAGGAGGGTATCTCCTCCAGGCATCTAACCACTGAGCCCCAAAGAAGCCCATTAAAGTCTTAATACTGCAGCTAGGAAACAAGTGACCTTGAAAAAATCCCAGGAAGTTCAAGAAAAGAATCAAATTTTAGTATTTTAGAAGCCAAAGCAAAGAGAGAGCACTAGAAGGAATTTTGACAGCTCACTGGTGCAAGCACTATGGAGTTGAAGTGAAACTTTAAGCTCATTTTCACCATGGAACATTTCCCCTTCCTTCCACAAGAGGCATGAAGGCAGCCTTGCTTTAATAGGGTAACATTAACTTGTGGTTCTCGGTAAAATATACCAATGTGTACTTGATCTCAGTAACTACTTGCTTATAAAGAGAAATACTTTTCTGACCTTAAAAATGGTAGTACTAAGTGGCAGTTTTGAAAACAGACATGGTTTGCAAAACTAAAAATCTTAATGCCTACCTTGTGCTTGATAAACATGACTCACGGATACTACGTTTGCTGCAAGGGGTAAAAATATAAACACATAAAACCTTGGTACATTTGGAGTAAATATTTAAAATATTTTTTAAAGTTACATAAAAACACAATATAAATAAATAGTAGAAGTTATATAAACATAGGGAGAACCTCCAGCTAACACTTTCCCTCTTCTAAGTTTACTTTGCAAGTTAGAAAAGCTAAACTGATTCTCACAAAAGGAGCATACTTCCTGGAATTTAAACTTCAGTTCCTTTTGAAGTTATATAAAAGAGTGGGGAAAAAAACCCCTTCAATCTACTGCAGTAAAATACATAGTGTCTCTTGATACTGTTTATGGAATGGATTAGTTGGAAGAGCTGTGAAAAATCAATTACACTTTTCTGAAAGAAAAAAATAAGTTCTTCTCACTGAGTGCTTGTCTGTCAGTTATGAACTCACATATTTCACTGTGACCAGAGACAGAGCACACAAGTGATATGGAGTACAGCTCAAGCCAAAAAAAAATCAGTGGGAAAAGAAGGGGGAATAGAGGTGCTAGCAGGTATGTCTCCCCTGGGACTTTTTCTATACTAGGCAGGCTAGTGTAGTCAAATGTCACTCAAGTAACATAACAATTATCACTTGAATAACTGAATAATGAACTGTCCTATCTCTTGTGCAACTGCTAAAATATTAAAATAAATTAAAAAAAAATCAAACATGTAGTAGAAAGCACACTTATTTTTCAAAAATTAAAACATTAGCAAAAAAAGGACCACACATATATTTTAATCTGCACAGATGAACAGCTGTGAACATGCATTTGCTTACTTACTTTTGATAGCTAGTTCATCTTTGAGAATATTAGTGTATTCTTCAGCAGAAAGCTGAGGGGGAAGGCCACCAACAAATAAATTTACTCGAACGATGGATTTGCTGTTTTCCACAACATAAAATCTTGTTTGATTCATTTGACGTATTGAAGTCTAAGAAAATAAAGAAAAATAAAACACATGGCATGGTGAAAACACAGTGATATTGTAAGAGAAAATCCCAAATAGCTGTGAACCATCCAGATCAAATTCTCTAAGCATAAAGAACAATCCCAAAATAGAAAAATCCCAAAATAGAAAAATCCCAAAACAAAAAACAAACTTCAGTCCAAACACTGGGTTCTCTAGAGGTAACTGGGAGGTAACTAAATATTTATGTTCCTTTAAAAAAGGGGACTCCCTACTTGCTGTAAGAAAGGGTCATATTTCAGACCTACCTTTCGTATGTCCTTGAGTCTATTAAGGATCAGTTCCTGATTGTCCAACACCATCCGCTGAACTAGAGAGAGCAAGAACATGAATCATGTTTGAAAGCAACAGAAGTTATTATCAGCCTTAATGAGACAATTAATTGGACATCTGCTCAACTAGAGATAGCAAGAATATTAATTACATTTGAAAGCAGTAGGAGTTATTATCAGGCTCAGTTAAACAACAACTTACAAGATTTTATGGAAAATTCACATCTTTGTCTACATCTAACCTGTAGAGCACACAGACCCGAACCACACTTTGTTCAACATAAAAAGCATAAAGGTACCATGAAGAGTCTGATAGGTGATTTGTTCAGCTTAAACACCGTAGCCTTGGACAGATAAAGAGGGCAGTAACAGCTTGAAGTCACTCAAAAAGACAAGCACTACTTGGGTAGTAAGCTCCAGTGTTTAAGAACAGACTTCTGCAACAGTTAGGTGGCTACTCTGGCAAATGAAGTATTAATTGACCCTTGTTTTAATAAAACACCAAAACATTCAAGAACTTTTGGCTAAAAATGGAGCTTTAAAATGGAGGATCAGAAACAAATCAAGCTAAACCATTTGTTTACAAGGCGACAAGGACCTTTTAGAACTTACTGATAATGCTTACAGGGAAAGCAATGTTACAGCTGAATTATCTGAGCACTGGGTATTCATTTTACAAATAACCTTTAACAAGTAACTCCAGATGGGTAACTGATGTTGGTGAAAGGCAGCTCCTCAAAACAAGTCTCCTTGCCAAAGTGTCAGTACACTCCAGAAATGGCAAACAAACCCTCACGTGAGGATGAAGGAAGAGAACTGCATGCCCACAGAACATACAAGACTTGAAAGTACCTACATCACTGTTTCATCAACTTAAAGTTTTATTTATGAAGGAATTTCTTGTAAAAAATTAAATGTGTCTGCACTAAAATCAAAATAAACACTCAGAGATCACTTACAGATGTGCATTTGGCAAATGCTCCTTCACTTACCTTGCTTACTGCCCATAAGTACTTCTACTAACTTGAAATTCTGGATGGACTCCGTCTGCCAAAAGATGCAGCATGTAATTGTACTTTCTAAACAGGACATGATGTTGCCAAGTGTTTACATTAAATCAGCAGCTACATTATACACTGCACACACAAAGCATGGAAAAAAAACATTTCAGAAATCAGTCCTCCCATAATTTTTATTTCATACTTTCAGCCTCCTCTGTTTTAACTGCCTAGGTATCCTCACAGCACGGCCCTCACAAAGAACAGATAACTTTACTCTGTTCTGTGACAAATAGCACAATCAGGATATTTCCACAGTGGTCTTCCTGAGGAAAGTGTCCAGGGGCAGGGGAACAGGAATGAATCAGCTCCTGAAGATCAGGTAAGGAACAGGTCTTAAATCTCAACCAAAACCCCAAAATCTCAACCATTTCCTATCATTATTACAATCCTGCGCACTCAGACTGAGGAAGTCTCTTATGTGAAGGATTTGAGGCTTAGAGGACACAGTATCCTGCTTTGTGTGTCGTGAATAGAG
Organism: Crypturellus undulatus; assembly: GCA_013389825.1. Lineage (NCBI taxonomy): Eukaryota > Metazoa > Chordata > Aves > Tinamiformes > Tinamidae > Crypturellus > Crypturellus undulatus. The sequence continues at coordinate 290,996 of VWPW01019418.1, read as the reverse complement.
GCGTTAAAAGCCCTAATTTTCTACATTTGCTTGGCCTGAAATGGATGTTATTTGGAGAGGATCCTGAACACAGGGAAATTTTATATCTTTAAAGAAGAGATACAAACATCTTTACATCTTAAAAAAGATGCACCTACATGCAGATAAAAGGGAATACCGTTTAAAAAATAGCAAAATCAGACACATTCCAAGTAGACCAAGCAATGAAGCCTCTCACAGCCACAGACTAGCTTCTCAGACACAAGAGATTTGAGAATCTTTTTCACACAGAGTATATTGTCTATCCTGTCAATTATGGGTTTTTTTGTTCGTTTGTTTGCTTTGCCTTTTTCATCCTAACTTGAAGAGGAACCTAGAATGAGGAGAAAAGCAAAACACTGTGCCATATAACAAATGGAAATCTGTGTTGGATAGGTTCCACTCAGCCCAAACCATGATCACCACAAACCTTGTTTTATATAAATAACCTGGGAAATTTTTCAGTCTAACTCACGCTGAGAAGCAATGATATTTTTTCAAGACTCTGCACATCCTAAAAATGGAATTCTGCCTTTCACAGGTGAATATACATTGACAGATTTCTTCATAAATGTTATTATGCTGTGAGTACAGCAGAGTTGCCACTTAATATGATGCACTGCTGCAACGAGAAATGCTTTCAGAGAAAATAGGAAAAGTGGTGCACATCAAGCATCATTTTCATAAAAGAGGAGTTGCTTGACCCAGAAAGACTAAAGATAATGTTCAGTACATGGCAAGAAGACCTATAATCAAGGTAAGAGAAATTTTTACAAGCCTACCAGTTATGAAAGAAAATGAACCAATAATTTTTCAAAACAGAAAAAAAAAACCACATAGACACCTGAATTAAGTAATGTACATATGATGTTTGTTTACCTGCCTTCCAAGCAATGGGAGCACTTCCTTGATCACAGTCTGTGTCGTGCTGTCCTTATTTACTCGGAGAGAAATATAAGCCATTCCCACTCTAGAGAGAAAAGAAACAACTTGTTGCATCTGTTGTAGCAGATGCAGCGTTAGCCACACCAGGCAAGCAAAGATTCTCATCTCCAGGAATTGGCCATAAAACTGTAGCATTGCAAATGAGTTTCTTTTTACACACAACCTCACCTGCAAATATTGGCTGGAGTCTGGTACTATAGTTGTGTAAGGAGGAAGAGCAAAACATTTCTATTTTACCCACTGCTCTTATCAGTAGGTCTTCAGTGAATCAACATTTCACTGCTTAAATATGCTTAAGATGTCGCAGTGGTAAACAGAATAGATTTTTTTGTTGTTTTTTTCCCCCTTTTCTCGCAACAGCACTTGCAATACATTCTTCCCACTTAATCTTTCAAAAAACACCAAACTTTCAGGTAACATCTATATGTAATAATTTGTACACAGACAGAACTAATGTAAAGTTAAACAGAAAAACATAAAGTAGTAGAACTACACAACTGGCACAATATGGTCTAGGCATGCAAAAAGGGCCATAAGTTTCTCCGGACTATAACAGCAATTAATTAACAATATTTTTGTCTATTTAGAGAAGTACATCAGAAGAACTGTAAATGCAGAGGAATGCATTGCAGTCTGTTTTATTTGTGAGACTTTGGTGACACAAGTCATTTCCCGAGCTAGACTTCAGAGGACAAATTTAGGTAAGAAGCTTTGTGATAAGGCAGCGAAGCACTCACTTAAGCCAAGCAGGATAAATTCTGATCACTTCTTCATCCTTCGGCTTGGCTCTGATGATCCACGCATCGGGGGTGGATTCCCGGAACACTGGACCTGTGTTGGTGTCATCCAGAGCGTGGTTCCTGTTGATAACATCATCAGACAACAGCGTCTGCTGGGTGAAGGTCTGGAGCTCGTACTCCTGCTGATCGTCATTTATGTAGTACACCCGCAAAGCAGCTTCCTGGAATACAGCAAGATAAATTAACATTTTATTGAAAAGCGACTAGTAATATCTGCATAGCCATAGATATTTATAAACGCATTACTTACATACCAACATTCAAAACGTGTTAAGCTCAGAATGGTGGATAAAGAGCAATGGAAACAAAACCAACCAACCCAACAAAAAATGACATTTTAGTGGAGGAAGCAAAAAGAAAGATTTCTGTTACAAATGGCATGGATAGATTTGAATACGCCCCATTTAGACATTGATGGTTCTTTTAACTGTGTAGGTTAAAAAAAAAAATAAAAAAGACCAGCAATAAATCTAATACACGCTGCATGGAGAGTCAGGCTTCTTGCACTAAGGGGAACCTGAAACTCATGTCTGAGTTTCCTGGCCACGTGGCTGCCTAAACCTACACACCCGTGAGGAGGGAAGGTGTGCGGCTGTTCCTGGAATACAGCAGCAGTCGGAGGAATTTTATACCCTCATCAGCACCAGCCTGCAGCACGTCTGGCAGTGCAGGCTCTGCACGGAGCAAAGCCCAGTAAGTCGCCTGTAGGAACTAGCGTCACTTTGCCTCAATACTGTAAGCAGCAGTCTAAAGAAATGTGCTTGAGACCATGGAAATGGTCCTAAATATAAGGGCTGTCAACACTATAAGCAATTTTTCCTGGAGGCTGTTGACATGCTGAAACAGTAAACACCATTTTCAAAATTTCCCTCAATTCTTAGCATGCTACAGAGGTAAAAACCCTAGTGAGCTGTCAGCTTAAATTACCAAAACCTAGAGGTGACACATTCTCTCCATGCCCCATCCTCATGTGATCCCCACCACATCCTCAACGGGCTCTGCATTGCAAGGGGTCCTTACCCAGGGGCTATGCCCAGCCTTGAACATCTGATTTAGTCCTGGAACAAGTTTCCACACAACACGGAGCACTGGAAAAGGCAGGGAGTGACCCTTGTGCCACCCACAATCCATTAGGTTTTCCCCAGGCAGGGAGTGCAGGTAACTGCTGTACACATCAGTCTTCAGATCTGACTAGCTCAGGTGCCAATAGATGTTCCTCTATGATATTCCATCCCATTTTACACATTTTGCTGCTGTTATGTTACTTTTGTAAAATGGCTGCCCCTTGGCTAATCCAATATACAGTAATTCACCCCCTTTATCACGCTCGAATATTAGACCTTCACCAGGTGTCTTACCACAACTTCTTCATTTTTTGCAATCCTTGGAACTGAAATCAGTCGAAATTGATTGCGTTTCACTGCATCATTCCCATCAAATATCTTTAATGTTTGTTTACCTGAATGAAAACAATTATTGTATTTCAATAACACACCCCTCAAATCATGAAGCTACCTGAACAGGAGATGAATAATGGAAGCAATAAAAACCTATTTTTAAGCCACTGAGAACTGCTTTTTCATCACAAAATTTGAGGCCGATTCTTTTTATTTTTGTTTTGTCACCATTCACTAAAAACAGAGACACACTCTACTGGGTAAACAGCAAATAATATTTCACATAATCGAGTTTTTATCCTAGGTTTTGATCCAAGACTATATTACCTTTCTGTTTTCATTTATTTACCCTCACCATTGAGTCTTCTAAATGTTAACAGCAAAGCTTAACCAAATTCTAACAGAATGCACAGTTTTTAAGAGGTTTTAAATACAGATGAAAGTGTCACCTAGTAAGTCTGTCCTTACCCTGAAAAGAAATGCATTAAGTTAATCAAGACCAACTAAGAATGTGCAACAGGAAAAAAGTTTTGCACTTTTCTGACGCCATCTCTGTGAAAAAAGCTGATGCAAATTCACTTCTGCAAGTTCCTTCATGTACTCCCCAGACAGCACGTACCTCATAGAGATTACAGTCTTGGCTATTTTCGCAAAAAGAATTTGTCTTTTTTAAGATGTCGAATTATTAACAAGTCATTCTTTTTACAGTGTAATGTTAAGAGTATGATCCCACAATAAATCTGTATCATTGTATTCAGCATAAAATCCTAAAATCACTAAAAGCTGGTGAGCTACTCTAGCTACAAGTCTTAGCTGAATGCTGTAATGCGCAGCCAAAGCATTAACCATCCAGTCTGTTAATATGTGAGTTACAAATACATGTACACCACACGATGGAGTCCATTCTCATCTTCCACCTTGGACATACCTCAATACACCAGGAAGCTCTCAGATAATATGAGCATTTAGGTTCAAAGAATTGCATTAGCTAAATCTCATTTGTCATAGAAGAACTTAAGAGGGCAGCTGGCACTGAAAGAGCAAGATAAAAATTAAAGGGAGGACTGCAGACAAAGATAAGACTCCAAGCCAGAAACACCTACATTACTGGGTATCTCTGCAGTGTAGTGATAGACTGTTGCAAAAGACTGTAGTGAATAACTGCTTTTCATGGGAACTTCAATGACTCTCTCCTGGCCTTGAGCCACATGAAACTCAGATACACATCCAATACATCAACTCCTGTTTCACTGTATATTCTGTCACCTGAACCAAAGACCATGTGCAGAACTGAGGATTCGTTTTATATTATGTTCCAAAGCAGTTTCTTAAACAAGACTCTTGCCCTTGGAGAAAAACCCTCCTACCGTCAAACTTGCAATAACTACATTTCAGACTTTTTTTTCAACAAGGGTTTCTTTTTTTTATTAAGGTCTTTCTTCATTAATGATTCCACTGGGCCCAACAAAATACGGGTGTGAGAACAGTCTGAACATGTAACGCAATATAAAATTGCACAGTGATAACCACCAGTGGAGGTGCCCATCCTGTTCTGAACTCCTCTCAGTCTCTCATGGGGCAGCAGTGGCAACGCTGATCACAGGGCACTTGGCCACGACGTTTCTACTCACACGAGAGGAGAAAGGAGCTGGCCAGCTCCAGAGACCCTCTTCCTGCGGAAACAGGCAGGAAAAGAGAACTCTTCATCCTAGAAACAGTCAATTTTTTGGACAGTCTCTAGTAGCGGATCTCTCAACCCTCCTCCAGGCATGGCTGATACTGTAAATTGGTAATTGATGCTGAACACAGTGGTTGTTTTGGGAAAAAAAAAAATTATGAATTGCCCTCATATCGCTAATGACAGAGCAGCTTTCCTAAATATGAGAGATGAATCCTTATAGTTATTTCTTTACATGGCATATGGTTATTTTCCAAATTAAAATCAGGATGAAACTCAGCATGCAGAAAACACTGCAAAGGAAACTAAGTTGTGAGTACTCTGCAGCTGCAGCAGGTGGTTGTGCCATTTCACAAAACCATTTTGCTTCCTGTTCAGTTGTAAGCAGCATATGTTTTCATTTTCTTGTTAAGGAAACTTGATTTCAGTTCAAATGACTTGACTCTCAAAAGCAGGCAAGTGGAAGCCTGTTTTGCTCACCTACAATTAAACTCATCTACACAATCTCTTCTTACATCTAAATTAATTCCAACTTGAAAGAATTTCTTTTTTATGATGAAATCAAATGTCACAATGAGATGAAAAAAAAGGAAAGAAAATGCTGAAAATTCTTAAGACATTAGTGAAAGGAATACCCTGAAATGTATCCAAGACGTGAAAGCATGCATTTATGGAACTTTGATAAACTACAAATAAGGTTAAAACAGCACTTTTGAGACTTTGAAAGAAAATAAAATGGGGCAGAAGCATATTCAAATACGGAAATGCAGAATTACGGGACAAGTTCTCACATCTTTCCTGGGAAATCGGTATGATGGGGTCCTTCTCTGACATCCTTGTGCACTAGGGCATGCATCAAGGGACACAAAGAGGAGGAACTGGAGGCCTGCATGCAGTTGCAGGGATACAGTCACTTTAGGATCATGGAAATATGGTGGGACAGCCCATGCAACTGGAGTGCTCCCATGGACGGATATAGTGTTTCAGGAAAGGCAGGCTCCATCAAACAGGCATGAAAACAAGCAAATAAGAACTCCTGACTAAACATAAAAAGGAGGAGGGAGGAGTACAAGAGATGGAAGCAGCGGGAGGTAACCCAAGAGGAATAGAGAGCCACATCTGAGTGAGCGGGAATAGGGTTTGTAACAGGAAAAGCCACCTGGAGCTGATGGCAGGGACATGAAGGGCACTGCCACTGCAAGGCCACTCTCGATAAGCTTTGAGAGGTCATGGGCATCAGGAGAGATTCCCGAGGACTGGACGGAAGCAAATGTCACTCCGACCTTCAAGAAGGAAGATCCAGTCAACTACTGGTCAGTCACCTCCACCTTGATTGCAGGGAAGATGAGAAAATCCTCTTGGTCACCACTTGCACAGATACTAAGGCAAGCGGGAGTAGTTAGCATGGATTCATGAAGGTGAAATTCTGCCTGAACAACCTGCTTTCTGCAGTGAGATAACTGGTTTGGTGGATGAAATGAGAGCTGCTGACTTGACAAAGGCTTTTGGTACTGCCTCTTGAAATGGCCTCATAGACAAACTGATGCAAGCATAGACTAGGAAGGCAGTGCGGCACACTGAGAGGTGACTGAAGCGGCAGGCTCAGAAAGGCAGCTCCAACAAAAAAACATCTGGAGACCAGTGGCAGTGTTAGGGGTCAATACTGCTTAACAGGATAGAAAACATCAAATTTGCAGCTGGTACAAAACTGGGGGAATGATGGATATATCCAGGGGTTATGCTGTCATTCAGAAGAACCTCAGCTGAAAAAAATGGCTATCAAGTTTAAGAAAAGTACAGCCCTGCACCTGGAGAGGAATAACCAGGACAGGCTAGATGAAAAGTAGATGGAAAAGAGGTATGCAGGGAAGGCTCTGGGGTGGTGGACAAGCTAACCCTCATCACATTCTGGGCTGCATCAGAGGCCAAACTCTTCTTGGTGGTGGCTAGTGAGAGAACAAGGGGTAACAGGTACAAACTGAACCCCACGCAGTTCCACCTCCATGTGAGGAAGAACTTCTTTGCTGTGAGGGTGCCAGAGCCCTGGCACAGGCTGCCCAGAGAGGCTGTGGAGGCTCCTTCTCTGGAGATCTTCCCAACCCGCCTGGATGCCGCCCTGTGCCACGTGCTCTGGGTGTCCCTGCTGGAGCAGGGGTTGGACTGGATGATCTCGAGAGGGCCCTGCCAACCTCAACCACTCTGGGATCCTCTGACTATTGCTAGCAGGTCCTGAAAGGCAATCCTTCCCCTCCGGACAGCCCAAGTGAGGACAACACTTGTGCAGTGGTCTGCAGAGTTTCCCAGTACAAGAGACATGCAGAGTGAGTGCAGATAAGACTCATTATCCGTGTGCATAAATATATAGTGAAGTGGGAGGAGGGTTAAAGGAGAATAGACAAGATGCAGTGGATACAAAGTGAAATATTTAAATTTCATATTTCGAAGAAATACAAGGAAACTCCATTTAGACTTTTTTTTTTTTTTTTTTTTTTTAACTGTAAGGACAAATGCTAGGGCAGATCACGCAGAAAGACTGTGGAGTCTCCATTTTTTGTGATACCTCAAAACCCAAATGGACACAGCCCGGAGCAGCCTACTCCAGCTGACCCTGCATAGGGAAGGGGTTTGGGCTGAGATCTCCAGTGTCAACTCTTCTGTGAATTTGTGAATTCCTGCCATTGGAAATGAAGAAAGAGAAGCAAACAGAGCAAATATGAAGTGAATGCATAAAGGTTTAAAGCAGGAAGTAAAACTAGTGGAATTCTTAAAAAAAAAAAAATACATTAAAGGAATAAATTTTAAAAGTTTCTCCCATTCCAAACAAGGCCTTCCACATCTCATATCTCTGTGCTCTTCGTTTTGCAGGTTTACCTCTATTTCCTGTCAAGAAGAAAGAGCACTGGAATCAGATCCTCAATTTCTCTTTTTTTTCCTGAAAAGAATATTCCTTAAGCACTCTTTTTATATTAGTTAATTGAAACCTCCAGAACATATGTTTAAGAAAACACATGTTTTCTTAAACCACATCTCTTCCAGCTGCAACATACACTCTGAGAGCAGTGGAGGGAAAGTTATTTCATTGAAGAAGCGGCTTGGGATATATATATGTGATATGATATGTTGGGAGACTGTATCTTTCTGTGTGAAAGTAATAAAAGCATGGGGGGTTGGCTTTTTTATTTTTCAGTTGCCAATTTAATGGTTTCTGTCACTAATATATCTCATCTCAATATGAGGCATATTTAAATATTATCAATTTTCACTAGCTATAGTGTAGCTATAACACTATAGCCAAGATCCACCACTTCTTAATAGTCAAAAAATTGATCTTTTAGGGTCTCATGAATGGAGAAAAAGAAAGAAAAAGTGAGATTGTTTTAGAAACATATTTCTGGAACAATATTCTGCACTGTGATCACAGACAAACTTTAATCATAAGACCCTTGTGTCTCTTCTGTGTTTTGACTGTGCCACGGGTGACCTTTTTTCGGTCTAATATGATTTGACAAAACACAGCAAGCACGCGAGTTCCTGACAGCACAACCCATCTTCTGAGCACATAACTTCACATAATATTATTATGATCTCTGTTTTCTCTAGCAATCCAGAGAGCTGACAACCATCTGAGAACAAAAAACATTCATCTGAGTTTTTGTACCCGTTTTCATTTGCACTGCCTTTTTAGCCTGCTCTTGTTAGATCCTAGATGTCCAGACAGAATCCACAGCAATTCTAACTGGAAATTATTGATGAGCTCTTCAAAGCGGGCATAGGTAGATGTTATGGGTCAACTCTTAAACCATTTTCCACGACTGAGACCTATAAAATTGGTAGAGGCATCCTACAATCACGTGCATTCCTTAAGCTCGATATACTACTTTATTCATTATTATATACCAGTATATTCAGTTTGGTTTATCTTAAGGTAATATGGCTAATCTTCATATAAAACAAATGTAATTTATGCAGTGAGTAATCACAGTGAACATAGTTTTGCCATTGATTTACTCAGGTCACTAACTAAATCTTTTAATACAATCTGATCAAAGATGGCTTTCTTGCACATCAGCCTGTGGGACACACTGACAAAAGAAACAACCAACTCCTTATTTGACCATTTGGAAAAATGACAACTTGATTTATGTAACTTTGGAAAAGAAGTTCAAGGAAGATCACTTTCAAGGTCAGATACAGTTCTTACTCTCTCTTGTTCTGACTTATAACTATTAGAGAATGAGCTAATTATAGAAGGGAAGTCTACGCACTTAGCACAAAAAAAACTTGCTAAAATGGAACAGATGCACATACCAGATTTTCCTATTTAAAGGAGTTAGTGCTTGCTTTGTAATAATGATATTTCACTGAAGACTATCTCCTGTCCTAGAAATTTTCCTGTCACCTCAGACTGCACAGTGTGAGGGCTTTCTCCTGAAAAGTATATTACTTTTCTTCTTTCCAGGAAGTCCAAGTTAAAAAAAAAAAAAAAAAAAAAAAAAAAAAAAAACTTTTCATGCTTATGATTTTCAAGGTGAGTACAACTACAGAAAAGTAAAAAGCATTTGGTGATTCCAAAGCACATGGCCTTTGACTTTAAAAATCCCAGAGGAAGGACAAGACTTATGAAAAAAAATCTTATTTATGGCTTGAGATAAAATGAACAGTTTTTCTCATTTTAACCAAAGAGAAACCTGCATCAAATCTTTTTCATGGGAGAGGAAAAAAAAAACAACAGCAAAAAAGAAAGGAACAGCAGAAGAAACTGTGAGCAAGGACCGGCAAAGAGAAGCCAAGATGATTTCTCAACCTTGTTACCTGGTCTTGGAAGGATTCTGAAAAGGTCCCCCTGAACCAAGTGAGAAGATACATAAAAGGTTTTTCCCCAAACCTGTGGGGCTGATAATAGCTACCTGGAGTGGAGCACTAGCTTGCAGAAGGTCGGTTCTACAAGTAAAGGCTGTGAAAGATCCTTATAAACCTCCCTCAGAGGTGGCTTTCTTATGACAGGTGCCTTCCGTGGGAGGATGGGGCTGTATCACTTTCTGCTGTGTTAGACTGGTACATGGTGAAGCAGATGGTTCTTGGGCAGGTGTCAGGGGACAGCTGTGCGGCAGAGATGCTTTGGATGAAAGGCAGGACTTCTCCTTTCTCCCAGCTGCCAACTGAATGGCATCTCTGTGCACCAACAACACATAGCCAGAAGGTCTGTTAAGCTGCAAAGGGATCTCCTGAGATGTCTCTGCAGGCATTTCCAGTGGGCAGCCAGGGAGAAACTGTACCTAAAAGCATCAAGACTAGCACAATCTTCAGCAGTGACAACCCAGCCACAGAAACAAGTGCAAAAGCAGAAACGACATGTCTGTTTCTGGAAGACACCTATGGGGAACAGAATAAACCCCCCATAATCCAGGAGGAAACAGCCAGGGACCTGCTCCACCACTTGGACAGCCACAAGTCTATGGGGCCGGGTGGGAGCACCTGAGGGCTCTGAGGGAGCGGGCAGAAGAGCACGCCAAGCTGCTCCACCATCTACCAGTGGTCCTGGTCAGCAGGGGAGGTCCCAGGTGACTGCAGACTGGCCACTGTGACACCCACCTAAAAGATGGGTCAGATAGAGGATCCAGGGAACTACAGGCCTGTGAGCCTGACCTCGGTATCAGGGAACGTTATGGAGCAGACCATGGTGAGGGTGATCACACAGCCCGGTGTGACAACCAAGGCCAAGAGCCAGGCCCTTCGCCTGGGTCACAACCACCCCACGCAGCGCTACAGGCTGGAGAGCTGAGGGCACAGGATGCTCTGGGGCTGCTGATGAACACGAGCCAGCAGTGCCCAGGTGGTCAGCAAGGCCAAGGGCCTCCTGGTGGTGCTGGGAACAGCGCATGCAGCAGCAGCAGGGAAGGGACCATCTCCCTGTGCTGGGCGCTGGTGAGGCTGCACCGCCAACACTGCGCTCAGCTTTGGGCCCCTCACTGCAAGGAGGACACGGAGGTGCTGGAGGTGTCCAGAGAAGGGCAATGAAACTAGGGCAGGGGCACAGACCTACAAGGGGTTGATCCCTTCTCTACAGTAACTACCGCTAGGACAGGAGAAAACAGCCTCATGTTGCACCAGGGGAAGGTCAGGTCAGACATTAGGAAGAATTTCTACAGGGAAAGAGGGCTGCAGCCTTGGAACAGGCTGCCCAGGGAGGTGCTGGAGTCACCGTCCCTGGCAGTGCTCAAGAGACGCGTGGATGAGGCACCTGGGGACACGGATTAGGAGGCCTGAGGGTGATGTGTTTACGGCTGGACTCGATGATCCTGAAGGTCTTTTCCAACCACAGTGAGTGTATGATTCTATGTCAGTTCCAAGGACTCTTAAAATCCCATGGTTAATTTTTTAATCTGATAAACTTCATTATAAGGTCACTTGAGGCATGGGAATAAATCTTTAATAATATTTGCTTACGCATCTCCATTACTTCCTGATAATGATGATACAGAACTACTGGAAGATTTTTCAATTTTCTTTTTCTGTTCAAAGATATTTTCCAGAAGACCTCTTAAATCTTCAGAAGGAATAAAAAAAACATGTTCAACTTCCTCAAAAATATGCATTTTAAGTAACAAATGTTTGGACTAGCAGTTGGTGTAAGACATCAAGGATGAGAAGACAAAAAGATTCAGCAAACAAGAGGGAAGGCAGACTCAGGGAACCTAATGAAACAGGCAGCAACACTAGCGAGTAAGTGTTCTTCTTGGGGAGGGAAGAGAATTGGGAGAATTGTTTGGAAATGAAAAATCTGTGAGGAAAAAAAATAGTACAAAGCAATGAGAAGTGAAAGTAATACTGGACTATAGCAAGTTTCAGAAAAGGCAAATAAAGGGGGTTGGGAGAAGGAGCAGAAAGGAAGATATGCACGACAGGGAGAAAGTGGAAAAAAAAGGCGCATGTGATTTTTCAAAGCATTATTTTTAGTCATGGGCAATTCACCCAACTAAAGGAAAAATACAACCTAAATCCCCAGTTCATTCACCACAATCCTGTACAATATTATTTTTCAAAATATCTTCAAAAGGCAGGCACAAACTGTCTTAGGGAAAAAAACAGCTTGTAGTATGACTCATTTTAGTAGTGGAAAGAAGTATCTCTTGAAGACTAAATACCTAAAAATACTATGTTTTTGTGAGGAAAAGGAGTTGAGGATGCAGAGGAACAACATCCCTGAACTGCTACCAATGATGGACAAGCCTCAAAACAAATAAAGCCCTGAATTCAGACATGATGTTCAAATATCTAAACGTCCTCAGCTTTTACTGATTCACACCAAGCAATCAGAGACAGAATCTAATGACTCTTCAGGATCCCTTCAGTGACAAACAGTTAACACCTCTTAATGACTCATTTTGTGGTTCAAAGGCTATTGAGATAGGTCATCTTGTTGAATGTACTCAACAAACTATCTTCTTTTTGCCCAATAAATCTTTGTATTACAATGAAATAACAGGAATAATTTATACAAGTTTGCCTGTGACTTCTTGAGCTCCACAAAACACTTCTGCAGTTGTATTTCAGCTGAGAAAATAAATGAATTCTGTCTCCAGGAAGAAAAATAGCTGCGTTGTCTGAAACCTATCCAACATCCTACCTCCTAAAGCACAGGAACCGCTGAAGTAACATCAGAAATCAGACCCAATAGAGCATTTTTAATCCTCCCCTGCCCTGACACCTACCTGAAGTCTGTCAATAACAGAACAGTTTTACCATTTATACCTTCCCAGTAAGATGGAGAAACAATAATTTTTAGCATGAAAGTGGCTTTGGGGGCTTCTCTCCCCAAGCAAGGCAAATAACCTCACTGTAATAAGGGCATCTGACAGTGTTTATCCTAGTGTTCCCATAATGTTCCATTCTCCTGAAGTTAGTTACTGCCTGCATAGACAAACCCTTAGGAGCTGGCTTCGGTTCCCAGGGATGAGAATTCATAATCCTTTTCCAAACTTGCTCATAGTTTTTTTTTTTTTTTTTTTTTTTTTTTTTTTTTTGTTTTTTTTTTTTTTNTGCATCTGTTAAATCAATCATCTCAGAGAAAAAAAAAAAAATTTAAGTGCAGGGTTGTTTTTAAGGTCATTTTATACTTTTGACTTCATTATCTTGTTATGCCAATTTTCATGGTTGACCAACTTAATGTATCTAAGCTCCCAAGCCTGAAAGGTTGAAATTAGCTTTCCATTTCATGCAACAATTATATTAAAGAGTAAGAAAAAAAAAAAAAAAGAGAGAATGGAAGTTGCTAATTTAACCTTTTTTTTTTTTTTTTTTCAACTGCTGTTCTACAGAGTTTCCACTCCCCATTTGTTCCTTTCTTAAACTAATGACATCTCCTTGCTGGCCAAGGTTACTCAATTTATTCTGAGTTATTTTCACTGTTTTTAAAGATTAAAATCTGTAACACCCAGAGAGGTGGAATTAAGGAGAACCTATAACCTTCTAGAATATTACTCAGTTCAGTCACTCTTGAAGGAACGTGTAGTAACATCCCAAAAGATGTGGCAAAGATACCAAGGCAACATACAGAAGTTATTTACAGCTTGTTCTTCACCTGAGTTACATAAATGATATTATCTAGAAATAGATAAAATAGGTCCAACATGCTATTACTAGGCTTCTGTCATATTAAATATGTTAAATTACAGACACACACACAAAGAAGCATGGAGAGCTGTGGGCCCTCTTGGTCCAGGGGTGACAGCTTAGAGACTGACAGGAAATTGCTGTCCAACACATAGCGGACTCCCTGTGGAAGTAGGAGAATTAGGGGACAATACAAAACTTACAGTGTTTACAGAGAAGGAACTCTTTAAACATAGGAACTCCTGTGTTTAAGGAGAAGACCAGAGTTAGGGAAGGATGGGGGTAAAGGTGGCATGGGGAGAAGTTTCAGTATCACTATATTTAACAGAAAAGTTTTTTTTTTGTGTCCCCCCCAACAAATAACCTTATAAAATATGTTATCTATTTGTGCTTTTTACAGTTAGCAAACTGAAGGACAGTATACAGGAATAAAAGGCAAATTCAAGTTTATTGCAGGTGTGAATTGGAACATTTTTTTCTTTCTTCTCTTGGAAAGGATGTCTAAAGCTGAACAGTCCTGTATGAGTACTTTTTACCATGTCAAATTAGCTACATATCAAGATCTAGATCTTCTGCCTTTTGATAATCATAACTAAAGGAATTAGCACTGGCTGATAATGACAAAAGCCCTGACATTCAACTACTTATGTCACATAAATGGCCACTAAAAAAAGTGGAAGTTTCCTAGAAAACCACAGTTACTCGGAGTCTCATCCCTGTAATAAGAAGTATGGCGGTCCATCATAAATTATTTATATTCAATAGAATTTATAGCAAATAACTTTTAAAAAAAAAACAGAACAGGCAGAACAGCATCTTCACTATTCTATTTCAACCAATAGAATATTGATTTTGAAAGGATTCTATGCCAAAAGGAAACAAGCAAATAGGCTGCATTCATTTTTTCACAATTTCCGTTTTCAGAATCATTGATGTAACTACATTATGCAGAGAATATCATATTTTTCTAATTTCTAATAAGTATATAGTCCAGGAGGTATTTTTTTTCCCCTCAAAGTGCAGATTGGCTTAATTCTTCAGAAAAGTACAAATATGGCTAATACAGCCATGAGAACCGCATAAGGAGCAGCCAGTTGACCTCAATTCTGATGCACTGGACCATGCCTGAGCAAAGCTAAAAATGCTCACGATGTTTTCAATAGGATTTGGACCAGATATCTTAAAGGCAAAAGACTTAGAAAAGACATGTTGTCTTAGAAAAGACATTACACTCTTTTTTTGTTTTGATTCTTTTTTTTTTCCATCGTTAATACTATGATTTCTTTCTTCAATTTTTTTGCTGAGAAAAACGTCCAACTAACTTATGAAGCATGCTCTTTTCAGAAACAATTTAGTGTGGTGGTACTGACCTGTAGAAAGAAGGTTTGGGGAAAGCCTTCTTCTGTGATGTGTTTGACAGGCTAATGAACAGACTGACACTTACGCCAAAATAATCTACCAATAGGAAATAGAGATGAGAGAGTTGATAAGACCTTGATATGCGATGGACCCAGACTCAGGATCCCAAACTGACACCTATCATTATAAGAATATTCATGTCCTACTTCATAAAGAAAAACCAAAATCAAAATTTTATGAATAAAGACTAGAATGGGTTGATATGGACTTAGAAAAAAAAAAAAATGCTTACTTGAATCTGTAGAAGTTTGGACATCTTTTGTTGACCCTGGGGTTGACCCATCAAAATCATCATCTTCATCTGTGGAAAATAAACATTTTAAGAGTTTCTTAATTTGAATGAGGTAAGAAAACAAAAAAGCTGTCATCATTTAATGTCTTTAATTAATAAGAAAAAAGAATCCTATCACACCAGACGAGCACACTCTTCTAGTTATTTTAGGATAAAAATCTCCCCTTCAAAAACTGCATAAAACAAAAACCTGCATAGTCATATAACCACAGTGAGGACATATTAAAAAGGCTGATATATGTAAGCCAACCTAGCCAAAGATGCTCATGTTAAAAACTGTACTCATACACTTCAGCCTCCTGCCCATTGAAACTCCTCGTTTCTATTTGTATAGGGAGCACACAGCTTCCCCAAAACAAGCCCAGCATCAAATGTGCCAAAACTCTGCCTCGCAGGTGGGGGCATAGCCAGGAGACTAGCTCACAAAATAAGAAAAAAAATACCCCAACAACTGTAAAGAAAAATATTAAAGAGGGAGGAGATACTAGTAGAATCCAAAACCTTCCAAGAAGCAGAATTATAGCATGTTAGAGAAGGTATTTAGCAGGACTCAAGCAGATGAGCAGGTAATTTGCTGAATATTTGTGTAATGCTTTAGTAGACTGTAAGAGACGAGTAATAGTGCTCAGGAATTTGAGTTTTTGAAACATAAAAGGGTTGTTCCTCCCGCTACAGAGTGACAGATTAAGTTTCTAATTAGAGAGAAATGTAGCGAGTATGGTCTAAATGCCACAAGCCTGCACAGTGTATAAGGTGTAAAATGCACCACCGTGACCTAAGGAAAAACAAGAGCAAAGCCCCATACAATCAACAGCCTGCAAGGCAGGCACTGGTTACTCAAAAAAACCCCAACCAAACAGAACAAGACCAGAACACCCACCAAGATGGCAAGTGCCATCCAGTGCAAAAGGATGCAGCTAACAGTGCATTAAGGTACGAGAAAGAGCTCAAATCAAGTTACTAAGTATTTTCCTTTCCCCTCACATCTGCTCCTAGCCATCAGTTAATTTCTGCTTTGCTCTTCATTCTTTAGTTTCAGAGGACACATTTCAAAAACAGGATTAAGCATTATGAGAAAATAAAAACAAAGTGAGAAAAGCCCTCTGTTTAAAAGAAAAACCTAGATAACATCAGAAGAGACACTAGAATGAGACTTTTAAAAATAAATTGGGCTCAACTTCTGTTCACAATAAGATAAAATTATCTTGAAGAATTATTTGGGGAAATTTCTAACACGTAACAATAATTTATCCAGATTGTATATTTCTGGTATTTATCATGTTGGAAGTGTCAAAAACATGCTGACTTTCAAGCATCTGCTGTACTTCTCTAGCCTTTGATACCTCTCCCTGCTGGCAAAGAGGTTTAAAAAGAGACCAAAAACATGAGAAAAAAAGACCAACCAATAAGCAAAGGAAAAAAGATCTCCTCCTTCTTGCATGCTTTTCTATGTCCTTAGGTATATCTGCAATATGCATATTATAACATTTAATTTCCAAGACCTACCTTACCCAGACTTTCCTAATAAATTTAAGCACAGAGAAAAGCTTTACAAGACCATGATGGTCAAAATAAAAAGGAAAAGCTACTTCAACAGCTTTAAAAGATTTTGTTGTACCCAAAGACTTGCCAACATGTACTCTAGATGGCAGTACAACGTTACGGTGATAAACAAATCATTTCCCTTCCGCACAGAAATCTTGAAAGAGCAAATGCTCGAAGAAGGAAATAGAAGTATCTGTACACAGGATATCCCACACAAAAGGCAGCATGCATATCAGCAAGTGTTTACAACAACACTAATCTACCAACCATACTGTCAGTCTTGGGGTTTATTATGCTTTCTTTTTTAAAGTATGGCTTCTGAGTTACCTTGAATAATTTCAGGATTCAGGAATGCAAGTACGGAGAAAGACAGCAGATAAAAAAAACTGCACTGAAAATGTGTTCATCACTGTCCTCTCAATTTTTGCCAGAATACTATGAATTGTAACATAAAAGGAGTTTTTATTCAAATTCTTATTTATGAGTCCCATCTTAAGTCTTGCAAGCATAGTAAGTTGTTCAAGTTGTTCCAAGAAACCACTCCAGGTTGTACATATGTATATGTATGCTTGCTTGTACATATGTGTCTTGATATATACATTACACATATAAGTATATATACTTTTTATATATCAAGATATATAAAATCAAGATAGATTTAAAATATATATATGCTTTGGTAGCATGTGTGTATACACCTCCCCACCCCCCGCAAAACAACAGCTTTCAAATTTGCCCTGTAAACAATAAAGTGGAAGAATTCTGCACACAGTCTGCATTTAGGACCTACATCCTGTACTGACCAGAATTAGCAAAAGGTGACAGTACATCCTCAAAAGACAATGCAAAATTAGCATTCTTCAGTGAAATATAACCCTAGGTTAAACACACTCAGCAATTAGTAGCAACCGGCTACAAAAGCTTTTACCTGGTTCTGCTTGCAAGTTCTCTGATATACGAAAACAATGCAGTTTGCTGAAGTTGCGAGAATATAATCGCACACAGTTTGGAGGAAGAATCATATTCCTTAGTCTTCCAAAAGTACATTGTGGTGTGACAATTACGTAGCAAGCAGCATGAGCCTATAAACAGAATTACACGAGTTAAGCTCATATCAAAACACCAAGAAAATCAAAACGTTGTAACACAATATGTACTGTTACTGAAAAAAAAACATGCGTAGGCACCTAGAAGTCACTTCAATATCAATAAGTGAGCCATTTTCACACCAAATTTCAATTTCCATTTGGCTTTTATGAAGAAAACATTAAGAAATCCCATGTATTACAAACCTGTTCTACTATAAACTAAGGACTTCTAGACAACTCTCTAGAAAAGATTAAAATAATGCGTCTCAAGCCCCAAATCTAACACTCTGTATGTATATTTATTGGAAAGCTGAGGCAGGACAGAAGATAGAGGCGCGGATGAGTTAAGAGCTTGAGAATAGTATTATCTTCTTCCATAGCTGCACCACTTGCAAATTTATAGAAGTTATAGGGTGTTTATTCCAAGGCCTAACTGATTAGTTTCCACTTTGTGTTCTATATTCAGTCAACATTGGCTTTACACACTTTTATACATGTGCCCATACAGCAGGTTGCATGTGTTAGTCTATTTTCAAAATTAGCTTCTCCCACCCCAGAAATTATGAATCACATTAGAAAAGCANAAAAAAAAAAAAAAAAAAAAAAGTACTAAGACATTTTAAAATGACTCAAATCACACCCAAAATACTAGGTAACATAACATAAAGAACCCCCTTGTGTTTGAGCAGGGGGGTTGGACTAGATGATTCAGTGTGATTCTGTGTGTATTTAGAGGCAGATTAATAATTTTATTGTCAAATATACTTTAATATCAAACATGAATATATTTTTAACTTGCCACCTCATCTGCTGCTCCTTTGCACTCCAGTTATACTTAACGAGGAGGAAAGACCATTTTCTATCTACACAGCAGATTACACATTAGTAATTTAAAAGATGTGGCTTTCTTGAGGATTATTGAAGGATACCATCACGTTGCACAAGAATCAAGACAAAAAGTCATACAAAAGGAAAAATGGAGAAACCAACAGTCATTACTAAGAAAACTCACAGTTTAAGAGTATTCTACACTGAAAAAGGATTAAGTTTGTTAAAACGCCATGTCTCTGACCTTAAATAATGCATGTGACTTAAAAGCAATTCTGATTTCACACAGCGAAAGCAGTAATATCCTTGTAAGGGGAAAATCCTAAGTCCAACTGAATTTAAATTTAAAGTTTAACTGTGATGTCTCATTTGATGACTAAAAGTAAATAAAATAAAATTAAAAAAAAATCAGACTTTCCATCTAACACAAATATCACCAGCTCCAGAATTAGTAATGGCCTGAAAACCCTATTAATATTTAATACAGCTTTCTCACAAACACGTCCCAGGATACATACCAGAATGCCGCACCATTCGCATCTCATGCCAGACAGAACCTCGGAGGAGCCACAGGTTTTTTTGCAAACTTCACAGCGAGCACTTGAAGAGAGATTTCCCTCCCTCCAATGATGGTGGTAAGTATCCTGGGAAAACACATAATGGTTGCCCATCACACTGACCACAGGACGCTGGACCATCTTTGTCCCAACTATCAAATGAGTAAGTCAAACAGACTAGACTTTATCAATATTTTGTTAAGATGCCTTTTTTTTTTTTTTCATTTTCCTAATTACAATGTGGCACAGGTATTGCAGTAGCCCTTCCATAAACATCATACACAGATGTATTTATTGGAATTTAAGTTCATCTCACTGTTTGCAACATGTTTTCTAAAGCTACGCATTCCTTTTACCTGTAAGCAAGAAATGTAAGCAAGAAATTTCTTTGTAAGAAAAAGAAAAAAAGAGGCCAAGACCTCTTCCCTACTACAGTCCTTGTTTTCACACTGGAAAACGTAGTCTGCTCTGCCAAGCCGGTGTTGGTACTTACGTGGTCCTGGTGTCCATCCTGGTGACACTGCCGGCAGTCACTACAAGCAAACAGGATACAATCGGTATGCACATGTAGCTCACAAACTAAAAAACACGAAAATAAGAAAAACTTCCTTGAGTTTGAATCCCTGCGTTTTGCACCCTGTTCCTCCGTCCCCCTATGCTTCCTCTGCTGCTTTCTGGCACCTTGTTTTCTTCCGTTCGTGCTCTTTTCTGTTCAGCAAAGATAGACAACAGAAGCAGCTTATCACTACTGACAGGGTGTTGTTCAACCTCCTGCGTGTTAAACTGATGTACAGCTAGCAAATACAAGAAAAGAGAAAGATTAATTTCACTCAGAAGTACTTGCCGTATTTCCTCCAGTACGGAAGGTTAAATTTGTAACCACCATCTGGCTCCCTACAGCTTGTCCCACCGTTCCACAAGAACGGCTGCCTTTCCTAATATAATAATTCCTAGCATTTCAAGCTTGCTTTGATTTAATCATATCTAAAAAAACATTCAGGGTTTTGAGAGCCTCATTAACAGAGAGCCTTTCATCCGCATCCAAATGTCATCAAGTCCTAAGCCCTATAGAGATAATGGTCCTCAGGAAACCACCCTCATTAACAAACGCCGCTCTCCTGCACCGTGGCTTTGCAGGTGGCTTTACAGGAGCCTGTCAAAGCAAAACACGCTCTCCCAAGAGCCCAGATAATCCGGATCTGTAGCCTCAGAGCCACCTGGAAACAAACAGGAACGGAGAATACTCAACAGACACACAGGGATTAATGCTCTGAGGCGTTGTCCAATTGCACCAACAGCACAAATACAACACTCATCTTTCTTACACAGCTGATATAGGGAGTATTTTCCAGTGCATCTCAATTTGTTCCCGCTATTTGCAAGGTGACGTGACAAAAAAAAGAAAAAAAAAGTCAAAACATGCAAATGTCTGGACAATTAGATTCACAGGGAGACTCTCAACAGCCAAAAAGAAAATATTACTTGGGAAATAAATCCTCTTTGCCATCAAATGGCATTCAGCAGATTTAATTTTAAACACAGTTAGAATAAACTGGTACATTCGGATGACAGGAGCTTTGTTCAAGCTGCAATTCATTGCTGGCAGAAGTAAAATGACGTGTTTCTTTTTTTTTACGGTATTCTAAAGGCTATTTTCCTAAATATTTCAGAAGGCAACATTAAACAAGTTTATTGGACTTTTTAACTAGAAGAAACTTTGTCAAGTTTTATGCAGGTTTTCCTTTTTTTTTTTAATAAAGTACTTTCATTTTTTTAAAAGATGACTTGAATTTTCAAATATAAGAGAAGGGAGAATCCAGAATAAGTCTGGATTAAGTGGGATTAAAAAAAAAAAAAAAGGAAAAAAAAAAAAAAAGGAAAAAAAAAAAAAAAGGAAAAAAAAAAAAAAAAGGCAAAAATGCCATATTCCATGCAATCAATCACTCAAAAAACAAACAAGATCATCATCATCAACAACAAAATCAGCAAGTCAAAAACTCAAAGCCTAACTTCGTAACCATAGGAATTACGAAGTTCTCTAAGGATATTGTAAATGGATATGTATAAAAAAGACAGTTCCAGCTCCTTTGTGGGGAGTTGTATATGCAAGTCCTCTGTGAAGGAATCAGATTTTGCTTTCAGTAAATGAAACGAGTTGAGGCTGAAATTTTTCAAGGTTTTTGAGTTTGTTTGCTTGTTTTTTGTGGTTAAACAAGTCATTGTTTCAAGCATATCAGAAAATCTGAAGATGAAGACCTAAATATTGGACAGGGGCTGTTGCGAACCTTAGTCATCCTATCCGAAAGTATCTTGAAAACAGCATTAAATTACGCAGAGCATAACAGTTCATTTTGAAGCCAATCTGCAAGCTCTAGGAAAGGCAGTCAATGCTAATGCTGTCTTGCTTGAATGCTGCAGAAACCACAAGCTACCACACAAAAGCAAACCTATTCTAATAGATATTACCAACTCAACCACAGATTTTTTTTTTTTACATAGCCTCGTAATCACACAAGCTTTACTACTTCAGAGATCTCTAAACATCCTTGGATTTAACAAATATTTCACAGTTCTGTAAAAGCCTAGCTCAAGGGCAAGTTAGATTCTTTGCCCTGTGCCCTCACTAAGAGTTTCTATAAACCAAATTATGTTGTCAAAGAGTTAACAAAAGTGCTTTATCACTGATACTGCTAATGCAAGCACAACACATTTTTTCCCCTCTGCTTTAAGATGTATCTGCTGACTTAAGTCCTCCAATGCAGAGTTAGTAAGAAAGAAAAAGTATGCACGTGAAGGGCAGCAGTGGCACAGGAGAAGTTAAAAATTCGGGTCCACAAAACCCCAATATAAGACACAGTTACTGGTGCATGAAGTTCAATTCAAATTAGACAGCCCTCAAAAATATAAAAAAGAGTTTCATTTTTAGCAGCACTTCCCCAGGCTGCAGTTTTTTAATCCACGTCCGAATGAGGATATTCTATTCAAGTTCATCAAGAAGTGCTGTGAATTCCTTCCTAGAAGCCAACAATCAAGATGGTTTATTTGAGATGGATCAACTTGGCAGAACAATCTTTTAAATGTCAACTGCAGCTCTCTTTAAAAATCCATCCTTTAAGTAATATATATATATATATNATTTTTTTTTTACAAACATGCTATTCCTGATTGATACTTAAAGCAAACTTTTACAAGAGATCCAACACTAACAAATGCTTGGGTTCCTCCCTTTTCTCCTTTTTTCTTTCCAGCCTTTCTTCTCAGAAAGAAAACCAAGAGGAACACTAGCCATTATCAATCAATCCAGCTTTAACTTTGTTGAAACTGCTACCACTGCATTCTACAGCCAAAACAGCTATCCAAAGCACATGACTAATTTTCAGGAGAGTTGGAGTTCCAATACCACAACAGTTTTTGCCTAAGTAGTGCAGGGACTTCATGACTTTATAGTTTAATATTCATAAGCTTAATTTCCAGAATAGAGGTTTAAGACCCACTCACAGTGTTTGTCTGATTTTTTCACTTTCTATACAAAGTAACAACTTGAAAATCATAAAAATAAATTGTATTTTAAAAAGTGAAGAACATATTTATTTTGAACGGATATCTAACATCAAATACTTGCCCAAAAAAGTCATTTCATCTTAATACCACCCTTCCCCCATTTTGTACCTCAGTCAGGGCAGAGATGGAAATTTAAAGAGTGTTTGTTGAAAAATCAACAAAGGACATCTTAAGTGACAGTTTACTTGCACTATTAAGCACTGTCACTAGAAGTAAGCAAAAGGAAAATTTAATGTCCAAGTTTAAAAGCTTTCCATTTTTTAAACAAATGAGATTTAAAACAAATTCTAACAATAGTTTTAAATAGTACAAGAAAATTCTTTTTATGTTTTAGGAACTCAACAACCGTTTTTAAGCCATATTTGGGAAAAAAGTCAGAAAAAAATGCAGTCTTACTATTAAACAAATTCATACCACAAAAACACAAAATTTCTGTTTAATCCATACTAGGAACACAGCTTCCTAACCTTTACTGAACCAGATAAAAATGTTCTAACATTTAAAATATCTGAATGTAACAAGTAATTTCACATGTTATGCTTGTTTAATGCCAGATATAAGCTCTGAAACTAATAGGCACAGGTCATCTGAAAAGATCATCCCATCAACTCATGCAATCCATGCAATAATTATGTTTGAGTGACATACTCTGATGAGACTGTATTTTACATTCTTTGTGCAACTCACAGGATAAAACCAGGAACAAAAACAATGTACCTCTATGGCTCCAAATTGTCTTATCAAAGGCAAATATTTCCTCTACACACACACGTAAACAACCAAAACAAATAAAACAGTGTTTTTAGCACAAAAGCAATTTTAACATCTCAAATGCCTGTGGAATTTTTTTTCTCTTTGTGTGTGTGGTATATATATATGTGTGTGTATATATGTATTATTTATATACATATATATTTTTTAAGTTTTTTTAAAAGAGTTCACAGACAAAACTCTTCTGAAATATAAAATACTGAATTCTCTTCAATCTCACTCTAATGCTATAAAAGCATAGGAACTCAAGGAGTTCACAGAATACAAGAAAGTATTGGGGCAGTACTAAAGAACTGCCCCAAATGAAAAGCAGGGATTTGTGCCATGTATTTCCCATCAGCGGATCCTGAAATTCTGTCGTTAGGGTGATTTGTTTGATTATTGTTATGAGAGCCTATGTCAGAACATTCAAAGCAATATTATTTTGACAGATAATATTTTCAAATACCTTTCCACCTAAGGCACTTTATTCCCTTGGCAAGGGATGAATTTCTGAGACTGCCAACACAGAGAAAAGTTATATTCTAGCCTTTTGCAAGGAGGGGGAGGTTTCAGGAACACGAATACCAGATGGTCCCCTGTAGCCAAGGCTTCCAGTGGAAAACTGAAATAAATCACTCCACTAGCAGAAGTCGTGGTTATTTTGCAGTAATAGCATCGCATCCTTCGTACCTCTCGAGCACAGGCTCACAGCACACCACCAAAACCACAGCCCCTCTCAAAGGAAACCAGAGGAAACATAAAAGATACTATCCGTGTCTGACACTAGTTTCCTTAATATAAGGTACGCTCTTCCACGGTCAGTTAGCATAGGACAAACAAAGCAGAAAGTCTCACAAATGCAATAAAGACATAGATAATTTTTCCATTGGCATTCGTTCCATCTCTTGCATGTGTGTTGTTACACATATACGTATTTATACATAAACAAAGTGTACACTGCTGGGAAACAGACAGACAGCTCTGAAAGCAGGTAGAAAGTTACCTTCACATCGAAAGGCAGGCGAATCTAGAGACTTTCTGCACACAGTGCAAAACTTTCTTTTATAATGTCCTGGAGGCCCAAAACAGTGTGCAACTGGAACCTGCCAATGAAGAACACATGATATATCATAAGCCACCACCCTCATAATGGTAATTGCTATTCATATAGACGGCCTTATGCCGTATATACTGCACAGTATACTGGTAGTATACTGCACACAGTGTGGATGTAAGCAAGCTACAGGAAAAGCATACATCCAAGTCGTTCTGCCAAGGAAAAAAACAGAAAACAATAAAAACCAAATCATATTTTGAAGTCCACATTTAAGATATTTTTAAACCATTTAAAATATTTTAAATACATTTAAATACGTATTTTTAACCAAAGGGTGTATATGCTAAACCTAGTCAGTTTCTTGATAATTCATTATGCCACAAATCTGAATCAAGTTCCTTTGGGCTCCATCCAGTACAACTTGTCTTCAACCACAGCTTCTGTCCCCAAGGGTTCTTAGTCAAAACAAGGTGCATGAAGCAGCAATAGCTGCGTTAAGTACAACCGCAGACAAAACACCCTGAGGACACAACTCAAGATTAATGCCTAGAAGACTGACCAAATCCAGCACCCTACACAAACCTTTTGCCTTTTTTTCCACGGGTTTTCACAGACCAGCCAAGTGTTTGACCAAAAAGCAATGGCCTAAGAGCAACATTTCACAGCTTTTGCTGAAGATGCCTTGGAAGGTCTCTTTGCCAAGAGCTATACCAGGAGCTTTAACTAATTTATGCATAACAAGACATATTCAACATATTTATGTTATGTTATGCATAACAAGACACTTTAAAGGGCAGGGGCTCCCCGGGATTATTCATTATTAATAAGCAATGGTACCATTTTAAGGTAGAGGCAGAAAAGAACATCGGAACAAAAAGACTGAAAATGACAAATAACAAACAAAGGTCATTTTTATATTTGCTTTGGAGACTATTCTTCCTATAAAGAACATATTTATAAAGGTGACATTCACACTAGAAGAAGCATAACTGTATCTTTAAAATGATAGAATGCAAATTACTTTTAGAAAGATGTACAGTGATTTATGTTAATAACTTTTTAAGTAACCATTTTTTAAAACCAAAAATGATGCATCCCCCTGACATCTTGACCTCAGCAGCTCACACATCCCATCTGACAAAAATATCTGATTTATCTTCCAGCCCTTGCAGCACAAAAAGTAGTGACATATTTCTAATGAAAGCTGACAAATGGTTACTTAAGCATGAAATGAAATTAATAGTTTCCATTAAAATGCTGGAAATAATGACTTCAGATATGCACACAGACACTTGCTTGTCCTTCCAGATGCTCTAGTAGATAATTCCAAAGTTATGGAGAAGGATTTGATTTTTTTTTTTTTTCCTTATATAGCAGGGTCTTCCTTTGAAATAATAGCAGCAGATCTGACACACCGCATTTGATAATGCAGACATCAAGGTAAAGGTCTAATTCTTACCAGTGTTTCCGCCTCTGTATATCCAAGCACAATCCTGCTAAAAGAGCTCCATACTTGAAGCATGGACAGTGAAATAATCAAGAAAAGCCTGTGGCGTGAAGAAAAGTTGCAGTGGAAGAGACCACTGTAACTTTAATCAAGAGAAATCACTGTCCCCAGCCCTATGTAGCACGTGGTTCTTCCAATCCGCCTTGGAATCAATTTTGAAGAGGTAAAGGAAAAATAATTTCATTATTATAATAGTAATAATGAAAAAAAATCTGGACAACGTGGGGGGAACTTTAATCAACCTACCATAGATTCTGATCAAAGCTGATAATACGTGTTAAATGCAGAGACGTTCTCCAGCGGGAGAACGCACCGCTTCAGGGCCAGCGGGAGGCAGGACGAGAGGAACAGGGAAAGAGAGAAAGTGCAAAAGAGGAACGTCAAGGCATGCTGCATGAGCTAACCAACCACACACACTTTCTAACAGCAGTTGCCTCCGTTTTCCTTCCCTTCTTGAGCATGTTCCTATATATGTACACATAAAAACTATATATGATTTATATACATGATACAAAACCTCTAGACTCTTAGACTGAGAAAATCGGGGCAGAAAGCATTTCAGGCTCTGAAATGACACCACTTAAAGAGTAATAGATAACCATCAGTATAAATACAGCTGACTGCAGACACACTGGGTGGTCTATAGGGAGCAAAATTAATAATGGATGCAAGTTTAAAAACTACCTTTCCCGTAGAACTACTTAAATTGCTTTATGTAAAGCCACTAAAATCGATATCCACAGAAAGATGCATAAAGTTTCTGTTGGTAATACTGTTAAATGATGTCCGAGTGCTCTCATAGCATGGATTAAATGTCTATCGATAAAGTATAACACTCCAGCACGTGCTCCAGAATGACCCTGTATTTATGCACGGGATATTCCTACTTCCCTGCTCTGCTGCCTGAATTCTGCTAAGGTATCTAAAGCACATACATTCCTGCGTAAATTCCTATCAACTTGTAACAAAACCACATCCTACGGAAGACAAACTTAGCACATATAAGCCTTTCTGTCCTATGCACGTAACTGTAAGACAATGTGCAATTTTATCATATAGAAATGCAGCAACAAATGCATCTCAAGCAAAGAGTTCTTCTTTAACCTTCAACCACTTTCCATCACCATAGAGCTGTGCAAGGGCACACTATTTTTTATAGAAAAAAGCAAAGGAACTGCCTTCTTTCTGCAGTGCCTTGTAAATTGTTGCTTATACTGCAATGCTGCAGGATAGCAAGTGTGGAGGCAGAACAGAAGCACTATTTTCAGTGTTTTGAAGTATTAGAAGTATTTAAGCATTTAAGGGTATTTTTCCCTGAAATGTTATTGCTATATACAGAACCCTGGGGGGAATTTTGTAAAACCTGCCACAGAGCACTAGTTTCAGGGCCTATGGTGGCATTTGGCTGATGGGCTTCAGGTAGCAAAGGAGACAGGAATAATCATGCAAACACCTCCACAACACCCTGCAGGGGCCAAGCAGAGGGAATTTAACTTGAGGTCACTGGTTTCAGTCCAGCGAAACTGCGGCATTTTAAGGATCAGCACAGCTTGCTGTCAACTGTCTTCACAAAAGTTCAGCCGGGTAGTTGCATGGGGTCTGTCACAAAGACTGCTTTCAATTAAAGGTATTTTTTTAAAAAATCTGATAAAAATGAAATTTAACAAGCATTTCTGAAAAAATAACACCTATGTCTTCTGATGTTTCAAGCACAAACAAGTTTCATTATTTCAAATTTCATTATTTGACATTCCTAATTTTGTTCTGATGACACAAACCTCTCTTCTCTAGATGTACTCTGGGTGATGAAATGTGAACACATCCCATGATTATTACACCCAGGTAATTAAGTCTAGACCACATGTCTAGGCCATACCCTGTCTGAGGGAAGCTAAAAACTGGAAGCAATTCAGCTTTCCAAAGTACAGACAACTTCCTCAATTACTTACTCACTGCTCAATAACTCTAAAATCCCCTCTGTTAGCTTGAAGCTTCCCTGCTTCTAACACTAAAAACTCTTCAATCACAGAATATACTGGATTGTGCATGGAATTTCTACTTTGGTTCTCTCTCCAAGCACTCATTACATCAAGCTGGTGCTAAAATGCAACCTTCACTGTGGAAAATTCATGTGGAAACCCTGAAAGGAAGCAATAATGTTATGTTAATGGTGCCACAGCATACCATAGCACAGGAAGGAAAGAAGGTAAATATTTAGAATGAATAATCAACATTAGGGCTAACATAAGGGAATAATGCACACACCCATATGCAAGGATTTTTTTTCCTCTGTGCCATAGATCTGAGGCAGGGTATTAGGCCATAACTGGATACATGCAAGCAAGCTCTCTATGATCCTCTACAATGGAAACTAAATAACAGTCCCACACCGTTTCAAATCAGGAAATTCTATCAGGAAATCTGTATAGGAGCCGTCCCCTGTAATTACAAGTTGCTTGTTCTGGCATTATTTTTTTGTCCTCCAAACAGAAGCTGACATGCAAGAGACGGAAACACTCCTTCCTTTTATTATTCTAGAGGAAGTCGATGCTCATCTCCTAGTATCAAGACGAAGCACTAAAAGAAACTCGCTTGATAAAAGACTTCGTGAAATTCCATGCGATTTCTGAGCTTGCCGACTCACAGGTGGAGCTAAAGGGCCAGGCTGGGAGTTCGCAGCTTGTGTAAACTTTACAGCAGGACAGGAAGCTCCTGAGCTTAGGAAGTCACATGAGGAGAGTCCTTCTCTTTTACTTCAATGTCTGGCTGCTGCTTTGGGCAGGAAACCGAGGAAAAATAGTAGTAGAAAAGAGCTTACAGGCAATCAGTTTCCACACATTATGGGGCTTTTATATTACACCACAGGGTTTTTACACTGTGCTGCTGCCTTGTTGAAACAACCTAGCTCCCAAATCTATGAGTCAGCTGTTGAAGAGCAAGCAAGAAACCATCCTTAGGGAAGGTGGTGGGGGCCATCAAGCAAACTTCAAGGAAAAATCAGCCCCAAATCCAAACATTGCTACAACATCCTGAAGAAACAAAGACAAAACAAATCAAAACACACACACTCATACACTA
This sequence comes from Crypturellus undulatus, assembly GCA_013389825.1. Classification (NCBI taxonomy): domain Eukaryota; kingdom Metazoa; phylum Chordata; class Aves; order Tinamiformes; family Tinamidae; genus Crypturellus; species Crypturellus undulatus. The sequence continues at coordinate 261,860 of VWPW01019418.1, read as the reverse complement.
CACTCCCACAGAAGCATGCACTAGCATAATCAAGTAAAAGAGGAAGATGAGAGAAACAACTTTTGCGAAAACATTTGTATGTCAAAAAAGAGGAAAATATTATGCATATATTTCATGCCATCCAGTTCATATTACAGATATAATTTCTGGCCCCCACCACAAGAACGTTAGTATCTAAAACACGGTCAGGACAAGAAGTCCACTGATGCAGGCCAAATACCAAACAGAAATTTTCTACGACATGGGAGATAACGAAGGCATGTCAAACTGCTTATGTCAAATATTTGCATTTTGGCCCGTTTTCTATGAGAGCCTTCCAATGGAAGCACATTAAAATAATTTACCAAGTTTTGACTGAAGCATTTGTTCCCCAAGATGGAATAAAACCTACAACACCTGCAAGTCACTGCCACAGAACCACGTCATGGTTGACAACCTCTTCCTCATGCAAGACCAGGACACCATTGGTCTTCTCGGCCACGAGGGCCCATTGCTGCCTCATGATCAACTTCGTCACCATGAGGACTTCGAGGTCCTTCTCCACAGAGATGATTCCAGAGGGTCATTCCAGTCTGTCCTGGTGCCTGGGGTTGCTCCTTCCCGGGTGCAGGATTTGGCGTTTCTCTTGGTTGGGCTTTATGAGGTATCAGCCCATTTCTCCAGTCTGTCGAGGTCCCTCTGAGTGGCAACACAACCACCTGGTGCATCAGCCACTGCTTCCAGGTTTGTACCGTACGCAAATATGCTGAGAGTGCATCTGCTCCCATCATTCGGGTTGTTAAAGATGATGTTAAACACCACTGGAGCCAAATTTGATCCCTGGGGTTCACTGCCAGTGCTTGCCAAGGACTGATTTTCCACAATTGGATGCTGATTTTTTTCTTCTCATCTAGTCTCCAAAACAACCGTTCAATTCAATCACATCAGCTTGGAATTTCCATCTCGCTAGGCTCTTCTCTATGTGTTAAAACGTCCACAGACCATTTGAAAAAAAAATATATTCCTTGAAAGTTGATTCTGTGAAGCAACTGCACCCCCCAAAAATCAGACATTTCAAAGAGTTGAATGAGACTGTGGCAACAAGGCAAGTGAAGCAAAGACCAAACTTTTCCACTTCATCTCCCACTGTGTTGGGCTTCCTAGTGTCTCTTGGTGGAAAAGAGAGGAAAAGAATGGAACAAAAAAAAAAAAAAAGAGGGGCTGTGCCCTCTGCCTGTTCACATTTAGATGCTGCTGTCCTGTATTTGTTAAGTACGAAGCCGAAAGAGTACTGGCAGTGTTGTGAGGGAAAACTCACCCTAACCTCTGTATCCATCTTTCCCCTTTTCCCTTTCCAGCTTTCCATCAGTTTGAGGATCGCAGTAACCAACCCTCATGACCAACTAAGCACAGTCAGATCTAGCACCCAGAGACAAAGACTCTGGTCATAAAGAGGACTAGCACCTCATCCAAGTAAAGGCTTCTGCAAGGAGTAAAAATCTTTTTCTGTATCACAGCCTGGGAAAGCGAGGGCCGCCTCAATCCTAAACTTCAAAGTCTTTATTTTTAGCATAGCAACCTTGAAGAGAAAGTGACGACCTAAACAAGCAATTGTCTATTCCAGACGTCCTGCCCACAAGAACAAAAGCACATAAGGAAGCGTTGTGAACAGTCTATCAGCAGCTCATGAAGTGGAAATTGTTAAAAACAACTGCGCTAACACACAAATACAACAACAACCTAAGAGGAAAAAGAAAAAAAATAGCATTACAGATGTATAACTTCACTGAAAAAAACACTGCTAAAATACTCCCATGCCTGTTTAGTTTTGAAAGAAAAGCTGTAAAGGAAAAACACACACGTATGGCACAGAAAATCCTGCAAGACAAAGCCATGCCTGCCCAGCAATGAAGTAACGAGAGCACTCTTTCACAATCTTCACAATCAGTCAGGGAGGCTTTACTTTCACTGTCACATAAAGCCGTTATTCGCATATACCTAAGAGTAGCCAAATACTTGGGGAGAAGAAAAGGTTTCAATCTGGCATAGCTATGGAGACCTGAGGGGTGAAACAAATCACATCTCCTGCAAGTGTTAGAAGCAAGACCTTTTTGTAAGACTCACCCATGAAATCTGGTTTCTGAAACTTCATGAAACAGATCCAATCTAAAATACTAAACACAGGTGAGTGATCAGTGACTGCACAAAAACCTCAAGGCAGCCTTAAGGCTGAATTCATCAGAAATGGATGTGAGAATGCAGCCATGCCATGCCTGCAACTCTGTGAGCTTTTACTTGACCCAGGAAATGAAATCTCACTCCCAGGAATGAAAGTTTCCATGAAATGTCTTCTGAAAAATTATTCTCTGACAGCTGGACTCAATTTCAAATGACACACTCTCATGAGCTTTAGGAATTGATATCTTCTCTAGAAGAAATCCAAGGGATTAAAAAAAAAGGAAGAAAAAAAAGTATTTTCTGTTATACTCCCGAGTACAAATATGTTAGGAAAAAATATCAGAAAAAGATCCTGACAGGATCCTTCCTACATCAGACCTTTTCATACAGAGGCATTTCCAAATACTCTGAAAGGAAAGCAGGGATAATACAGGAGGGGGAAAAAAAGGGAAAAAAAAAATCTTTCCACACAATCTATAAACTATCATCCTTCGTTTTTGCTCCGTTATGTTTTTTAAACAAGTGCCAAGTTTTATATTTACTTGACAGCGCTTTCGCACAAAACAACGTCTCCCATATGGCAGACTTCACTTGCACAGGACACCAGGATTAACGCAGCTTGGACAATTGCGTCAAGGAAGAAAGCACTGTCCAGAAGAAATGGCACCATCTAATATTTTGAAACGTAATCATTACAGTTCAGCATGGAAAAAGCAGAAGATCTTTTGCAGCTAAATACAGCAACACTAAATCGTGGACAGCTTTAACAGCAGAGAACAGCAGTGAGATAAGACAAATTCCCCTGCACAGCAGGAATATTTACATTTTATGCTTAAGGAATAAATAATTAGATAAAGTGTTTGTGTTGGGCTAAGTGGAGAATAAGGACTGTCAAAGGAATGAACTAGGCTAACACCCTTGACTGAAGGGTGCAAAAGCATTAACACATGGTGAAAATGCTGCATCTAAAGTAAGGGAGAAGCAACAGAGGGTATTCTGAACAATGAATAAAAAAATATAAATTCACTCAAAGAAATAAGCAGTCACAAATGTCTAATACTCTGACTCTTCTCTCTGAATCAAAGCAAATGTTTCTCAGCTGGATTGGTACCATGCCTCTAAATGGCCTTTCTAAAAACACCTGTGTTGCCTGACTCATCCTTTCGTGCTATAAGCGACTGCCAGTGTTTGGAAGCAGTAACAGGTGCTAATTCTCAATAATAGCATTTCTCACTATCTGCATGCCCATTTCTTTAGGGTTTTGGCCGTATGGCAGTATCTTCTAATCCACTGGCAACATTCTACATATCAGATATCTTTCTGCCAATATAAATTATTACGTCTGAAGATTCAAATTTGTGTGGGTGTATGTTGCAGGGGAGGAGATGTGTAATAAACCTGTCTGTGCACTTCCCATTATTCTACTATAAAGCTTTCTTATCCAAAAATCAAGTAATTGATTCCTAAACCCACTGGCAGCAACTTGGTTATTCTCAATTTATGTTATTTGGTAAATTTTGTTTTCAAGCCTTCCCCTTCCGTCCTAATCATAGAAGGACCTGCAAAGCTATTCAGATTAAAGAAGGGGATGCAGCCCCTGTTGTGAAGTTTCCAGATCTACACAACGAACATCTCAAACAGGCTACTAGTCAGCAATGTCAGTACAGCTCATGACTTATTCATTCTGATTTTACAGCAATATCTCATTTGACTTTTGCCCAACTCCATAAAAAAACTGTACTGCTTTAACAATTATTTAGAAAACTTCTACACTCCCCGCCACACTCTCCTTCCTTCTTAACTTAGCTTCTTTAATATTGTAGTTATATCACATTATCTTTTACCAAAGCTGATTCATCTTTCACACTCTCTTAAAACAAGCTCTTAAGTTTGAAGCCAGGCAGGGAAAAGAGTCATGGGGCATGTGAAAAACAAGTACTTCACCAGTAATCTAAATAAACAAGTTTGCAAACATTTCCATCAGTTGGAACCCTGCCTTCTGATTCTCTGCTTTCAAAAGTTAAGGATTTTCACGCATGGGTTTTATTCTCTTGGGCATAATAACTGCGATTCAAAGTGTGTGCATAAGCAAATCCTTAAGGTAGAGCAATCCACAGAAGCCAAACGGCTTCTCCTGTAGACAGAAAACCTTTTACTGCAATTGCTGGGAAAAAAAATCAATGGAGTACAAAGATCTTCTTTAGTGTGGTGCACTATAGGATTTTCTGAGTGCACTTCGTATCAATCAGTCACCACATTCCATTATTGCAAGCCATCGAGGTAATGACACACATGTTAAAAAAAAGAGTAATATTTAAAGAATGCAAATAATCATTTTTCAGACAGTCTGTCTACAGCCACCCATTTATAGGCAAGCTTGAAAGGAAATGTGAGGATTAAAACTCTGTGTAGTTAAAAAAAAATAAAAAAATCAGTGATGAGTAACATATTGACTTAAACAGTAATACATTAACAAGCCACTATGTTAATACATTGTGGTTGTTAGTGACAAATCTGTGCCATTATTTCAAGGAAGAGATGTGACAGCTTGTGCTTACTCACCCTGACGAGACTCGTAGCAATACATGAGCAGGGTATCTTCACATTCTTGAGGCACTTTTCATGAGACATGAAGTTGCAAACTGTGGAACAAAACAGAAATATCAGCAAGGGACACTCTTGTTGAGGACTGAAGAGCCACACATAGCCAAAAGCAGTTAGGAACACAACTTTTAGTTGTGTTTAGTTGTGTTAGTTAGAAGTTTAAAAGTTTCTGAGTTACCTGCAGCAAGTCATTTCTCCCCTCTCCAGATGCATGAGATCTTAATATTCAGAAGAGATTTTAAAGTAACTATCTACAGTCAGAAATAGGTCTTTGGTACAGCCGAAAAAGATGTGCACACCTGAACATGCGCTTTCCTCCAAGCTATTACATGTGACAGGAATCAGGAGAACAAGGAGAGGAAACTGCAGGACATTGGTTACAATCAGTCAGTGAGACTGCAAAAAGTCTCGAGGTGCTTAATTATTTTTTTGCGGTCAGAACAATAAGTAAGAATCCCATCTTACCTATTTCCTATCTTTACAAAAGCTCTTAAGGAAGATACTCTTTGACAGTAACGTCTCACAAGAGTACTATTTTCCAGTTTCTTACTGCGAATTTATGCAATGTTACACTGAACAAAGAAAACAGGGCATTCTTTATTGCAGTCCTACTGCCTAGCATCAATTAGGAAATAATTAGGCGCTCACCAGGCCTCAGAAGAATTAAACATGAATTTTCAGGCATCTCCATATCTCACGGGAAAGCACACACCATTTCAAGTGTGTGTGTGTGGCAGAAAATCATTTTGTGATTAGTATCTGTAACCGCGCACGGGAAGCATTTGCACATCTCTGCTTTTCAGGGGCACGCTGTAAGGTTCCCTAAGTTTCATGAGTGACAGGAAAACAACGACTTCCAGTTTCCCATCTGCAATCCCTGAGCTCTATTTATGTTGCTGCTACTGATGGCATGTGCTAGTGCCACCAAGAGCAGAAAATATCCCCCTCTTTCCCGGATCATTTACTTGTCCCTTCGCACCACTTTTCACACCAAAACAAGGGTTTAAATTCAGCTTTCTTTTTCTGCCAGCCTGCACAAAGCAACCTTTCCATCTTGGTGGCACAGCGCGGATGTTGAGAGATGCAACCCGACCACTCCTCAGCTCCCCACAACATTTTGGTTCAGGCTTTTGTTCATCTTCATGATGGATTTAAGCACGTGCTTCCCAACACTGAGAACACACATGGTCCAGCTACTTTTTTAAGTGGCCTCTTCAATATTTTACAAAGAGCCTCTTCATGCATAAAGATGGAATCTCACAGCTCACCTGGGGAAACATGGCAGGTACTAGAGAGAAATGTGAGAAAAAACAGAGAAATTTGACGGCGCAACTTTGGGCCAGGAGCAAAATCTAAAGGTGAGTAAGGGGCTGGATTATTTGACTGAGTACATAAAGACAAATACAACTCTCAGAATTTAATGAGTTTCCTAAAATTTCAAAGGAAGGATTGAAGCACTTGTGTAGACTCAAAAAAAAGAATATCGGGAGACCAACACAGAAGGACAGCATTGCCCAAACACAGATTCTAGCTTTTTTTAAATGAAAAATTTGCATGTTTTTTTTCACGATATATACCCCTCCACCTCTTGTCATGTGCTTTAAATTCAGCAATGAGGATTTACTCTATCTTTTTACCCTCTCTCCCAAAATTTCTCATAAACTCTCATAAGTCACCATTTTGTTTTTGTTCGCCATATTCCTCAAGAAAACAAATAAATGGCAGCAAGCAAAAAGTCCTCAAATATGACTATTTGGAAGAAAAAAAAAAAGAGAAAAAGAAAGGAAAAAAAAAAAAAAAACAGAAAACCAACAAACAAAAACACCCAATCAATCAAACAAAAACCCCTTAAGTCTATGTTAGCACTCCCAGATTTCCAAGCCTGGAAATTCTAAAAACCAGGAGGGGGATGGTATTTTGAAGGGATTATCTTTGATCGGGAAAAACAGACCAGAAGATGCTGTGCGAAGTTTCAGAAGATGGAATGCAAAATTTTGGAAAAAAAAAGAAATAGCATTTAGAAGAAAAGGAAGCGGACAGACTGTTCTTTCTATTTATAGCAAGAGGCTTTCATTGTACATTTAATCTCCAACGCACGCTACAGTGAGGCACATCTATGGATTGCTTAAGTCAAAACAAGGCAACTTCGAACACAACTTTCAGATGTCACATACAAAACTGATAGTTTGACATCATGCTGGTCAGATTGGAGTGTTTAGTTTATCCTTTAGCTAAGCATTTAAAGTACTATTCAAATATCTAATAGCATGGGCAAACATTTGGGATTTATTCAAAGAAAACAACAGCCCCAAGCCTCAAATAGAGCATCAAATGCAAGTTACCTACAGTTACGCTTAGGCTGCACTAAGTTAATCTTCTTATTCTTGTTTCTAAAATCAAGCCACTAAAAACTCAGCCACAACATTCAGTAATATAAGAGTTTTCCCAGCAATCAGTGTACACTAATTTTTTCCAGAAATTAAAATTTTACGGACAGCACATTATAGAACATTCTCAGCTATTTAATGGGTATATAAATAAAACTAAAAGAAGAAGAATTCTCTGAGGCATCTTGTTAAATTTGAGGACTTGGAAGAAATCCCTGTCCTGCGGGGCAGGATTGCTTGTCATATCTAGGAACACTACACAAATGCAAACCATCTACAACTCTATGGCAAAGAACTGCAACATTTATGTAGGTTACATGAAAGAATTACTTAAGAATTACAGCTTTATAACACATGCTGTGGGAAAAGGAGGCATAGGGAAAGGAGGGAGCTTTTAAAGATCAGATGCTGGATGTCATAAGGACTCAACTATTAGCAGCTCTGAAGCTTGGCCACTGTATACACGTGCCCATGTACAGCCTGTGAATTTATGCAGTGGCACAGGGATGGTTTTTGCCCACTTCCTTTCCCATTCTTTCCTAAAAAATTCTAACATTCAATTGGCCACTTTTCATAATTAAGCACTGAGCACGTGTTCCTTTAGACCTACTATAACTTAAGCATCTAGTCCAACTGATATAAGCTGTTTGAAAGACCATCAACTTGTAAGATAATTTTCTCCATTCACTCGCATCAACTTTTTCAACCCTGAGCAATGAAATAACAAATTAAAATAAAATCACTCTAAATAGAGATTCTGCATCCCAGAAGATTTTTCAGGTGTCCAAGGAGACTTCAGCAGCCGATGGTCAATTTTGCATCTTGAATAACTTTAGAAACACTGGAAATAGTCATTATTCCCCCTTTTTGGGGGGGAAACAGAGTGGAAGGGGGAACAGTTTAAGACTGTTTAAGAATTAGCTGAGTAGCGCAAGCCCTATTAAAAGATCCTCACTCAGAACTTTCACCTAGAACCTTGCTTCAGTTTATTTCTTTGCTTGATTACTTTTATCTGATACCCAAACTTACACCTGTAGCCAGGCTGGTTTTACTGTACCATTTCACATACAGTGGATGTAAACTTTTAGTTAGGGAGAGATCCTTTTTCTATACAGCACCCTTGCTTACATCCTTCTTCCAGTAAGATGCTTAAGAAAAGAAGATAAGAAAATGGCTGTGGTTGTGACTAAGAACTTACTTGAAATCAGACTACTTGGGTGACTGGGGAAGGTTGCTGACATTTCCTTGAACGTGTGGAAATTTTATTAAAATATAAACCTTCTACTTAGCAGCTTTTATTCATCAACACAGGTTGAATAAACAGCTAGTACAAGTGTTATAGATGATATCTATCCAACATAAGTTCCCTTTAAAAGTGCATATTTAAAAGCAAAACAATGAGGTTAGAGAAACAGAAGGCGAAGCCCTGAGCTGATACATAAAGCAAAACTTTACCGCTTCCTTCCTGAACTGGAATATGCCTTTGTACTTGCACCTATTTTAGTCTTTAAGACTAAGGCACCCATTTCAAAAACTCAACACATTTAGAAATAGCTTCCTGGGTTAGAAGCGGATACAAGAATACTATCTGTTGTTGTTTCCTCGGGGAATTGCTGGGATTATCCAGGCTCTTTACTCACTGTGCAGAGCTGAGGGTCAAGGCACCTTCCTCGTATGCTGGGTGCTGCAGACTGGCTGTCTGGGTGAGATGGAGGAGCCTTCAATGTCAGCAGAAAGCGCAAAGGATGCGCAGTTCAGCTTACATTTTAAATGCTAGAGGTACTGCAGAAAGAATAATCACTAATGCCATTTACTCTCAAGGAGGTTATTTTTACAGCAGGGTGAGTTTTTCCATTCCTTCAGAAACTTCATTAATTTTCATTTTTAGTAAGTCTAGTGGACAGCATTAATGTTAAGAGGCTTTCAGGGAAAAAGTGTTTTAACTGCAGAAGACTTAAGGTCAGACTTTCACATGCTGTAAATCAGCCTGACATCCTTCATTGGTACTTAAGTAGCTAGGATTTTTTTAACTCAAGCCAACATGACAGACCATAAATCTGGGCACACGATACACATCTCATCCTTATCAAGATGGAAGAATAAATTTAAGTACACCCCCAAAAGCATTTCCAAGCTTCTGTCAAGCTTATTGGTGAGAGGAGAAACTCTATCAGTGCTCCTAGCAACATAAATATTTCTTGGACAGACACAATTAATACAACCCTCTGCTTTTTACATCACCAACTTAAATAAGGCATCAACAGTCCAGAATGCAAGAAAGCATTTAATTTTGGTTGTGCTCCACCAATCTATTATTGCAACCTATTTGGTAAGTTACCAAGGTTTGGTAACCACTCCCCAGAGAGAGAACCATTAAAAGTCCTTCAGAATCATGAAATGCTCTCCTACTCTAGACATTAACCACTAGAATGTGACAAATTCTGTAATTAACTGGAAAAAAAATCACCGGATTTATCAAAATAAATCACTGACAGAATTGAGAGATTTCATGTGATTTACACTAAGAAGAAAAAATTCCTGAACCCAAAGAAAGAGGGAAACCTCGATGACTCAAACCTCCTACTTCTCATATTTGCACAACAAAACTTGACCCAAACAGCAAAGTACGAGGGTAACAACAGCGCTGCTCCTGCAGACTCCAAACAGACTTATTACAGTTCAGGCAGTTATGTTTCTGTGCCACGTACAGGCGCTGTCAAAAATCATTTCTATGGAAATATTTACTACTTTGGGCACGAAGCAGTTTGTTCCAGAGTTCACTGCAATGCAGATACACAGGCAGCAGACGATTTTCACGGAGCACTGGGCAGGAATCAATTTCAAGAGCTCAATTTATCGTGTGTTCCTGACACGTGTCAGCCAGAGCTGCCTCCAAAGTGCAGCCTGGATGGATAACCCACAGCCCCTCAAGCCAAACTACTGCAAATCCTTTCCTGGCCTTACAGGTATGAGCAGGGTGCTTGGTGCTTCATGCCTGAATTGAACCTCTCTTTTTAGAGCTTGTGGCCATCATTTCTTGCCTGCAAGTTGCAGCAATGAAGAACTGTGTTGTTCTCTTCACAGCTATTTTTGCAGTTAGATAACAGCAAGGCAATGTGGTGGTTATTTCAACAATTCAATTATTGGCATTTATTGACAGCAGAACAGAAAAGATAGCAGAGAGCAGAGAAAGCAGCAAAGCTTATCTGGTGGTCCTTCAAGTGGTTAGAAAGATAGCACTCTTACTTCTCTCCTCACATACCAAGAAGGTAAAAGGGATAAAAGGAGGTATCTCAAAAGAAAAACAAACAAAAGAAAAGGTTAGCTTGTTTAAATCATTTTAGTAATACACACAATGACAGTGGTATTGAGCAGTGAAGGCACAGCTACTAAGTGCAACACACTTAGAAGAAGGAAGGTCAACTGGCTCTGGATGGACTAAGCAAACCAAACAAGAAACAGGGCATGACACTGAGTAAACCAAAGTTTCCACGCTGTTACGGAAGACAATGCCAACATTTTCCACTTTCCAAAGAATCAATCAGTTGGAGTAAAAGTTATATTAGCATCAAGGTAACTTAGGCTAAGTCAGTCCAATTCACTCAAAGCTAATTTTTACTTTTGTCAAACATAGGTAGATTATTTCCTTCCTTCATTTTCATGAAGGCAACTTAAAAGCAAGGTTCCCTTCTCACTGGATATTTGTGGGACTAACTTTTGCCTTTGTCACGCAGCTCCGAGCTCCTCTTCCATCACAACAGCTTGCCCCACACTGACCTTTCTTTTGTTGAGGGCTGTGACCACAGGCCATCCTGAACACCGCGACTGTTCATTCAGGGGAACGCTGTGTGTAGCTGTAGGTCTTGCCAGCTTATCTCCCAGTTCAACAGAAACATGTGAAAACCTGTGCAGAGTTCTGGTGTACTCTCATGAAACCCAGACAAGGGTATATGTAGACTTAGAAGCCAGCTGTGCAACGATGGCTAAGCAGGGAAGCTCATCCCCGAAGTTACAAAGGAAACAAGCAGTCTTGAAGGTCGATTTATCTCCGCCTCCTTCCAAAACGCAGAGGAAATCAGACATATATATTAAAAAATAAATAAAAGGAGAGATAGGTACGTGTTTCTGTAACACTTGAACTCTGTAATTTTGAGACAGAATATGTGCATTTATGTTCATGTGTATATCATATACACTGTTATATGACATGTATACAGCTTAGGTGAAAACAGGACAAGCTACTGAAGAGCAAAGCAGCCAAGAAGAGCCCAGGTATCTACGTGAACAACCAGCTATAAAAGTTCTGATTTGGTTGCAGTAGACTTGCCTGAATTACAAAGCCCCTAGGCTCCTCTAAGTCTAATTCTCTCTCTCTCCCTCTCTCTCTCTTTGCTAATTTTCCAGATATTCCAAAGTATAAAAAGAAGTTATCTTTTTGCTCAGCCTTCCTGGGCCAGTACTAGCCCCAGTACTTACAAAACATTTAACGTATTTTCACCTCTCAGAACAGCATCCTCAGCATCCTGCCCCCAGCATAACCCACACCAGGTTTCATAAATTCTGTTAAGCTGCTTGAGTTAGAACATATACCACTGAAAGAAAACCACACAGACACCATGTTCATTACCACAGGAGGCCTCATTTTCCCGGAAACCCATGCAAAAGCACAAGAAAACTGCAGAAAAACAATCTCCCCCATTTGGTCAGGAGGGTTTCCTATTTTCTAGGCTGTGACCACAGCCACCCTATCACCTGAGCTTGTGGAAGGAGACGTTGCCCAGCCTGCACACTGAGGTCTCCTCTCCTTGAACCCTGCATGCAAGACAGCCAACAAAACACCTTCATGTGGAATGAAGGTGAATACAAGCCTATATCAAAAGAGAAAAGCAAGCTCTGCAAAGACTTGACTTTCTGTCCCTTGGCAAGACACCAGGTTAGGCTTCCCACCTCTGAAATGAGGGTGGGCACAGAAAGTCTTATGTTCTAGCCTAGCATCATGGACTTCTGTTTCTTCAGACACGTGAAGGTGACGGATGCTGAAATCATATCCAGAAAGCACAAATACGGGCCCTTTCTTTGAGCACTAGGACAAAAACAGGAGAACTCTGTCTGTCCTAAGTACTGCCTCACTGCTGAGAAGCAGAAATTTCTCAGTCCAGCAATGAGCCTCCCAGTCTTGGGACACTGGTACTCAGGGATGCTGGAGACAAGAACGCTGCCAGAAACTAGCTCTATGCCAGGTAACTCTGAGTGCAAATAACCGACCACTTCACTTGACCACAGCACAGGAGCATCAGCTCTGAAGCAAGGTGGACGCCGGGCAGAGGAACTAGGTGTGCAGTGATCTAAAGGAGAGGGCTAAGGAGGAAGACTCAGGATGTCTTTTGTGGTACTTACACATAAGTATGATGAATATCAAACACACCATGCTTAGCATCTTACTGCTGCTGCAACAGCTTCTCCAATTCAGGGCTTTCAGGGTGGCACTTTACAAAAGAAACTTTGTTGATTGTTTCACACCATTCTTCAGCTGACTCACATTCACTGGTCAAAACAAAGAGCTTTAGCCTACAGTACTGAAAACAGAACAATGCAACAAAAAATAAAAGGCAGTTCAACACCAGCCCTCAGTGAGGAGGAAAATTCTCCAAAGTCATTCCACAGTTGCTGCAAGCAGCCTTGCGATGCAAAAAAAAAAAAAAGCACTATAAACATAGAGTCCTCATATCCAGTGCCAGGTTTCCTGCAAAACCACCACCGTTTACCCAGGATAACTTCAGCATGACAACACCAACATCAAACTTGGATGGCTAATCTCTAAAACGCAGGTGGTCAACACAGAGGTGTCCTGGGAGGGACGGTCCTGTGCCCGGCGCTGCAATTCCAGACATGCCGAAGCCAGAGCATCATCCCACCTACAGTAAGGAAATAACTACAGTGTGTCTGCAGGATTTAAAGAATGGGCTAAATTGTAGAAACAGGGTAAAACAGGACAGAATTTAAGATGTGACAGGACTTCCATAAGGCAAAAAAGGCATTGCAGCAGAAAACTTCAATACTGAGTTGCTCAAAGTTAAAAAAAATAGAGAAATTCTAAGCTTGACTGTCTTCAAAACCACCTTGATATTGTTCTGCAGGCACGTCACTAGGGGCACACAACGTGAACAGCAAACGTGTGCCCGTGCAGAGTGTGAATTTGTTCGACCTCTGAACAACGGATGGGCAAGAAAAAAAGTAAAAATAAAAAAGTGCATTTCATGTAAATCATGATGGATGTAGGAGGGTTATTCCCTAGGAGTTTCCCCTTCCTTTTCCTGGCTAAAAGGTGAGTGCGGAATGTAAAAATGTCTAAAGCCTACTTAAAATAAAGTCTACTTAGCTCCTCTGTACAATTAGAATTAGAAACACATACACACAAAACGAGGTAGCACTAAAAATTTGTGCCAAATTATCAGCACTGCTCACGATATGAATGCTTCCACTTTTAACGTGGGTAACTAACATCACCTAGGGCACCTCCACACTCCTTATCACCACGAAACAAAACAAAGGACAAAACACACAGGTTGCCATGGCAACTTTCACCTCTGCTTCCTATATGGCTCCATTTCCAAACTCCATCACAGAGAAAAACCTGTACAAAACAATGGAATCAAACTGAAATAAATGAAACTGGAAGGAAAAGGAAAAAGATTTCCAAAGAAACAAACATTGTGCCAGCTGTGTAGGTATGCTCACTATTTAACATTTTTACTGCATGGGTTTTAGCATGACCTGCAAAGAGAAGGTGAATGAAGTATTTGTACAGCAGTGCATCAGAAAAACACAAAGCACTATGTGGAGAAATGCTACTGAAACACTAGTATTTTGAAAGGATTCACCTCCAGGAAGAGCAGACATTGCAATTACCATTAAGGCTCCAGTGACTGATAAGACTCAGACTTATCTTTATCTCGAATTTAAGGAACAGTCCCTTTCTAACGAATAAGACTATTCATAATTTACAGAAGCTGATCATTTACATATTTCGGCAGAAGAGAAGCCTGCATTACAAAAGGTTATACATGACATTTGTGAGTGTATCAGATCTTTCAAGTGATAGCTCAGTTCACAGGCCAGTAACACTCAGGAAAATCAACCCTTATAAAATTACAAATCATTCCTGAAGAGAAGACAAAACATCTCAATGATTTTTTCTTTCCCCCTCTGGATCAGACTGGCAAGCTGAGTTCTTGTACACACTATGGCATTTGTTCTTAATTTATTATGCAACATAATCATCTATTAATTTATGCATATGAATTACCAAAGCATGCTGAAAGGTTATTAAGATCTCCCATGANAAAAAAAAAAAAAAAGAAAGACAAAAAGAGTTACATTTTAGCAGAAGTACTGAATAAGCTTAGAATATCTTCATTGCCTTTCCAGACTGGGGAGCAGTAGACAGATATCTGGAATAGATTATTTCTCAAATTATTTATTTACTCCTACTGAAGAAAGAATTCTTGAATGAAAAATGAAACAGTTTCAACAAATGTCAAGACACTTGCCAAAACAGGAGCTGTTCTGGAGCAAAAAGAAGGTAAGAGAAACAGAACAAGAGAGGTGAAAACCAGCACAGACATGGTGGGACTTCACTGTATTTAAGGGGTATTTTCATCCTCATGGGGTCTTTCCTTTTTACCCCAGCTTGCTTGAGAAAGGACAACTGGGTATATGAGGCATGGTGAACTTGGTAGTGCCCTTTTATTGAGCACCACAGTGGAATGCAAGCAGAGTACAGCCCTACGCTCCCTCCAACCCCATTTGCAGGGTGGTCACAGTAATTCCCCTCAGCACAAAATCACACCGGCTTTCTTCTTACAAACAACACCAAAAGGAAAAGCCCTTTGTTTATCTATTCCTTCCCCAAAATACCTTACCCTCTTGGCATTCCCCTGCACTCCTAGGGCAAGGGAGGCTGCAAAACTAGATGCATTAACTACATCTCCTTCTAATATCCAGTTTACTGGCACACGCACACAAGCAACGACTCCAAGAGTCTATTGGAGACCGAGCACAGCTGACATCTATTTTCCTGCTGATAGGAAAATTCGCCTTGGTCCCTGGATGAGCGCTTTGTTTCGGAATAATCCCTTGCAGACAGAAGTGTTGCAAGAGCTTTTCTGAAGGGCTGTCATTGCCTTCAAGGACAGCTCCCCTGAAACGGACGCAGCTACGTGGCACGCAGCTCACGAGCACACGAGCCGGGCACAGCTGTCCCCATGTAACACCAGGGCACTCCTGTGCTCGTCTAGATACCAGGCATCAACCCTCAGAGGCCTCTTGAAGGCTTTTTACATTCTCCGAGTACCTGTGAACATCCAGGATAGCCACCTTTTCCAAACACGTGCATGCTTTAAGGTTTCAAAAAGGTGTCTTCCCTGAAACAAGCTGTTTAGCCACACTTTGGTCTGAAGTCTAATGCCTTCTTCTCACAGTGGATGGAGCCAAAAACAGCTTCTCAGGCAAATCTGTATTTGCAACTATTAACATTTACACCGGCATCCTCAGTGACTTCTAGAAGGAAAAACAATCCACCACCACCGAAACACTTTCTCATCTCACAAAAGGCATTTTTATTCTGAAATCAGAATTTCCACAGTCTCCAAAACGATTGGTATTTTCACCCTGAATTCAGATCCTTCCCTCACGTCCCCTAACACTCGAAGGAATCTTAGCAATTTCCAAGCATTCTTCCACCTTCTTTCGAAATACCTGATCACGCCACGATTTCAGCGCTGAGGAAGTCTCTTCCTGCAAAGCATCTGAAAGTCTGGTCAGCAGGACATGCTTACGCACACCGGTTAACAAGGTGCACCACTTCTTATCTCCACACGCTGTAGCATAAGAACCGTAGAGAAAGGACCGAGTCATTTCCTGAATTACATCACAAGGAACAAGGACATTAAAGCATGACACATTCTGAAAGAGAAATGCAGTTGGGAACAGAGATTTTTTTCTTCTCAGATTCTTACGCTTAAAAGTGGAAGTCTTGTTCTCCGGTTACTGTAATCTAACACTGCCCTGCGTAACAGTAAACGGCTTCTTCCTTAGCACCAGAAATGCAAATCACTCAGCATCTCTCAAACACCTCTGTGTTGAAAAGTAACCAGAATCCCTCTAAAATTCCACTGTGTGGAAAATCTCCAGGGACTCACTGTGGTCAATTTTCTCACCTTACTGAAGATTTTTCTCACCTTAGTGAGATGTTAAGCAAAAATTTCTCTTTTTTTTTAAGCACAATAAGTAGCACGATGATATCACACAAGCAGCGCTTAAGAAGTCAAGCAGGTGAACATGATCAATGATCAGTGCAGTGTATTTGCAATACTGAACATATATCCAAATAATTTGTTCACGCTCCATTTTAAATAGGGGAAAAAATAACAAATATACACACAAATTACAAACATGCATACTCTTCTTGATTATATATATAAAAACATACTTTGGAGGAGTGTGCACGTGTGTGTCTTGATACACATAGGATATCTTGATTTTATATATATGTATACACACACAAGTATAAATATATATCGAGGCAAACACAGACTGTAAGCCAGCTTGGCAAAGACTTAATGAGCAAGAAGTGGCCCAGAAGAGAAGGCTCTGAGGTGATGAAACACGTCAGGAACAAAATAGGATGGAGGACATGATATTAACACATAGTAAGGGTCATCCAGGGACAATCCAATTCAAAGAGGAGACAGAAAGAAGCTGCCACCTGAGAAAAGGGCTCCAAACTGGGAAAAGAATCAGGTTTATGGTAGGATAGAAAGTGGGAAAAGTAACAGTATGGATGAGCTATAAAGGGTAAGTAATCTAAGGAGTAATGGAAGAGCAGAAAAGAGAGAAGCCACAGGGAGGTAGCCCAGAAGAGAAGGCACTGGAGGCAACTTGAGAAGATTCCTTATCTTTGTGCTTGGAACTCAGAGCAGCCTAAAGTCTGCAGAAACATCTGTTAAAAACTTCCAGGAGGAGACCATGAACTAAAAACCTACCTGTCACCCTGCATGGCACTGCACAAAGTGCTCAGTGCATATCCTCTTGTCAGAGAACAGTGTGTGCACTTGGCTAATAAATGCTCTTTGTTTGAAAAAAATGAAATTAAAAAATCCTACATCATGACAAACTTCCTTGTTACAACACAAATACCAATGCAGATACGTTGTTTAGGGGGGTTGTTTCAAGTGGAAAACCTCAGGATACTAAGCCTAATCATTAGCCCAGATTATTTAATGAAAACATTCAAATGAAGGTAAAATGGCAAAAGTGAGGGAGAGCAGGATTAGATGAAAGATCATCCGAAATGAGAGCCCGTGCGCAACAAGCAGCAGCTCTCACTCACTCTCCAGCATGATGAATTACCAGCACCTCCTTTATTGCCTCTGCCATTCATCACCAAGTCAGGCTCCAGCAAAAACACAGATGATATTTAAGAGTGCTAAGCAAAACCTGGTATTGAGTTTCTTGCTTTAGCACTTTCTGTGGCAAGTTATTTCCCACCTGACTTAGTTCTTGGACTCAAATCTGGGAGAACACTGTCAACACGAAATAAATCTTCCAGCTGCAAAAGCTCTCCTCTTATATGCAAAAATCCCTATCATTTCCTTGCATCGTCATTCATGGGGACTATGATATTTTTCCCCTCAAGTACTGCCTGAAGGGCAAGGGGAAAAGCGTAAGTTTTTGGCAACACAAATTAGATTGTGTTGAAATCCAGACCAGCAAATAATCTGCATCTTTCACTGTGCCAGCCAAAACATTTATCCCAAATTTTCTTTAAACACTCTCTGCGCTTGTACCCCAGGTCAATTTAGAGTCACCTGCTGCAGTCTCAGTTTTAAACCAACTTGCTCTTGTACAGAACAGCCTCACTATTGACAAGGAAAAACGCTTAAGTGTAAAGAAAGAAAGCCCTGAGAATTCAAAGTAACTGCGGGATAGAAGTAGAATCTATGTGTTGCGCTCATCCCTATCTGGCTGCTGCCGCTGGGCCCCCGCTCAGTTTAATGGGATGTCCCGTCTCCAGACGTGCCCAGGGATGCCCCAGGGACACCTCGGAGCAGCTTTGCCTAGGAGACCCCGCAGCAGTGCTCCCAAGGCAGAGATTTACAGCAGGAACGTTGCTCCAATCAGGCATCGGCGCCTCATCCCGGACCGCCAAACTGCGGCGAGGGGAACGGGAGCTTCGGCGCCTATGGAGCCTGGAGCCGTCTTCCAGATCCCGACGGAGAACAGAGAACACAAAGCCTGAAGACGCGGATCCACAGCAGTACCTGACCAAGATGCAGCCAACTCACCCCGCTGCCTCCAATACAGGGCATTTACACATCAAATCGGTTTTGCTCCCAACTGCACTGCCAGCAACGACTCCGCTCTCTCAGTTCCCTACCAAGATCTCACACGTTCTGTTTTTTATTTATTCATTTTTCAATTATTATTTCTACCTGCAGTGTGCGCACAGGACCACGTAGGTACAGAAACCCTGTCATTTTTACATCATTTTTCCCCCACATCTGGACAAACCTCCAAGTCACTCAGAAGTTGAATAAACACCAAATTTAGTAAATATATATATGTATTTAAAATATACTAAAAATTAATTAAAAATAAAAAAGAAGCAGGGTCTCCGCCAGAGAGTAGCCACTCACGTTACCATCACAGAAAAGAGACCCCTGGGTCAACTATACAGATATACAGGTAAACATATATGCACATGTGTGCATTTATATATTAATATATACACACAGACACATATGTATATATATTTCTGTGTGTATCTGTATCCAAATGTCACTTAAGAGTCCAGAATCCCCTGCTCTCCCCCACCAAGCATTTAGGGCAGTGTGTGCGTATATATGTATATATTTGTGCACAAATATATATACACACACATATCTGCACAAACAGGTATACGCAATGTATACAAATACATATACACACCCATATATGCATACAAATGTATACGAGTATATTTTTATATGTGAATATGCATACATTTATACATAAGATACACATATTCTATACATACGCGGACGTATACAAACGGGTATACCGCATATTTCGGGCACAGCGGGCACACGGCCGTTACACACGAACTGCACGACGCGCACAAGTGTGCGCGCCTACATGTGCAACACGCACACCCGTACGCGGCGACACGCACAGAAGCCGAGCGGACGGGCTCCCCGCGGGCACCCCCCGGCTCCGCCGGGCCCCGCTCGCCACTCACCGTCGCACTGGTAGCCCGCGAGCCCCCAGATGAAGTCGGTGCAGCCGTGGCAGAAGGTGGGCTTGGTGAGCGTCACCCTGCGGAAGCTGTGCCCCGGCGGCGGCGCCGCGC
>VWPW01019418.1:128556-242123 GCA_013389825.1 Crypturellus undulatus | reverse complement strand
GGCCTGCGGCGGCGCGGCCCGGCGCTGCCCCCTGCCGGTGGCGCGCGGGACGCGATCCCCATCCCGATCCCCATCCCGATGCCGATGCCGGGAAAAGCGGGAGCGCCGGCACGTGGCGGGCCTAACCCCGCGGGCCTGCGGCCTTCCTGCTGCCGGCGCAGGTGCCGCAGCGCTGCCGGGGCCCCCGGCGCGGGCGCTTTCTGTTATTCCGCCCTTTTGCGTTACGTACAGCTGTCAGATTCGCTCGGTTTTCTGATGGCGCGTTGTGTGAAAACGGACGATTTGCCGTGGATTTTGTGCCTTCGTTTCTGAAGTTCTCTGCCATAGATTTTCTGCCTCTGGCTCTATAATTCTCTGCCTTTATACAGCAGTATAAATCTACCTGCCCGGCAATAAATACAGACTGTTTTTCCTCCTCCTTTTGTTTTTTTTTTGACAAAACCACCTGTTTTTCTTCCTCCTCCTTTTCTGTTTGCTCCATCTCTCCTTTCTCAGTGTTGTGTTTCTCCCTGTGTCTCCGTCCTGGGCCTCAGCTACACAGTAAGTGAAAATCACCACGGAGAATCACCCCTGATTCAGAGGAATCCACTCCAGTCACTTCCAGGGAGCCGGGACAGTAAAGAAAGAGACTTTCCATGCTACTCCTTTTCCCTTTCTGTCCTAATAACCTGGCCAGGTCAAACAGACCCACCATAAGAAATGCTCTATTATCCACTTCATTATTATTATTATTATTATTATTCAGTTTCAGACTTGGTGGTCTGTTTCTGGCTTTTATTCGATTAGGTTAGAAATGGTCTGCCTGCATGCTTAGATTCCAGGGCTATGGAAGCACCTTCCCCCTCAGCTGCCTGCATTCCACCCCTGGATGAAGCCAGCTTGCCTCCAGGGTTACAGTCCTTGGTATCATCAGTTCTTATGTTGAACCTTGTCCCCTGGCTGCTGGTCCCTGGTTTCCTCCGTCAGGAAAGCACATGCCGGATCCAGCCCCAGTTACTGCAGTCCTCTTCTTTAATCCTCACCCCTCTTCCCTGCCCCTTTTTGTTAATTCACATCTCACAGCTCAAGCTGGTGTGTTCTCAAATTCCCAAACGGAAACAGGGAAATGACCTTGTCCTTCATGGTGATTCTCTACTTACAGACCAGGGAATCTCAACTACTTCTTAAATATCTCTTGTGCACCTCTCTTGTTAGCCCTATTAATCATAGACAGAACTAGCAGCTTTCATTCCTGACTAGGAAAAGCAGCTTTACCAGGGATCTTGCACTGCAAGTTATTTTTTGATTAGCAGACATTACTGCTTTCTAATTTTGCTTCTCTCCATGACATGTATTTCAAGTTTAATTTGCTCCCATTAAGCTCACCTGACCTTGGTTATTAATGTACCAAATGAATTCCAGAAATGTTACAATAGTCGACGTGGGGCAGCATCTTTGGAGCTCTCCATCTGAGGTTGAAACTGAAGGAGAGAAACACTTCTAAAGACTGGTTGTTTAAAATGCCTTTTTATAGTGTCATAAATAACTAAAACAGTATTTTGTTACTATTCTACATACGTATCAGTTTAAGATGTTCCACTTAACTCTGTATCATGTTCAGTGTTCAAGATTTATTTTCCAGGCACTGATAGTTAATTCTGTTTCACCATAAATCCAGATCGGGGCCTTTTACAAATTGCTTACAGAAGGATCAGAGCTTCCCTCCTATCCCAAAGTCCAAAGAAAAAGTAAATACTGGGAAAGAATAACATTGCATTTCCTGAAATACAGTGAAAATTTATATGGATAAATAATATGGATATGAATATGGATAAAGAAAACAAGAATCTCTTTCTCCCATTTATTTTAAGATACATATATATATATACAGAAGTAGGTATTTAAGAATCAGCCAGCTCCATCAATATGGTACAATATATTTTGTTATGTATTGTGTTAGATCTTCCTGGCAGAGGATTATAGAAATCTCTTATTGTTGTGGTAGTGATATGTCCTTTAAAAGCAAAGGCTAATTTCATTTGCTGCGTCCTATATTAACAGAGATGTTGCTTCAGTCAGTCCATAGGAATCTATTCTGCAAAGATGATTTGTCCTCCTCAGTCTTTGGATATGAGCCAGGTCCTCCCATGAGCTGCATCTGAGTCTCTGTAGCTCCCAGGAACTGGTTCAGCACTTTGACTAGACTAGCTGTAAAGTAATACACTATCATAAGATGTAATTGTATAGTAATGGACATGTCACTGCCTATCACAGCATCGCAGAATGGTTGAGGTTGGAAGGGACCCCTAGAGATCCTCTAGTCCAGCCCCCATCCGTGCTGATGGTGAGTTCTTCCATCGCGATGTGATGTAGTGTCAGGCAACATCCACGAGGACTGGATGGGAAAATCTCCCGCAGGGTGCAATGCCCTAATCTTGCCAGGGGATGCCAGCAGCACCCAGGCTGGGCCTGCAGCCACCTTCGGAAGCACAGCCTCACAGTCCGACCTGCAAACCCACCAGCAACTTTCACATTTATGAGGAAGAAACTCCTCAAACCTTGTAATTTCCCGCCACAGTCCATCCCCGCAGGTGTCAGCAAGGCTTCAACACTGCAGTTCCTGCTGTCCCCAGGACCACCAAAGCAGAACTGGCTCCTTCAGACCATGAATTTCCCAGGAGCACTGCATTGGCTCAAGATACTGCTTCTTGCATGACCGCTATGGTGACTCCCAGCTTCCTTTATGAGCCTCTTTCCCATCCATAATAATTAAATCAGTTCAATTTGAACTATTCTGTAAGTAGGGCTCAAACTCAAATATTTAATTTCCCAGATGGTACCATTGCAGCCTCATTTTTTTTTGTTATCAACACCAGTAAGAGTACATAATTTTGCTCTATAAATTGAGTTACTTTAGTCTGAATAAGCAGTATCTACAAAGAGCTTGTCTATGGTCTTTTTAAAATAAAATAGCATATTTCTTTTTTCTTGGGAGCTCTTTTCCTTCCAGATGTCTGCTCAGAAAACATTAAAATATGCTCATTACACTAATATATATTATATATGTGTATATATTTATATATTAAAATATATTAAAATACACTCATTACACTTACACTTATTACACTTACACCTATTTCAGAAATCTAGGAGATTTCTGAAAATTTAGGCGACAGAAGCATCCGTCCTATGAGGAGAGGCTGAGAAAGCTGAGCCTATTTAGCCTAAAGAGAAGACTGAGAGAGATCTTATCACACCGTGACACCTTAATGGAGAGTGGCAAGAGGCTGGACCAGGCCCTTGTCAGTGGTGGCCAGCGACAGGACAAGAGGCAACAGGCACAAACTGAACCCAGGGCAGTTCTGCCTCAACATGAGGAAAAACCTCTCGATCGTGAGTGTGACAGAGCACTGGGGCAGGTTGTCCAGAGAGCTAGTGGGGTCTCCTCCTCTGGAGATCTTCCAAACCCACCTGGACACGATGCTGCACAAGGTGTTGACCCTGCTTGTGCAGGGGTTGGACTAGATGATCTGCAGGGGCCCCTTCCCACCTCAATGACTCTGTGATTATCAGCAAATAGTTGAATGTTCCACAGCAACAGTCACTAAGGTGACACTATTTAATCCTCAATTAATTCTATATGAATCAAAAGTCTTCAATACCTCCTTCTACTGGGTTATCGTTGGGTTACGGTTGGGAAGACAGACTCCTCCTGGCTGGGATTTCCAGGCAGTTCACCATTTGTCTAGAAGAGCAGCCAGAAGACAAAGCTAATGTGAAATAACAGAATGTGATTTTAAAATGCAACAGATATTCCTCCATTACCTTTCATGTGAACACCTATTTCAGAACTAAGATTCTGCAGCTTAGCTAAGGTTTCTTTGCCAGTCATTGTAATTATTGGTGTAAAACAATATTATCCAGATTTGATCCTAGTATGGAATACCCATTTTGAATCATTTCCGTCCTATGAATTCAGTTAGAACCTTCCCTAAAAGACAAAATTTCAAAGGGAGGTGCATCAGACCAATACTTACTGCCACAAGGAAGTGAATATTTTAAAAGAGACTTAGCATTGATATATGTCGAAAGCTCCATAAATCTAAATATGACTATGCTGAAGGTCTGAATAGAGAAGGAGATCCAAGCATGTTATTACTGTTTAATAAACAGTATACACTGGGTTTTCAGTAGTTTTGCTCAACTAAGGTACTGCATTAAAAAAGATGTGGTAAATGGGATTTCACTGATGGAAATGAAGTGTCCAGAGCCAGGAAACATTCAGGTTATAGGAAACCCCTTCCCACAGGGGAGATTACTTTTGTACAAACTCATCTTCGGATTAAAGTCTGAGATGGACAGTATTTGCGTACATTCCTTGTGACTTGTTCTCACAGTCATTTACAGCATCATTAAGTGATGTTTATTCTCTTAACATGGTTATTTGTAAGTAAGACTTTGCTTCTGTATTGCAGCAGCTGCAAAGGATCACTTGCTGAGATGGCACCTAAATGTTACAAAAGAATAAAAAGAAAACTCAATGTAAAAAAAAAGGGCATTTTTCTATTCAAAACAGCACCACTCTGCATAGTGAGATGTAGTTTTGTTCTGTGCTCCCTCTCTCGCTAGGGGTCAGAGTATATCCTTCCTCCTACCCACAGAAGCAGGAAAACGTGTTAAAAAATATCCATCCATCACAAGTGATCTGGTCTGCTCAGGAAGCCTTGAGAGAATTTAACAGTAGCTTCCTGAATTGTAACTGCTGTTTTTATTCAGATTGTTTCTTTTTTTTTTCAGGAAAAAAGAGAAATCAAAAAGCAGAGTACTAGAATTAGGGAGGAAAAGTCACTAGCCATCTTTCTATAGAAAATGAATCGACAAAACCCACATAATTGGTCATGTTCAGCCACAAAGAAGAATGAAATGTCATCGTCATATGTAGTTAACCATTAAAGTACAGAATTCCAGAATTTCTGATGCTTTCCTCTGCATCTGTACTGTTCTCTGAGCAAATATGCTTGTATAAACAGACAGTATAAAATACAGACCTCTTTTCAAAGCATGTTCTATCCGAGCAGCTACAGCAATGTGCATTTGGTAAGTCTAACTGGAGACTTCAAGTTCTTTGCTAGTATATTCATATAACACTTGCAGAATCTATCCAAAAGTTCTTCCATATTCTTACAATAATACAACTACTCACATATGAGTGTTTTTTTACTGTTTATCTATAGTGCTTGAAATTGATTTAAATACTTCTTTTTATCTTAATGTTTTTCTTTTTTTTCCCCATGCTTACTTTTATTCTCAAACATTCCTTGTGACTTGTTCTCACGGTCATTTAAAGCATCATTAAATGATGTTTATTCTCTTAACATGGTTATTTGTAAGGAAGTTTTTGCTTCTACGTACATATCATGACGTACCAAATGGTTCCAACAGTGCAACAAAAAAAAGTAAATTAAAACAAAGATACTGATTTTTTTATTATTATTACTCTTGTAAGACAACTTCCAGAGTGTTTTAAGAGGAATAACTCCTGAATTTCGATCTAGGAAAAAAAGATAAATGGGGTCTCAGAAGAAGTCTGGGCTGATTTTTGCTCTTACACTCAGGACATACTGTAGGCTGCTACCTGCCTCAGGAGTCCCTACATGCTGCTTTGCAGGTGGCTTCCTGCGGTGCAACACATTCATTGGGAATTGTGTAAGGAAACTCATTTGCAGAATGTATTAAATAACGTAATATTCCCTTGGGTGCTGCTTGTGGGAACGATCTTCTCCACTTTGTGCTTCTCCAGAACAAACAGTCCCGGGCTCGTGGTCCAACAGCTCTAGTTCTCTACTTTCCCCAGTCTTATCCCCCTGAGACTGCAGCAATGCTTCGCATCAGGCAAACCGTGCTGGTGAGATGGTTGTGTTGAAGATCACCGCCACGAAGGACTCTGCTAACATTCGCTGTATATGTTAACACTCTAGAGGCTGCCAGGAGCCGAAAGCTGCCTCTTGGGAATGCCAGCTATTTGAAATGTGACAGCAGCGGAATGAGTGACAAATGTTTGCAGGCTGATAGGGAAGTCATCTGGGAATTAGGCAGACATCATGTACTCCCAGGGCTCCTGGGACACTGCGCAGTGAATAACGCTGAAAAATTCTCTGGAAGGAATCGGAGGTTGGACTTGCCAATGAATCTACCCAACTCTGAGGAAGACTGACCTTGCAAGACTGGAAGACTGACACAGTTCCTTATCTGTTGTTACGTATTTTCATGATAAAACCATAAAAAAGGAAAAAAAAAAAAAAAAGGCACAAAGACTCCAATGACTGCAGCCCAGAGGCACCTCACTCTCACTTGTGCCTATCCTGGTTGCAGGAACTGAAACAAATCATTCTGTTTACCCTCTGATTTAGCACAATCCATGATTGCCCAAGAAAACTGTTGCTTTTTCTTGCCATGTGATCTTGAAACCAAGAAACCATTTCAGCAGAAGTCCTCATCGCAACCTGTAGATTGAAGGCAGCACTTACCTCAAGCACAGCCTTGAGAGAAGAGACAAAACCACAGCTTTTAATCATCTGCTAAATAAGCGTCGAGATCTATTTTTGCAAGCTCAACCTAACAGGAATGAGATTGCCTTGCTGCAAGCAGAGCTGGCATCTGCTGTGGCCTTCAGAGAGCACTGCCCTCTGTCCTTGAGCAAATATTTGTGTCTCTCAGTCTCACAAAGGCCTCGCTTCCTCACATACACGCAGCAAATGCAGTAAACGCTGTAATAGCATCGCAGTATTTTGGTGGTAAGAAAGCACACAACAGGAGCTGTGTGGCCATTCCCTCATTCCCAGAGCAGAAAACACAAATTCACTACGAAACGCTAAAGCTGATGACTGGATTCTCCCTTTCTGTTGCTGACCTGCTGTTTTACTAGTCTTCGATTTGCAATTTTCACCATATTTTTCAACCGTTACTTAGGGATCTAGGAAAGAATAAAATTTTCTAAATTTTCCAAAAAATCATCTCCAAGAGGAACAGTCTCCAAGACTATTTATTTCTTCCCTTGAAATAGATATTTATGCAGCAGCGCCAAAAGCTGCCAATTCATGGAGCATCTTATCTCCAAGGGAAGCATGCGGATTTTACAAGTTCTCTCTCTTCCTGAAGGAAACGTTGGCCTTGAACTTCCACCACCGCGCTTACAAGTATGATTTAATTCAGAAAAAAAAAAAGCATCATGTGGAGCTCTGGGGTTACATGAGTGACGACCGTCTCCTTCATAGCCACCATGAGACCCACCTCCACCGCTAAGCGAGTGACCGAGGCTTTGGCCAAGGGCTCGGCAAGATGCTTTGTCTCGCGGGGCCTCTACCCGGCCCTGGGTCTCCTCGATGGGGATGACAGCGCGACGGCAATAGTGGAGCAGGGAGGGAGAAGACGCAGCCACCACATTGCTGCGGTGGCCCTAGTGCAGGAGCGCGGGTGAAGAAGGAACCACAATGTCATTGTGGTGGCCCTAGTGGAGGGCAGAGGGTGAAGAAGGAACCACCGTGTCGCTGCCCATGTCGCTGCGGTGGCCCTAGTGGAGGGCAGAGGGAGAAGAAGCCACCACCTTGTCGCTGTGGTGGCTCTTGTGAGGAAGGACTGCGCTAGGAGGCGACCGCCATGTCACGGCGGTGGCCCCGGAGGGGCGGAGGAGCCGCCATGTCGCGGCGGTGGCCCCGATGAGAGGCGGAGCCGCCATGTCGCGGCGGTGGCCCCGGCAGAGAGGCGGAGCCGCCATGTCGCGGCGGTGGCCCCGATGGGAGGCGGAGCCGCCATGTCGCGGCGGGTGGCGCCGGGAGGGAGGCGGAGNGCGGGTGCCGCCTCGCGAGTGCTCGGGTCGCGCGTGGAGCCGCGGCGGGGCTGACAGGCCGGGAGGAGGCCGAGAAGGGGCCGTGGGGCGGCGCGGGGACCGCCGTGGGGCAGGCACCGGCGGAGCACGGCCGCAGCAGGAGGGCGGTGCTCAAGGGCCAGCTTATTTTATTTTATTATTTTATTTTATTTTATTTTATTTTTTATTTCATTTTATTTCATTTCACTTCTTCAGTTTTATTTTACTTTTAGCGGTGGCGCGTCCCCAGGTGCAGAGCCTGGGGCCAGGCCTAGGCTGGGCTTCGCCCCGCTGCAGCCCTCCGTGGTGGCCGCGCTGCTGCGATTCCCTGCTCCCGATCTCTGATTCATTAATTGCAGGCTGCACCTTGATATTTGGCTTCCTCCTCTGCGTAGGCTGCGAGGGGGTAGAAGGGAAAAGCCTCTTCACTTCATCCGTCCCTATCACCAGCAGGGAAAATGGTGTAAAACGGGCAATTCTCCTCCCAGAAGCGGGAAATGGAGTTAAAATTCCCAGCGCTGCCACTGTTGTTCATATTGGCATGTCCCTAATCCGTGGCGTTGAGGTAAAGGAAGACCACCCTGGAGAAACGCTAACACCAGGGTGTTTACTTGCTGTTCCTTTGCTTAAAAGCAATTGTGCTTTGTCAGCCTGCTCTACTACAACACTTCTGGGGATTGTTACTTCTTCAAAGAGAAATAGGAAGGATTTAGTGTGCCGAGAGTGGGAAGCACAGCTCGTCCCTCCAGGGCCCGTGCAGTGTGTGAGGATTTGTTGAGAAAATTGCCATTGCTTTAATCCTCATTGGTTTTATCCGTCAGAGAAAATTCCTGTGGAGGTTTCCAGCGTCTGCAGGGGTCTGGGCACTTACTTAGTGCTGCTTTGCAAAAGTGTATCCTGTAAATTAGTGCTCAACCAAAGACTGCGGGGCTTTCAAGCTCCATTTTTAGTCGTAAACCTTTTGCAATTTGTCTTTTTTCTTCCCCGCTTTGTTCCCTTTTAGGCAGTGAGCAACAGATTCTTGCTTTGTTATTGTTCAGGGAGGTTCCTGCAGAGCTGACACGATTGTTGCAGAAAACCACAGAAAAATAATATTATCAATATTTGTGTGGTAAGAATAGCAGCAAATCTCTCTTGCTAGTATTTTTCAACACAGACTCTCACAGTAGGATTTTACCACATAATAGCTGGAAATTTTCCCCCTCCCTGGAGTAATGAATCATATCACTGGAAAAGCCTGAATTGAAGAGTGGTCTTTTTTCGTTCCTGAAAGGATAGAATTTATTCCTGAAGCAGCATGAAAAACATGAAAAGTTAGGACTTTTCCCCCATAATGCTATACTTATTTCTCAGTCGTAATAATCTTCTCACTAGCACTCTGTGCTGAAAGGATGCCTTTTACTTATGTGTTTTTGTTTGCTCTGCAGCAGTTCAGATGACAGCCTGAGCAGGAGGGGTTTTAGACTTGCAGAAATAGCAGCTCCATTACAGAGCTACCGCAGTGGTAATGGGGTGAATAAAGAGCTCTTGCACAGCACCCTCGTTCCCACGCGCATGCACCTCCGCAGCCCCCCTTCCACCCTTCATGTGAGTCTTCTGAACGAAAAGGCTGACGCTGAGATGCCTGCGGGCTGAAATTGAAACCAAATTTCGAGCCAAACCTTTGTACACACTTACGGCACTTCCCTGTATTCCCGAGCTCCTTGCAGCCTTTCCACCTTAACTCCACGATAGGAGCGTGCAGAAGCACGTTCTCCTGAGTATTTTGGTAATGTTGAAAGGTGGTTCTTTGTTCAAACTGCCTCAAGCTGCATAGTAATTAATGAACAGTTTAAGGTTGCTAACAGGAGGGGAATGAATAACAGATTTGGACAGGGGTAGGAAGTAGGTTAAAGTTCAGATTTGCTCCTGGAAAAGATTTTCAAGACTTGATTTTTCAGTGTTTGATAATCCCCAGAAAAGTGTCTCTGTATTCTTAGGCATAATAACTATTCCTGCAGGGGAAAAAGTCTCTACTTTTTAACTAGGACAGGCCGTGGTGAAGCTGCTGACACAGCGTTCCAGTAGCACTTGAGTCTGCTCAGTTAGGGTCTTGAGTTAACTGTAAGTTTGCCTGTGTTGCAGAGGCAGTGTGAGGCTATGGCAAATATGTGCAAATGTGTACAAAAGCAGGAGAGATGGTTGCAAAAGAGCTCTATCCACTGCCTCTTAAGCAGCAAGTGAACTAGCGAAGTATGTTGGAGGGATAAGGCAGGTAGCATTTGTCTTTCCAGAGGGATGTCTTGAGGGCGTTTAACATTCGTATTTTGGCGCTGGGCACTTGTCTAAGCCTCCAGTTCTTTTGCAGCTGCAGTTTCTTTAAGACGTAAGAGACAGATTTCACAAGCCTGACCTCTGAACTAGACCTTGGCTTTCTCGGTGTGAAATACAGCGCTCCTAACGAACTGGAATGCTCAGAATGCTTGGGATAGCCTGTAAAATGTAGAGATTAAAAGGAGTATGCACTGGGAGTGTAGCACATGATGACTTCAAATGAATATATACTTTTGGGCTGCAGTCAGAGCTTTAGGCAGCAAGCAATAAAGTCAGCAGCCTGGAGTTCTGTTCATGTTCCAGCATGAAGTCTCCCTTGAGCCCTGAGGTTGAAAGGGTTCTATGAAACTTTGTGTAGATACAGTATTTTAAAACATCCTTTAGATATTACTGTTTTCTCCCAATGTGCAATAATGGTGTAGTTTGTATTAGCGGAATAGTTGCCCGCTTGTCAAATAGTGACCTCTGTGTTCCTTTCCATTACATGACTCCTTAAAGACTTTCATTCTCAAATCATTGTTAGCACTGAAATTTCACTGAAAGATGTTTCCTGCAGTGGTGTACTATTCATTTCATAAATACTGGCCTTATCTGTAACAGATAGAGTAAGCGTTAAGTATGAAGAGCATCGTTTATCAAAAGAAAAAATTTATTGCAACATCACCTGTGTGCATATGTTCTGATCTGAGTGCACGCAAGAGAAATTACAGCTAGATAGATTATAAAACAGGACTGTACTTGTTCTGGTACTGGTGCTGAACTTTATCCAAGTGCTCTTGGGATTTGGGTCTTATTTCTTCAGTAGATGTTAGGGTAACAAATATTTTGCTGAGACAACTTGCATATTTAAACTTTTTTTTTTTTTTTTTTTTTGTATCCACCAACAGTTTTCCCCCTAAACTTTCTCAAATTTTCACTAATTTTATACCATGGCTGGATTTTTTCACAGATGTATTGGTACAGAGCTGACTTGTATTGAGAGAGATTGCCTTTCCCTGTGGAAAATGCAGACTTCTGGCAGCATGCTTGAAATGGGTATTTTCAAGTAGAGTAGGCAGAATATGTTGCAGTTCTGAAGGATAGAAGTTTCCACCTGCTGAATCTCCTTGGTGGCACGAGTAAGAGTTCAAGAACTTAGGCAAATTGGAAGTGCAGGCTTAGATATTTTTAATTAAGGCTCATCACTGAGCAAATTGTGAAACCATGAGAAAAACTAAGTAAGTGGCAAAGTTCATTTGCTCTTGGGGAACAAAGCTTGAAACATTAATCCTTGGTTTAGGAAGTTACACATAGTTACACATAGTCCCTAGTTACACATAGTTCTTAATAATATCAGAAAATACATCCTCAGTATTAATGTGATGGATTTCCAGTTGAGTAACCTGGTACTCTGCTGCAGCTCCATTTCTGTTAAGCTCAGCTACCTGTTCTTGCTGTCTAGAGATACCCTGTTAAATATGCAGCAAAAGTACAAATCCCTACATGCAAGCAGTGTTAACTAGTGGAGTAGATAAACCTAAAGGAAATACAAGATTAGGTGCAGTGTCAGTGGTAAGTGCTGTGTTTTCCAAGAAAAGTCAGAGATTTTCCAGTCTTCCATCTGTCTTCTGTTTCCCACCCTGAAGCAAGCATTTTCATCAGTGCAGTCCCACAACCTCACCACTTTTCCAGAAATCAGTTGTTTTTTCTTCACAACTTCCCATGGCATCTGCAAGTTTAAACCTTCCAGGCTTCAAAACCCAGTGCTTTTCTTTAAGGCTTGTCAAATCCCATCTTTTCCTTCACCGTGGGAAGCTTTCTCTAGCATTTCTAATATCCTGTTAAGGTGAACAAATAAAACTATTCTTTTGATTCTGTGCTGCTAATTCAGCAGTGGTAGAGAGCTTATGCACAGCTGAGAGAAGAGCTTTTACCACTTGAAAGACATGCGGTCTTCAGGCATTACCAGAGAAATATGAACCCTGTGTTTTCATATCTACTGCTACAGGCAGTATGGAGCAGCTGTTAATTCTGTGTGTTTGCTCCCTGTCGGAAAGGCAGAAGTCACATGGATGAAAAACAACTTCCTTGTTTTATATTTGGAAAGCTATCACTTACTCCAAATAAATCTGCCCCTCATCATTTTCAGGGTTTCTGTACTGATACTTAGGATCCTTTTACATGTCTCTCACTATGGGAGAGGGAAGTAGAGGCAGGATTCTGAAAAGCTGAAAATCAAACTTTTTTGTGTGAAGAAATGGCTGCTTCGATAACAATATTGTTGGCAAGTATAGTTTTGAAGATATTTAGCATTGATGTTAGCCAAATTATCAAGTGTGCAGAAAGTAGGTACAGTAGGTACTTTTTTTTTTGTCTGATGTACCTTGTATAATTTGTGCAGTTCTTCAGGGAACATTCAAGTAATGAGAATACATGTGTTAGCATAAGGGGAAAAGGAAAAAGACAGAAATGTCACTGCTTTAGAAAAATGTAATTGAAGACAGTGAAGTATTGTAGGAATTACAAAGACATTCGTGTTACAAATTCAGCTTTTAGCATGTGATCACAAAGATGTGAATTCTGTAGTGCAAAAGGAAGCCAACTCCGAGCTGTTTTTACTTATTTTATGGGAACTGTGATGGTCTTCTGATCTGTGATATTTTTCTTTTCTCCTTCTGCTATGCTTTGTCATCCTTTGTGTTGCTACCTTCTTGTTTACAAGAGTTACCTCTGTGTGCTTGCCTGGAAATTATTTTCGTTCTATCTCTATGGATTCTGTCCCTAGCTTTAATAGCCTTTCACTCTGAAAAGTGATTTTTATAAGATATGATACGATAAGATTTTTATAAGATATTTTTTTTCTTAGTTTTCCAATCCAGTGCATATGTATTTATGTCTTCGATGTTAGAGCCATTGACTTGAGAGGTGAAAGCAATTTCATGTTTTTCTACAGTGGCAGTATGGAGGAAAAGGAGCAAAATTCTTCTAAGTCCTCTGTTGATCCATTTCCTTAGAATCCAGAACGCTTTGAATATGTAGGTTCCACTAGGATCAGACAAATACTAAAGGACAGTTCAGGACTTAAAATATCCTGGAGACTGTTTCTAAAGGCGGGTTGCATGCAACTTTTGCAGGTTGGAAGAGGTTTCTGATGTTAATTCAGGCTAGTTCTGAATACTGTGGTATTTGGGAGCATTTTTCACTACTTTAACTTACTTGTATAAATGAAGCTGAAAAATGTTAGGTCATAATGAAATTCTTTACCTACTAAACCACTGGGACAAACACACACAAACACACTTTGAAGACCTCAAGCAGAGTTGATTGTGTGGTATGTTTTCATTTTGCTTTCTTGGGGACTTCTAACAAGTATTTCTGAAGTAAAGAAGACTCCCTGTTTCTCAGATAATCAGTCAAGCTTGTAGTCTTATCACTTTTTTTGTCAAGCCATCGTACTTCCTGTTTGGTTTATTTTTTTCCCACTTAATTTTGAATGGCTGCATAAGAAATAGGATCATACACTTATAGTGGTTCCTAGATCACACGGGCTACCTAGAAGCAACATAAAGTAGGTAATAGTGCAGATGTTGAACTTTATTTATAATGTGTTGTATCTACATGATTCAAAATGCACTTGTCTTCCTCCAGGCCTTCTATCTCTGGGAATGCCTTACAAACAAATTTTAAGGGAAATGTCATGACTAACATGGCTGTGCTGTTCCTTTCTGTCTGATGTAGGCTTTGCATGTGGAACAGTTATAAATAATGTTGTGAAAATAACACTGATTTATCTCTTGTGTTTAGGCTCTCTAACCATGAGCAACCCTTTTGCATGGATTGTGGAACCACTGGACCCCAAACAGCCTCTCAAGAAGTTCTTCAATCTAAAGAAACTGGGAGATGCAAGATATGGTATGTTTACAACAGGAGAAAGCAATATTCTGTAAGAGGCACTTGCATGGACTTAGGGTTGTTGGTTATCATTGATGCTAAACAGCACTGGAAAAGACACTGCAATGATGAATGCTACTTAGAGTTCTTGAAAATGGAATTTTGGTAAAATTTTAAGTGTAGAAATTTAGAATAGATATTCTAAATGGATATAGGGAAGACTAGTGAAAGCATTAAATGAACACAGCGTTTCACAACCTGCCTTTCTGCTGTGATAGGCAGGAAAGGACCTATCATTGACATAACTGACTTAATAATCCAGAAAGGCTTATCAGCTTTGAAAAGAAGAGGAGACTAGAAGAGTCCTTTTCAGAGGAAGCTTTTTTTTCTCAGGCATCCTTTTTATGACACTGGTAAAAATCTTGCTTTTTTTTTTATTATTATTATTATTTTACTGCTTCAAAGAGGAAGTGTTTGGTTAAGGGGAATACAGCAACCAATATAGCAAAAGGAGGAACACTTTCTCTGACTATCAGCAGTGCATATCCATTGCAAACTCAGACAGAGTGTATAGCCCAGAAATCAATTAATGCCAGGTTTGGTCTCTGAAAAGCAAAGGGAAGTCTTTAGAAATAGATATATGTGTGTTGTTAGCAGGTGATCTGTTCCAGAATCCCAAGAGTGATAAGCTCCACAGCCTTTAGAGGAAAAGGGTAACAATTCTCACTCTCCAGCACAGAAATACAATAACTTAGTGGCAGATAAAACAGTAAAAGTTGACATAATATCTGTATCCTGAAACAGGAGAATTTCTCTCCATTCTTTTTTAAACGTGTATATTCAATGCTATGTGCAGTGCTCAGTGATGTGCTGTTTTTATGATACGAGTGAGCTCCTGCTGTAATTCAGCGATCTCTGTGCCCTGGGACCTTGAGTGGAAAGTTATGGCAATCTTTTCACCACATTTTTCGGTTGAAATATTCTGAAAAGAAGTCAAAACCTACTAAACAGGGAGAGAAAGGAGAGAGCATTTTTTGTTTTCCTCTGTGTACCTTCCTCTCAGTAGAGATGTGTCAAGACTGCTCTGGTGTTACTTTTTATCAAGTATAAATATTTCTGTATTGAAGTTGGAGGAGACTGAGATGCATAGTCTTGATGCAGTTGAGTTTCATTCTCCATCCCTGGAAAAGAAGAGATTGACTAGACAAATAAATGCTTCCCAACATGCCAGTAAGAAAATTGTTTGTGCTTTTCTAGTGCATTTTTAGTGGTGAGTCCAGTGGCAAGAGTGAGGATAAAATAAAGTGAAGACAACATTTTAGGAGTAGAATTCTGCACTTGTTGACATAGGGTAATGCACTCTATGGTAAAAACAGAATTTGCTTCTTGCTTCTTTCCTATGCAGAACGTCTGCCATTTTCTATTAGAGTTCTCTTGGAAGCAGCAATCCGTAACTGTGATGATTTTCTGGTGAAGAAAGAAGATGTTGAGAATATTCTCAACTGGAAAGTGGTGCAACACAAGAATGTTGAGGTGCCATTCAAGCCTGCACGAGTTATTCTGCAAGACTTCACGTAAGTCTGATGCTCTCCAAAACTGAGAGGCAGGGGTTGCTGAGCAAGCAGGATTACACAGCCTGGGATGAGGAGGGCTGATGAATGTGCAGCAGTTCTCAGGTCAGGATGGAAGTTGAGGGGAAGGAAGAACAA
Organism: Crypturellus undulatus; assembly: GCA_013389825.1. Classification (NCBI taxonomy): domain Eukaryota; kingdom Metazoa; phylum Chordata; class Aves; order Tinamiformes; family Tinamidae; genus Crypturellus; species Crypturellus undulatus. The sequence goes on along the minus strand of VWPW01019418.1, from coordinate 226,388 downwards.
GGGAAGTCTTTGAGCAGGCATGTTGACAGCATGTGGAGAGGCAAAAAGTTATATAAAAGCACTAGATGGATCCTAGCTTCTAGGATGGAGAAATAAATATCTTTATGGAACTCTTCAAAAAAAAAAAGAGAGAGAAAATAAGATGGATCAGTTTAGATTCAACCAAGGAAATTCAATATTAAGAGGTTCTTTCCCACACCCCCGTTGGATTCCTAGATTCAGAGGCTCTTGCTTTCAACTGTAGGCCCATTACAATTCTAACTTATAACTCTTCTGAATCAGTACCTTTCCAAGTATTTTCTTTCATACTTCTCTACTTATAAAAAAAAGTGAATACCTACTTTTTTGCAGAGATACCAGTAGAGATCCCTACATAAAGGAATTTTAAAAATGGTCTCCTTTATAGCAGTGTTGTGAATCCATAAGTGTCAGCATGAAATAATCCCTGGTAGAAGAAAGTCAATTTTCAGGTAGAACAATAACTTCTAACTGTTCTTAATCTAGCATCTGACTTGCAAGTCCACGATTCTTTGTACCTTAAGTATACACAGCAAGGACTGAGATCTTCTCATACTACTCAGCGATAGGCTGATTTTATTTCTTAGAACATTTAACATTTAAATATTTAAAGGTTAATATTTTAAAATTCGAATCACAAAGCCAGACTTTAAACCAAATTTTCTTGTTTTTGTTGCTTCTCTCCTTTCTTGCCTCTAGACCACTGCTAAAACTTTGCTTATAAACTTGCAGATGAGCTGTGTTTATGAAAAAGGCAAGTTCCTGCATACTCTCCTGAGTAGGAGCTTGCTGGAAAATGCAGCCCTTGGCAACTTTCCAGAAGATACACAACAATTACAAGTCTAGGATTAGAACTGAAGATTTTCCTAGCTTTGATAATTCTGTGATTATCCTGAATTCTTCTAAGAATATGAATGGATTTTTTCTCTATTTCTTTTCAATTGTATATAATGTGTAAGCTGAAAAAAGTACTTTTTTTTTTTCCCTTTGAATCTGCGATGTTAAGATAACATCATAACATCTCCTGCCTTCATTGATATGTGCATGTCCTGGAAAAGTGAAGTACTCCGCTAAAGATTAGTTTATCAATCGTTCTCACAATTGTTTTAATATTAGTTAGCTTCTTTTAAGTCAACATTGGATCATATAGACCTTTTTTTGGTTATTTTTGTAAGCAATCAGAAATTCTGGAAGAATTTCAAAANTTTTGTTTTTTTTTTTTTGTTTTGTTTTCCTGCATTGTCCCTGCTAGATTTTTACAAGCTTCCCTGCAGTCAGAATTTGAAAACATAAACTTTTATTGGTTTGAGCTCCTCTTACAAAAACTTACTGCTCTGAGTGCTCTGGGATACAGGATAATGCGAAATCCCCACAAACATATCGCACACAAGCTCTTACTCTGAGCCAGTAAAATCAGGCATGTTGATATCCAGAGGGTTTCTCTATTGAAATGTCTTCTGCATGGGAGTAGTATTAGCTACCTCTTTAGAAACATCAGAATGTACTGAGAAACACCAGAAGCCTTGTTAAAATAGATATTAAAATATATAATTCTTCTATTTAGGATGCGCATTGAAGTGCCAGAATTTCTGATTGCTATTCTTTGTTTGATTCTGCTGTGGGGAATGGAATAAATATTTTCGTGTACCTTAATTTGCCTCTATATAAAATTCACCCACCTCGTTGAGGAAGGACAGCTTAAATGAAGGGTTTAGAAATGTTTTGAGGTGAATGAGACATTGAAATTCAGAGATGAAGAGGCTTGTTTATATGTCACTCCAACTTCAAGGGTGTACAGGGTTGTCACAAGAACACATTGAAAAGGTAAAAATAGGAATGTTAGCCAAAGACCTAAGAACAGCTTGATTGTGTCGTGTGATTTAAGGTGTTTTGTAAGAGATATATTTACCAACAGGTTCTTGTATGTAAGTTGAACACTTTATTATTTCTGTCCTTTTATGTTCTTCTAGACATCCATTAGGACAGTTAGATAAGTTTGTATAAGTATGGTTATCTTGCAGATGGGTTCTCTATTCACATCCTTGGTCTGATGACTTGCCCTGCCAGTTTCACTTCAAGCATGGAAGGTACCAAACAGACCTGATTAGGGAGAAGATTTTCCTGTACTCCCAAAACCTAGAAAGAGTTGGTCCTTGTCTTAACATCAGCCAACTACATGAAACAAGAATGAAAAAAAGTCTGTTTTACAGATTGGGAACAGAAGAGTGAAAGAGAAGAAATCAGTTCAAGGTCCCACAGGAATGCTGACTAGGTCTTAGTTTCCCAATTCCCAGTCAAGCATTTTAAACTGATTCTGTAACTTTCTTATTTTGTTCTGACAATGCTCCGAGTACGGATGCAGTTCAATTCTTTCTATTCTTCTGACTTCCCAAAGACTCTCTCTGCAGAAGAGCAAGATAGTGATCCTTCACCTGGGGATAAGGCAGCATCTTGTTCCCATTATAACAGAAGGTCTCTGCATTTCAGGATCCAGGTTGTGTTTGTTTTCTTGGTTTTGTTTTTTTCCCAAACTTTTTTAGCTTATCCATATCACTTCCATTTTAGTGGAGTACCGGCTGTGGTTGACTTTGCTGCAATGCGTGATGCTGTGAAGAAGCTTGGTGGAGATCCTGAAAAAATCAACCCCATCTGTCCTGCTGATCTAGTAATAGATCACTCCATCCAGGTCGACTTTAACAGAGGGTAAGGATATAAAATGGCTGGTACTTCTTATTGTTAGTTAGGAAGCTGGATCCAATTGCCAGCAATGAAGATATTAGTTCCATTTGTGATATTCTTAGAATCTAGATTATAGCATTATAAACCTTAGGAACTGATTAAGTTACGCTGCTGTATCAGTTGCTGGGAAATAGTTGTGGAAATTCTGGTCTTTCGCTAGCACGTCTCTTAGCAGCATGAGTCTGGACTAAATGTTAATTGGAAAAGGTTCAGGTCAAACCTGCAATGATTATAAGTTTCCATAATAAAACTGCATTATTATTAGTTCCACAGAAATAGCTTTTTTCCACATGCCCTGCTTTTGACCCTGTGGAGTTTTCTGGAAAGGTCAGGTCATTTCTTCTTTATTTATTTAAGAAAAGACGGAGTAGCACTAGCCCAGCTGTGAGAATCCATTTGCTGGTTCATTGCCTCCATAGAGAAATGGACACTGATTAATATAGGTCCTGTAAAGAAACAGTACTATTTCATCCTCAGCATGCACCCAGCAGGCCCACACTAAAATACGAAAGCTTCACAGAAGGGTGAAACTACCCTCACTAACAGGTACATATGGGCATACCAGGCTATTCTTCCAAACAAATCATGCAGTTTCTTTTTTGAGAACTTACATGTTCCTTGTATGAGAACTGTAGACTCAATAGGTACAAATTCTCACTGATTCCCATCATGCTTGGTGGGACAGAAAGAGGGGCAAAATTCTCGTCTATGTAGTCATTGAAAATTTACTCCCCTTTAAGTATTTTGTAGAGATGCAGTAACAATTCTTTATCTTAACACCAAGGAATTTAGAAGCAGACACAGTAATCATTTAAAGATTTATCTGTAGGGTAATGGCAATTCTAGCATCAGTATTAAACTAGAAAGCTAACTTTTATATTTTTAATTTGCATCTACATAGTTTTTTAATATCATTGGGAAACAGTCTATTTCTTTATGAATAAGATATGATTAAATCTTTAGGGCAAGATTAACTATTTTAATTCTTTCTCTAAGTATTTTAATAACACTTATTTCGTGCTATAAGTACTATCCAAGACTTTTTTTTTTGGCTAATAAATGTTTTGGTTTTTCATTTTTCTTTTTGGTTGTTTTTGTCTTAACCATGTTTTATTTGTTGCTCCATGTGCATATGGAGGGAACCTTGAACCTGAGTTTTTTTGATAGTGCTCAGGCTTAAGTTGATTAAGTTGAAGGATAAGTAGCTGACACAAGTGAAATGTGTGTTAGCCCTGTGATGAAACACAGGATCTTCAGACAACAGTGTGTAGTCACTCGTCTGTGATGATAGTCTCTATTTAACCAAAGTTGCAGGGCAGTTAAATTCTGCTTCCCTTTATTGCTGTGCTAGTTCTTCTGATTTAGGTGGAGGAAACTTCTTACTACTGAAACATATAGTCCAGCTTTTCCCAAACTACAAATTCACCACTCATAAAATTCAGATTAGTACTCAGTATTGGGTCAGACTGGAGGTATTATCCATAAGACTTCTTGAATCTTTTTTGTCAATTGCCTATAGTTCACAGCTGCAGCGTTGGTAAAACCAATAAGATTGATCATCATTATCTTTAACAACTACCTCTTCTTTCATTCCTTCAGTGTATTAGATTGTCCTCAAATTGCAGGTGGAGACTTTTGATTATGGCAGCTGATTATTTCCCCTTGCAGGTCAGACAGCTTGCAGAAGAATCAGGACCTGGAATTTGAAAGAAACAAAGAAAGATTTGAGTTCTTAAAGGTACTGAGAGAATTAATCCTGTTTGTGTTGACAAGTGTGAACAAATGTTCTTCCATTACTTGCGTATATTGAAAACTTTTCCCTGTACTTCCTTCCATTTCAGTGGGGCTCCCAGGCTTTCCAAAACATGAGGATTATTCCACCAGGCTCTGGGATCATCCACCAAGTAAACTTGGAGTACTTGGCAAGAGTGGTATTTGATCAGGATGGTTACTACTATCCAGACAGCGTGGTAGGCACGGACTCACACACCACGATGATAGATGGCTTGGGGGTGCTTGGCTGGGGTAAGTATACTAGCTTATTTTAAGTAACCTGGGGGCTGATAAGAGGCTGTTTCAAATTTACACCTAATATAAGCAACCTAAAAATGTCTCTTACAATTATTTAAGATTTTATAGTTTTTTTTAAGGCATGTGCGCACCAGGGTAGGCCAATATGACGCTAAAGCCCGCCCTGTTCCTTTGTGGACACTTTGTCTTTGACGGAGATCTGCCAAGTTTCCTGCCCAACACCCGTGTAGGTCCTGCATACCCTCCCCGTACCCTCCTCGTTGTCCTCTTCCCAGGAGCTCAGCAGCGTGTTTTAATCCCCTGTTGCCTCTACTGAACAGAACTACTGAGAAGAGTGTAACTTAAACACAACAACACTACTTTTATTTACAAAGCGTAAGGGAGTCTCCAAGAAGGGCCGTTGGTGGCGGCGGGCGCTTGTTGTGAGGAGCTGCGAGCAGCACGTGTTGTCCCTGGTTAGCAGGAGCGCCGACGCTTCCTCGCGGGGAGCAAATGTTGATGCTCGGGCTCTGCGGTGGGGCTGTCCAGGGAGGAGGGTGCCGTGGGTCTCCTCTGGCGCTTCCCTCTGGGTTGGTGCTGCTGGCTGCTGGCTGCGGCTGCTCCGGAATCAGGTTGAGGATGTCCGGAGTCGTGCGTGGCTGGGGTCAGCGCCGCGTTGCCTGCATTAGCGCTGGTGCCGCAGCCGCTGTGCAGCCTCCCTGTCTGTGCAGCAGCTGTCCCGCTGCCGGGCTCCCTGTTTGAAGGGCCGGCAGGTGCCTCTGTGGCTGCGGAATGCAGGAGCTGGCCGTGCTGTGGTGGCACCGGGAGGTCGTATGGCACCTCCGGGGCAGTCTCCATTTCCTGCAGCATCTCCCGCCACCTGTTCCTGCTAGGCCGCAGCAGTCCCGGTCCCCTCCTGGCATAGATGGTGAGCAGGAAGTCGATCATGGCGATACAGGAGAACTCGTCCCCCTTGGAGCGTCCTGCAACTTCCTCGTCCAAGATGTCCGCCAGGTCCATGTCCCAGCTCAGGGGGGTGCTGAGGTGGCTGCTGCCCACGAGGTCGGGGTCCGAGTGCTGCGGCGCCACATGCGCTGGGTCAGCTGGAGAGCCCCACGCTGCAGCAGCTGCCGTGGGCGCTGGGTAGGAGCGCTGTGGCAGGGAGGGCGCCTGTGGGCCACTCGGAGCGCTGTTGGCGGCGCCGTGACTGAACTGCCACCCCTGGGCGCCGAGGGCGAGTGGCGGTTCCGGCTGTGGGTCCGCGGGTCCCGGGCGGGCGTCTGGCGGCGGAGGAGCAGCAGGGCCCTCGTTTGGTGCCAGCAGCTGCTCTGCAGGGTGCACGCTCTGGCCCTCGCCTGCCGGACCTGGGCCTGGGTGCGCCATAGGGTCGGCCCCAGCAGTGCGTGGGGCCCTCAGGCGACTCTGGCCAAGCAGGAGCCTTTGGGGAATGGGCTCTCCCTCGAGGGAAGGGTGAAGGGAGCCCCAAGCGTGAGCGTTCACGCGTGTTGCGGCGAGAAGCGCTCGGCGGGCAGCAGCGCTGCCGAAGCTGCCGCTTGCAGAGCAGAGGCTGCGGCAGTGGCACCGGCTCCCGGTTACGGGTGCTGAGGTGGCCTCTGTCCTGCGTGTGTCACAATGCTGAGGTGTCGGTGCGGTGCCTTGTGACAGGCCGTGCGTGCGGGGTGACCTCAGATTGCAAAAACATGTCTGGTGCTATTTTTTTCTCCTCTTTTTAAATTCTGTTTTGCACTTAAAATCACAAGGAAAAGGGGAAGGAAAGCTATTAATTTTTTTAAAATACGTCAGTCATTTGAGAAGGCAAGGAAATTAAAGTATCACGAAACAACCATTTGTTCCTAATACACTTAGCTTTTTTCAAAGTGCTACTTATTGAAAAGTACTGCACATGCACAGCTAGATAGAAGATGCTGAATGTAGACTCTATGTGGGTTTATTATGGCCAGGGAGGAGATTATGTATTCCATTTACTGTTAGTGTTAGACCATATTTCATAGTGTTCTACAAGTGACTGAAATTAATTTTTTTGTGTGTGTTTTTATTTTTTTTTTAATAGCAATGTTTGAAATGTTGGCTAAATAAGTAGATAATGAATTGGAAGCATCACAACCATCCTACACATAGTAGGGAAAACTTCAGGTTCACCTCTTGTCTTCGTATTGTGTGGTGATAGCAGTCCAAATGAGATAGATACTGTACAAATACAGAAGACTTTCAGTGGCCTTAAGGCGATTATGTTAATCACTCACAAAGATGCTTATGAGGTTCTGGGTAGCACCAGTGATGCAAATAGGACATTGTTTGTGCTACCCTTTATAGTACTGTTGTAGCAATACTGACAGAAATTTTCTATGAAAGATAGCAGAATTTCTACAGACTTAGTCATGCATATATGCACCGATTTGTTTTTTGAAGACCTGAGATCTGTGAGACAGGAGTTGTCTCTTTTATCCAACGTTTGGTTGCCCTTGCACACGGGGCCCTCGTATTTAGATACTACTGCAATAAATGATACTTGTGCTAGATCGGTTGTTAGTTAAGCTAAACAAAATGTAAAGGAGGTTTAAGAGGTGCAAGGTAAAGATGAGTGGGACTTCATATAAGTGGGACTATAAGTTGGAAAACAGCTGTTTGAGTGTCATTTTGTTGTAAACATAATGCTTTTTTAGATTGAGTATGATTATGACATCCAGATATTTTATATTATTAAATTACTAAGATGGGGTAGGTCCCTGAGTTGTATTGGTCTGACATTGAAGGTCTGTTTACCTAGAGGTTCTTACCTGTACATGGTAAAGAACTTTTGAGAGTTAATATACTTAAGGAAGATTGTTCTGTCTTAACAAGTAACTTTCCTATTAGCATTCCTTAGAGCTATCCATAACTGTTTACTTGCAGAATGTTTCATTTCTTCAAAATGACTTTGTAGTTTCCATATGACAACCCATAATCATGTTCTCCATACATTTTATACACTGTTCCATATGTTAGTGTTATTGTTCTTTGTTGATTATTTGCATGTTTATGACATTAAATAGATTTTTTTATATCTATTATTGTAAAAGTCAAATTTCTTCAGAGTGAGTTACTAAGATTTACATAATATCCCATCAGTTGGTTGAGGAACAAGGATTGAAGTATAAAACAGAAAGAAATCTTGCTGAAGCAAGATGACGAATGCCTCTTAGTGCAGGACTCGGCCCACTTACTGTCTGCGTTCTCTCCCCTTTTGCCACTTAAATCATCTGCTCAGTAGTTGCATTTCATAGGTTTGTTTTTGACACTACACTATCTTTTTAAGTAGTGCATTTGTGTGATGTTGTTGCATGCAGGTGTTGGTGGCATTGAAGCAGAAGCAGTGATGTTGGGCCAGCCAATCAGCATGGTGCTGCCTGAGGTGGTTGGCTATAAACTGCTAGGAAACCCGCAGCCACTGGTAACATCCACAGACATAGTGCTCACCATTACCAAGGTAATTTGAGTTATCTATTAGGTCATTGTTGCAGGAGGCTATGCATATATAAGACAAGGACACTATGTTGCACACTTAAAAGCACTGTCTCTGTTTCCATTTATTTTTTCTTACTTTTTAAAAAAGTATTTTTTAAGCTTTGTCACTCCATGTGAGTTGAATTAACTTTCCAAAGACGTCTGCAAAATTTCTATCCAAATCTGCTTCTCAGAAGCAGATGAAATGAAACAGACAAGATTTCATGACCTGTTCTAAACCTATGGGCTGACCTGTTTGAGAAGAACAGTACCTCTGAAAGGTTGTTCTTATTTCTCTACCATCTCAAAAGAAACATGGTTTGTAGTGTATTTATTTGCTCTGTAACTTGTTACTGAATTGAGTGGTGCTAGTCAGCATCTAATAATGAGCTGGAGCTCAGAAATTGGATACATGCGTTCATCATGGGAGACTGGCTCTTTAGAGAATCTGCAGCAGCAGAAAGCCAAACTTTTTGAGTTCATCCAAAATCAAAATGCATCATCCCGTGTTTACTGCCAGAAGACCACACTCTTCTCCTGTCTTTAGAAAGCGTCACTGAGAAAAGTACAGTTGTTCTAAGATAGAATCTAGTTTAAATGAGAAAAAGAGCAAGATCAGAATGAATACGTTACTATATTATATCTTAATATTATAGCCTTACAGTTGTTCTTACAGTTCTCAGCTTTGGAATTGCATGTGTGGCAAATCTTCCTGGTTTCAAATTACCTCACATTACTTTTTTTTTTTTTTTTTTTTTTAAATGATAGCACCTTCGTCAAGTTGGAGTTGTGGGTAAATTTGTGGAGTTTTTTGGTCCTGGTGTAGCCCAGCTGTCAATTGCTGATCGAGCCACCATTGCCAACATGTGTCCAGAATATGGAGCAACAGCCGCCTTCTTCCCAGTGGATGACATTAGCACTGGGTACCTGATGCAGACAGGTAAGTGTGAGAAGAGATCATGTCTTGAGGATACAATTAAAAGCAAGGACTATTAAGTCTATATGACATAGTTAACAGGATTGAGCGCCTTCTATGCTTCTGTACTTTTTATCTGTGATTGCCTGTTCAGGCTTCCTTGATTTCAGGTTTCCTATTTAGGAAGAGCCAAATTAAAGCTGTTTCCTATCAAACATGGCTACTCTAGCCCTGCTTGCACCTATTTTGTCCTGATTGCAAAAGTGAGAAAGAACCTAAGATCTTCTCCAAAGCCACTAAGTCTGCTTAGTCACTCTGTTGTACTTTGTTGCTAGTGAGTATCCAGAGTTGAGGGAATCTTTTGGTGAAGTTCACAGTGTGAACAGCGTTAAATAATGCGTTGCGCATTTTTTCTTTTTCTCACTCAATTGTAGTTCCGGATTTTATTTGCTCCTTTTTTTTTGTTTGTTTTTCTGTGTCTGACTTTTGCCTTAGGCCGTGATAAAGAGAAGATTATATACACAAGAAAATATCTTGAGGCGGTGGGAATGTTAAGAGATTTTAAGAACTCTGCCCAGGATCCGGACTTCACACAGGTTAGAAATCATTTCATCTTCAGGCATCTTTGTGCCTTCCCATCCTTCCATGTTACTGTTGTCTGTTGTTCACATAAATAAAAATTAAGGGGCTTTGTAGCCTTCCGTTTGTTTGCCTTCATCTGAGCTGTTTCACTTAGTCATTTACTCAGTGAAACGAGTCAGCTAGTCTTCCAGAGGTGAAACTTGGGCACAGGGCAAGAAGGACTCCCGGCTCAGCTTCAGGCAATGCATATTTGTGTTCTGATTCATGTAGATTCTGTATAGCTGGGAACTCCACTCCAGTCATGAGCACAGCCTGTGAGTATAGTGTGGATGTGATCTCTGTAAACTGTGCCCCAGCTGTGTCCTTCTTATGCTCAACAAATTACCTCACTGTATATATTTTCACTGACAAGCCGTGTGTGGTAATTGCAGACCATGAAAACTGTTTTCTGAGCAAGAAAATCAAGGTCGCTGTGACCTGAAAACTGAAGAACAGTTTGTTTTTTTTTTCAACTAGAAGAGTTTTATTTTGCAATTTATGTTAAGAGTTTCATGATTGTCTAAATACTTCATAAATTTGGAAAGATGAAGTACATGGTCAAAAGGGTGTTGAAACATGGGTCGGGAATAGGAAAATATGATAATCTATAATGTTTTATTACAGGATCTGAATGTTTTTTTCCAAAGCAAAAATAGTCTGATCTAGTTTATATCTATACCAAGATTTCTTCATATCACTGTTTTCTGAAAAGGATCTTGCTACTAGCATCTGAACAGACATAATTCTCAAAACTGTTTACATTTTTAGATGCTTCATTCCCATATCCAGTAACCAGAGTAATTTCAAGAGCAATACCTGGGAATTAGCAGGGTATGAATGTAGGACTGTTTCTTCTCATCTGGCTGTCGTCACATGTGTTCTCTGCAAACTTCTGCAGAGAAGTGTATAGATATGCAGGCCTAGCCTTGACTGAGCAGTGGGCGGTTACGCACACCTGTGTTTTGCTGACTTTATCTTGCCATGTTGTGCTGAATACTTTCTTGTTCCTCCTACTGAACAGGTGGTGGAGTTGGACCTCCATACTGTTGTGCCTTGTTGCAGTGGACCAAAAAGGCCTCAGGACAAAGTCGCAGTATCAGATATGAAGAAGGACTTTGAGACTTGTCTGGGAGCCAAGGTAGGGACTAGGAACACTTAGTCCCATAAACCAATGCATGCTTCCAGAAGCTGTCTTGTCTTCATAAGCCTGCATTCTGTGCACTAGTGTGCTGTTTGTTTATTTGTTGAAGAATTAAATGGGGTTGTTGGACTGGTGTTTGAATACCATTTAGAAAATGGCATCAACAATATGAGTATTTTAAAATTAGGGTGGTGTTTTCTCACATGAACGAGTGTTTGTCTGACTGAAGTAGTAATTTTTTCAGATTTAGACCAGTCTGAAGCAATCTGAGGCCTAGCAACATACAGTAGGGATTTCTAAACTAGTGAACTTGTATATTGTTAATAGACTGGACCAAGTAGCTACTGCACTGAGCTCTGTGTTAACTAGCAATTGCTTAACTGGGTTTTCAAGTGCCTTATGCACTGAGCTCCACAAGGTAGTTGTGCATTCAAGATATATCATTCAAAACTACTTGTGTCCCTGTATCTCCTTGATGTTGGTTGTGAAGATGCCATAAAATACATTCTAAGAAGGAATGTATTTTACATCATCCTATGGAAAAAATAGTAAAATAGTAAGAGAGAGGAAAAAAAAAGATTTTGATTAGACTCAAAAAGTTCTAGACCCAAACAATTATGTTTCCAAAGTCAGGTTGAATTGTTATTTAAAATGGAAAATCTCCCCGTGAGAATGCAGTACATGTGAAAACTCACTGACGTACAGCAAGAAAACTACGCTACAGCAATTTCAAATTTTCTTAATTTATTACACTTTTCAAACTCCATGAAAGTACCTAACCCTTTCACATATACAAACTTAATATTTCATACTGGGAACAGTTCTTTCTTGTTCTTTAGGTTTTTTTCGGCTCTCAGTTTTTACCTCTCAAGTCACCTAGTAGCATTGTTTTCAGCTGTTTAATATTCACGACTTACATCCAAATCTCAAGTACTATGGCTGAAATCTCAGATTTAGATTGTGCAGCTAAGTTGTCATCTTTTTGGGTAGGCTTTGCTGTCCAGTACCTGGACGGTTATCTAGGGCAGATGGAGGAAAGCTGTATCTGAGCAGGCAAGGAAGGATATGTCTGCACAGGAAAAAATATACATACTGTAAAGCCTCTTCCCTGTTACTGATAGAGATTGGGAGGGACCCCATCGAAGTAGTTTTTATCCATCACTAGGGCTGATCAGGAGTGCAGCCCATATCAGTTCCCAGTCAAAATATTTGTATTAACCACGCTCTTTTGATCCTTACAGCAAGGTTTCAAGGGATTCCAGATTGCCCCTGACTTTCACAACAGCAAAGTCAAATTTACTTTTGAGGGCTGTGACTTCGAGCTTGCTCATGGTTCGGTAGTGATTGCTGCCATTACGAGCTGTACCAACACCAGTAACCCTTCAGTTATGCTGGGAGCAGGTGAGTTTGCTCGCTTTAACGTGCAGGCTGTTCTCTGTGCCTCTGGTTATGTATTCTAAAGGCAAATAGAACACTGATGTGATTCTGAATATGCACAGTGTTGTTTTCATCATTCTGGTTTGGTGTTAGAACTGACCTTAGTCCCTAAAGCCAACAAAAGGAATTCTGGAAATAGTATTTTGTTCAATACCTGGAAATGTGGACTGAAGAAAACATAGTTCTACTGCACCATCTCCTCCACAGAATAAACTGTACTGGAAATAACCAAAGCCTCTGGCCCTTATTTAAATACCCAGAAGCTGTCATGTAGGTCTTCTATGAGTGGAGCGGAGGGAGAGGTTGTTAAAAGTCAGAGGGATACTGAGAAAGAGTAAACTGTGTTTTTACTTCTGTAAGTGCTTTAATCTGTCAACAGAGGACAAAAAGACCGTGGGAGGTCTACTGAGTTGTCAGAGGGGTCTGAACATGAGGGAAATCTTGTTCTATGGCTTTGCTTATCTTTGAGCCTTGTCATTTACATCTGCATCCAAGAAGTGGTTGGACGTGGATTTTCTGACTCCCCATTCAGACATCATGTGACAGCGTTGTCTGAGTTGGTTGCAAGACATTTCTGGTCATAAAAAGCAGTTGATGGGCAGGGGTTCTTTCTTTTTATCCTTATCAGTCTGGGCTGAAAATTTCATCTCTCTCATGAAGAGAATCAGCTTAAAGGGCTCCGTGTGCAACATCCCAGTTCAGCTCTCTATCCCAGTTGCTTGCAGCATACTTACACATATTTTTTTTCCTATCTTCCTCCTCCAGTTTATACGTAGACATTACCTGTCACTGTATGGTCAGCACTGCATTAGGCCTTCCTACAGGATGCAGGTTTATCTTCTACGTATGTAGGAAGGGATGTGTGTCGTTGGCAGGTCCTTTTCGCATGAAATGGTCACTTACTCTGGCCCTAGAGCTCCTGTATGATACAGGGAAAATATGTTTTGTGGAGTGCCCCAGATAATAGTTGCCTTGAGTTTAGTTTGGCTAAATGATATTTATTACCTTTTCTTCAGTGAGCATCTTTGTTCACCCTTCAGTGCTGGCAGTTTACCTCCTTGTCAGGCACAAGATGTCATTTTAATCACAGACAACATGGACAAAGGTGACCACTGTCAAGGAGCAGAAGAAAGATGAGTTGCTTTATTTCTTTACCCTTTCAAATGAGTAGAGCTAAACAAAATCCGCAAGTCAGCCAAATGAGTTGCTGCTTTCATCAGTTTCTTCCTAGTTGTGATCACGGAAGTAGAGGCCTATTCCCTTCTTCCAAGGATCAAGAAGTAGCTTTATTCCAGGTAGACTGTCCTCTCTCTCTGTCATGCTTCCTTACCTCTGGTTTGGTGTATCCCATAGATTTTCTAACTACTATGAATATAGTTGTCTCAAGTCCTTGGCTGCCAACCTGAGAGCAATTTTTAAACCCTCTCCTATTTGGTGATGGGGATGCTGATATTTCGATCTGCTTAGATTAATAGCTCTAAGGGTTTTATGTGCCGAGGCTCTGCAGATGCAAATGAAATTGCTTAGGAGAACAGTGAAAACAACTATTCCCTCAGCTAAAGGCAATCCCAGATACAAATAATTGTTTCAAACAATGCAACCTGTACATCAAATGATGTGTAACAGAACTGCCAAAGAGCTGCAAAAAACAGAATGGTTTTTGGTGATACCCTTCCCGTTGGAGATCGCTTTCCATAGTGGAAGCTATATTTGCTTATATGTGAGAGAGAAAATGGGGCATGGGAATAGGAAATACTGTGTAGTTAGCAAAACGGCTGCATGTTTTATGTCCATACTGGCAAAGTGGTGGGGAGGATTTTATTTCTGAAGGAAGGCTACAACATTTATGTGCAATTCATTAAAAGGAACAGGTTCAGGACAAATATGTTTCTGGTAACACATCCTTTCTATTAAAACCTCTCTATATAGGAGACACAAATCTAGGAGTGGTAATAGAACGTTCTAGCAGCAAGGCACAGATTGTGAGTTAGCATGTTTGCAACAAGTGGCAAGAATTAGTACTATCAAAGTTATCTGCTTTGAGGACAGTAAGTTCAGCTCTGGGTTGTCAAACTCATAAGTAGAAAATAAAAAATTCTTTGTTGCATTTCTTTGCAAGACATTGGTCTATACAACTGACTTTTGTTTAACCATTTACTGAATTTTGAATCTCTCTACATCCTGGCCAGGCATAAGTGTATCTTAGCAAATGTAATTTTCTGTGACTTTCCAGTAGGGTGGAAATTGCAGACTGGGCCCACAGTTCAGCAGAGCCCTTTATCTCAAGTTGATTTCTCTGAATTCAAGTGGGTTGGTGTGATTGTCTTGTTATGCCATCTTCCTGCAGGAAATGAAGCCGCCTTTCATCTCCATTTTTTTTTGATGGCACTGCTGTTAACATGTTGTTCCACCAAATGGTCTTACCTCCAAGAAACCCTTCAGCTTTCCTTTGCATTTTTCAGGATTGCTTGCTAAGAAGGCTGTTGAAGCTGGTCTGACAGTGAAGCCATACGTTAAAACTAGCTTGTCTCCAGGAAGCGGAGTTGTCACTTACTATCTGAGGGAGAGTGGAGTTATGCATTACCTCTCTCAGTTAGGGTAAGGGGTCTTTTCTTACTTTTGGCTCAAGGCTGCTTAATTACAAGCATTAACGACAAGTGTTGCAATAAAATAATTATTTCTCTATGCCATTTAAAAGATCCCGCAGATAATTGTATGACATAGTCGAGCATGAATTAACATAATGCTGTTGTGTTGCTTGGCTGCGCCAGCACACACAAGGAGCATGTTGCTTGCTGTAGTTTCTTGAAGACTTATGCTCCTAAGCAGGAAAACTGTTTATTTTTCAGGAGAAGTAGCTTTAAAATAGTGACAATATGTTGTCTTTTGTATTTCTAGAGGACACATTTCCTAGATCTTTCTTCTGTGCACGCCAAAAGTCACTAGCATGATAAAAATAGATTGTTGTTAAAAAAAAGCTGTTTTCAATACCATTTAATTTGTTAAAACAATATATCTTATCTTCTAAAATTAACCCTAGCCAAGTGCTAAGGATTTAAACTTCATTCTCGAAAATAGTTTTGTTCACTGGTACTTTTTTTTCTGCTCTGTCTAGGTTTGATGTGGTGGGCTATGGCTGCATGACCTGCATTGGCAATAGTGGGCCCCTACCAGAGTCCGTTGTTGAGGCCATCACAAAGGTATGCATCAAACAGCCTTTCCAGTGCAGCTTATTTAGGTAAGCTGTTCTCTGTCTCGTGCTGTCCTCAGGTGTGTTACAATGGATTATCTGTTCTCATTGTGTGGAAAGTAAATTCAGCTTATCTTCTATTTTCTGTGTGATGTGTTTTGGGGTCATTTGGAAGGAAACAGTTCGGTGACTGTCCAGTCATTTCTGTCACAGCATGAGACAACTGTGCAGGCATAATGGGTGCAGGAAGCTTGCAAGCACTACAGAATCTTTTGTCTCAAATCCTCTCTCCTAGGGCGACCTTGTTGCTGTGGGTGTTCTGTCTGGAAACAGGAATTTTGAAGGGCGTGTTCATCCCAATACCCGTGCTAACTACCTGGCTTCCCCACCGCTGGTTATAGCCTATGCAATTGCAGGGACCGTCCGGATTGACTTTGAGAAAGAGCCTCTGGGTAAGACATTTTGGGGATAGCGAAAACTGGTTGGAAGTAATGTCCTCAGAAGCACTAGTCCTAGGGAGAGGCTTCAAATGGACAAGTACACCTAGGATACAGAGAATGATACGGTTAAATAACAGAACAGCGGCAGAGTCTGTATGGTAGAGGAAATGAAAAGCCACAGTTGACAGATACTCTGATTCTGCAGGATCATCTTATTATCTATGTCTGGATTGCAGTATTTCATGAGCAACTTGTGTGATTTGGCTATCTTTGGGCAGGGAGCTGGATTAGGCAACACTCAAAGATCTTTTCCAGTCTAAATCATTATCTGTAATGGAAATTATAAAAGAAGGCACATGTATAGGGGTCAAATCCATGAGGTTACCTTCTGTCAGACCCTAGTAAATGAAACAAAGTGCATTTTACAAGCTCTGGTCAGACTAGGAGGCTCACACTGCTGAAGTATACTACCTATGTACACCCCTTCTTCCCTACCCCCACTGGAATGTTTGTACAAGAAACATAACAGCGCCATTTCCTACAGGAATAAATGCATCGGGGAAAAAGATCTTCCTAAAAGACATCTGGCCAACCCGAAGTGAGATACAGGCTGTTGAGCATCAGTTCGTTATTCCTGGAATGTTCAAGGAAGTCTACCAAAAAATAGAGGTGAATTAATCCTCAGTACAACAGTTCAGCTGAAGTCATGCTGTGCTACTTTAAAAGTGTAAAATAAGGTGATCTTGATAATGAAATGGATCCTTTCATAACTTTTGCTTTGCTGTGACATTCAAAAGAGAGGTATTCAAGAGGTGTTTTTGATAAATGACTTTTTAAATTAATTGATTCTTATGGTAGATTACATTCTGAAAAGTGTTCTTAATTATTTATTTAATGTAAGGAATACCTGGATTTTTTTTTTCTGGATGACATAAATTTTACTTTCACTGGTTAAAGCATTCACATAAAAAAGAGGAAGACTAGTGTTTGGTAATGGCGTGTTCCTCAGTAGTGAAATGAAATGTGTTTGAGGTTTACATGAAGCTTATTAAGATTACTAATAAAAGCATTGGAGAGTTACGAAGTATTATCTGTGTACATCATACAGGTAATTGTCAGAAACTGGATGAGAAGCTATTTTTTAGTAATGAAGTAACGGTGTTTGTTTAGTTCCTCAGTCTTACTTTTAAAAGATATCGTAATATAAAAACACCTTGTATGTTGTCATAAGAAAGTCTTAAAAGCCGTATGAAGTAAAATTTGTAATCTTGCAAAGCTATAGGACGTTTTTGTGTGTTTTTCAGACGGTAAATAAATCTTGGAATGCCTTAGATGCTCCTTCAGACAAACTGTATACTTGGAATCCCAAGTCAACCTACATCAAGTCTCCACCTTTCTTTGATGGTCTGGTACGTGCATGCTTTCTCTCAGTGGCGGATTAAGCTGTATAGTAGGACCTTGATTCATGTTAAAATGATGTAAAGCCACTCAGAAGGACATGAGAGCACCCATGATGCCAGGGTTATCCTAGGCTATACAGGCCTCTGTTCGCAAATGTTACATCACGCCCACTGTATTTATTGTAACACTACATGAAGAATTTGAGGATTTTCTGTTACCACAGAACTTTAAAAAAATTCTTTTTCCTTTTAGGGTAGAATAGTTTTAGATAGTGAGAAAGCAAGTAAGGGAAAAAGCAAAAATAATGCAAGCCTCAGGTCTGCCTACACGATTATTTTTAACAATTCAGATTGCTATTTTGGCAAATAAAATGCAGATTTTGACTCATGCATATGTCTAGAAATTCTGAACTTGCTGTCTGTTCATCCATACTGAAAACTTCAGCTAACTCTTTTTGTTTATCTCTTTTCTATATGCATGAACATCCTGGCAGACAAAGATCATATTTTGTTCAGTATTTAATTTTTAAGAGGGTTAATTTTCTTAAAACTTTCTGCTAACTTGCATAAGAATAGAGGTTTTATTTTGCTAAATACTGATGTGTGTCCTACGCTTTCAGTAAAAGTAAAGGAACTCTGTGTCACATTTTAATGATTTTCTTTGCAATTGTATTGGTTAGACCTTGGCTCTTCAGACCCCCAAATCAATAGAAGATGCTTATGTCCTGCTGAATTTTGGGGATTCTGTGACAACTGACCACATATCTCCAGCTGGGAATATAGCAAGGAATAGTCCTGCAGCCCGTTATTTGACCAGCAGAGGGTAGGCACCTTTTTCTTGTTTTTTATTTCTTTTTTTTTTTTTTTTTTTTTTCTTCCTTCCCACCTCTCCTCCTTACAAGTTCGGAAAAGAAAATAAGTCCCAATCATGTTATTAGCTTACAGATCTCCTGTGCTCATATGTGCTTGCGTATCTTGGATCATTCCTGGAGAACTCCTGAAAATAAAGAAAAACATTTCTAATACTTCTCTTTCATCAGCTTGGATTGATTCTGATAATTTCCGAAGAGTGTGCAGGTCTGTTATACTAGTCAATTGAGGACCTCAACACCGATATGTGAGAGAAGGGAAGGCAAAGAATTCAGGCTGTTGCAATAAGTCAGCTCAGAAATACAAGAATCAGTATTTGTCCCACTGTTGAAGCGAAAAATGAAATTATCATAGTTCTTAATGCACAAAAAGTGTTTTTATGCTGACTTCTCACACATTGAACTATTTCAAATATCTAGATCAGGATAAGCTAACAATGGTTAAAGTCTTTGTGTTCTGATTCTAAAATTCTTGCTAAGGATAGTCTGTCAGTTTATAACACTATCCACAGCTTAAGGCAAGATGAGGATTTGCTGTGTCTCCCTACTGTACCTTTAGATGTAACATAACAATGCAGTCTCTGGTTTAGCACTTTTCGCAATTTCACTAATGTTTTGAAATACAACACAATTATTTGAAAAATAAAATGGTTCTGGAGATAATTCTGGAGATTAAATCGACTTAAAAGAGTGTCATCATCTGACTGCTAGCTGCTTACGTCTGTTTGATCAACTCTTGTCAGGCCCTTTGAAATCTAAATAATCCCACATGTTACAAAACAAATATTTTATGTCAGAACTGCCCTCTGGATGTAGCCCAGTGCAAACAGTTCTCTGACACCTACCTCTACATTTTTCTCTGTAGATTACAAATCTGGAGTATCCCCTCATTCTTTTATCTCTAGAACCAAATTAATTTTTTTTTTTTTTTTAATTCTAGCTTGCTTCAGGGACTCTCTTTTTGCCTTTTAAATGTTTAGGATGATGGTGTCTCCATTTGTTCCAGATGCTGATAATATAAATAATTAAGAGACCATTCACTTGCCTGCAAGGATTTCTTTTGCTTCTTCTGACACAACATGTCTTTTTGCTTTTTCTTGACACAATACATCCTTGCATCACTGTCAGATTCTGTTAGATTGAGCAAACATTGAGAATATTTCGGCAGTTGCTTTCTGTGTTTCAGGCTTCAGTAGACACCTGTTACCCCCACACACATGCACTTTCCTTTTAATTTAAAGGTGTAAGAGAAGAAATTGAATAGTAGAAGGTTTGGATACCTGTGTGCTACTAACATTAGTTGTCGTGATGGGAGCTATGAGCTTGGCTGCCGAGCATTTTAGAGACAAGTTAAAAACACAGCCGGCTACTGCATCAGAGACACCAACTCATTGATTTTATGTATTTATTTTTTCAGCATTTCAGTCTAAAATAACAACAGTGACCTTCTTTTTTATTTTCCCTTAAAAGCTTGACTCCTCGAGAATTCAATTCCTATGGCTCCCGCAGAGGGAATGATGCTGTCATGGCAAGAGGAACATTTGCAAACATTCGCTTGGTGAACAAGTTTATTGATAAACAGGGACCTCAGACTGTCCATTTCCCTTCCGGGGAAACTGTAAGTACAGATGCTGCTCTGAACTCGGACTCACTGACAGTGGATTAGCCCTGGCTGTCTCTCTTACAGCTTAGGTTATTACCCAAGTCCCTTTTAAGTAAAGCTGATAAAGTGACAGGAACCTTGCTGAATTAAAGCTGTAGGTCATACATACCTGCATAATATGGTGCTATCACACGTGTCTCTAGAGAGTATAACCATTGTAGAAGTGATAGTAGAAGGTGTAGATTTGCTTAGGAAATGAGGCCAAGCTAGAAATCACACAGTGTCATATGATAAATACTTCCAAAATTCATCTTGAAGCAAGTGTGGGCTTCAGCTCTTTGTGGGAGGACACTTTCTCCATGTCCTCAGTAATGTATTTCCGCACTCCAAAAATACATAAAGCATTTGGTATTTTCATTCCAGCTTGATGTGTTTGATGCTGCAGAAAGATACAAGCAGGCCGGCCATCCTCTGATCGTGCTGGCTGGGAAGGAATATGGTGCAGGAAGTTCCAGAGACTGGGCAGCCAAAGGACCATTTCTTTTGGTAGGTGACTATGTTAAACTGCAAAGAGGGCAATATTTAACAAAATGTGTTCATTTGTCAGGCAGAGTAACATAGCTGACTTTCATTCCTGTCAGAGTTACAATTTAAAGATACAGTAGCAAGACTGGGACCTTCCTTGGACATGTCAAATAGGAGGTTATGGGCAGGCTGTGCTTAACAACTCACTGGGAGAATCATTAGCAGAGGAAGAAGGAAGTGCTATGTCATCTTCTGTGATATCTGTGAACAAGGAGATCTCTGAATAAACTCTGGATGTGCGTGCAAAGCAGAACTTCTTGACTGCAGGATCTGTTTTGAAATATCATCTGAGTCTAAAAGCTGCAGGAGAACTGCAAAAGCTATTTAAATATTAACAGATCAGGTTTAGGCAGGAAACTGTCCCCAGCTAACAATCCACAAGACTTCACCAGAAAGGACAGACCTTTTAATACCTTTGCCTGACAATTCAGTGAACCTTGTTTCTGATTTCAGATGCCTACTTAAGCTCACTTACTAATGTACATGAAGAATAATATCAGTGAATATGAAATTTAGCATTGCTTCACCAAGATCTGCCGTTTTCAAGGATTCTTACCACTATTGTGAGAGGATCCTAACAAAAATTCAGCTTGTTCTGCTTGTTCTTTATCCTGTCTTACACTACTTACCTGCCTTTTAGAGCTCTGATTCAAACTTTTTCACTGTTGAATTTTTAATGCAGTAGTTCATTTATTTTTAAGCAAATTTTAGGTTTATACTTGTCTACATTCTTTTTTTTTCTATTAAACTGTATTAACATGTAAACATCACTTAACAGTATGCTAGAGTACATAGTATAGGCAACAGTGAAGGTAGTACTAACTCCATCAAGAAGGAGGCGGCAGCAAGAGTTGCAGAAGTGACAAATGGTCTTTTTCTTAAGACTCATTAAAGGACCATACAGAGAAAACACATGAAATCTTTCAACAATTAGACTTCCGTAAATGT
Source organism: Crypturellus undulatus (assembly GCA_013389825.1). Lineage (NCBI taxonomy): Eukaryota > Metazoa > Chordata > Aves > Tinamiformes > Tinamidae > Crypturellus > Crypturellus undulatus. Next base: position 204,967 of record VWPW01019418.1, on the reverse strand, counting down.
GTTTGGAAGGTGACACAACCAGGTTATCCTGGACAGTCTGCTGTCAGAGAGACCTGGTGACTTAGCAGTAACTGATAAATGGAGGGAGAGGGCTGTGGAAATTCAGATTTTTTTCCCTTCTCTGATCTCAGAAAGACTATCCTGAACCATGTAGACAGTGTTTTCTGTTGTGTATTTCCCAGGGAGTTAAGGCCGTGCTTGCTGAAAGCTACGAGAGGATTCATCGCAGCAACCTGGTGGGGATGGGAGTGATTCCTCTGCAGTATTTACCTGGCGAGGACGCAGGGACCCTAGGCCTCACTGGACGTGAACGCTACACAATTATCATTCCTGAGAAACTCAAACCACAGATGAACGTCCAGATCAAGGTAAGTGGGACACCTAGGGGCTGAATTTACTGAATCTCAATTCAAAATAACTGTTTCTTCAATGAAAATGTTTTAGTATGGCAGGAAGCTTCTGTCATGTGAAATGAAAAAGATTTGAGACGAGGAGAAGCATTTTAATAGGATTCTGTTATGGTGGGATAAAAGCTTCATACCCAAAATTCAACAGAAAGGGCTCCTGTATTTTTAATCACTTCTTCTGTATCCAGTGTACATTTTTCTGGATCCATTATTTCTTTCTATAGCACAGTAGGCAAGTAAACTGTAAATATCAAATAAATTCACTGTGCCTTTAACTCTGACAAAGCAACAGAAGATAACACATCCCACTGTGAGAACTGAAGTCAAAACCGTTTTTTAGAAAAATATTAGCATATACAATAGAACTGATGTATTCTTGATTATAGCTCCCATAAAACTGGCTTATTTAGTGGCCTTCAAGTCAGCTTTTCTACTGCATTTAGCAAAACAGTGCAGTACTTAACTGTGCATTTATTCAGTGCAGGTGATCTGCTTAGAGAAGTTTTGAACAATAGGCATTTATGTTATGCCTTGGAGTGGGGCAAGTAGAGACCCAATGAGCTCTTCAGCATATTGGGCACAAATAGACATTGTGCATTCATCTACAAATACGTGACTATGGCAATTTTTTAGAAAAATAGTGATTTGCTAATTATTTACGTCATGTGTTTATCTTTATGTTTTTCTTAATTCCAAACACTAGCCTCTGAAGAGAGATAACAAAGTGAATATTGGTGTTGTAGTAAAGACAGAAGAATAGCTTTGTAGAAGAACGCGAAGAATTAGAATAACCACTTAAAAGTGCAGTAAGCTTTCATACTTACAGCAACAATAAATTTAGCAGGAGCAGCAGATAGAATGCAAGACTGCTCCATACTATGCTTGGTGTATTTTATTCCAGGTCACCTTCTTCTGAAGCAACTGGCAGTGATCTCACATGGCATACTATAGTAGAGAAATACTGCTGTTCACTTAAGCAGTTTTCTGTTTTCCTTAACATTGCAAAATGTCATAATAATCCTTATTTTATTTCTGTGTCCTATAACATGTGGAAGGTTCTGCTCCTTAAATGATTTTATCTCCAACAGCTGGATACTGGAAAGACCTTCCATGCCATCATGAGGTTTGACACGGATGTGGAGCTCACTTACTTCCACAATGGGGGCATTCTGAACTACATGATCCGTAAAATGGCATCCTAATTGAACAGAAACGTCCAGGTACAAACCTGCTTCTAGTGAGTGCAGGGAAATGATATGGTAACCATAAATATAACAGCTTGAACCATAAAGTGAATGATATTTTGGGGATTGTGTTATCAGGTGGTATGTTTACAATGTTGAATGGTTCTGTCTATCAGGAAATGGGGCACTTGCCCCACTAAAGAAAACAACTCTTTATTACTCTGTTCATATGGTGTTTGGATTGATGTACTGTAGGATGACAATGCAAAAGTCATGCAGGGGAAAGTATTAAAAAAGTAACTGCTGGAATATGTGGAACCATTGAAGATCATGTGCTGATTTTACATGTTTTGTCCATTTAGTTTGATTCAAGTTCATTTCTATGCTCATATCAGTGGTCCAAAAATTAACTGCCGATATAAAATTAATTTTTCCTTTTCTGATTACCCAGCATTGACTTGCTTTGAACTACAATTGACCAGAATCTTGAGTCTAATACTGAAATTATTTAGCCGCTTATTAATTAAAAAAATGTGAACTCTGTTCCTTAAGCTCTACCTTTATGGAAGAGTGGTCCACTTGGGGATAGTATTTCTAACTGATAAAATTAAATTTATTTTCAAAAAATGTTGGTGTGTTTTTTGTTTATATTATCTTGAATAATGAGACACAGAGCACAGCTTACAATTCCAACTCTTTACCTTCCTAGAAACATGATCTTACATGTTCTTCTTACATTTTCCTACTTCTTACATTTTAATTAATTCATTCGACTAATCTACTCAATACAGGATAGGTATGAATGCTGGCAGGCTCCTGTACTCCACCAGGTACTGCTGACTCTTCCTGATGACACAAGGCAGAGAAAAGTAGATCTGCCACAACTTCAAGATCCTTGCCAGCATTTTTATGGGAGGTCGCAGCCAGCACTTAAAACTATTGCATTCGTTGAAGTCAGTGACTGCCTAATCTGTAACACAAAATGAATCTATCAACAAATATTGGCAGCAAAAACATCTTGTTACTTCAAGGTGAACAATGCTGTACAAGTAGTTATTTTAACCGTAGTTAGAGCATCTGTAAAAACAATTAACAATTTAAGTTGATAAATATCCTTCCAGGTTGTCTTCCTGTTTTGTCTTCAGTGCCTGTTGGCTGTCTGTGGGAAAAAATGACTTTATTTCTGAAAAAAAGTCAAAAAGCTTAAGGGGGGGGCAGAGACTGCATTGTAGCTGTTGCAGCTGTTGCAAGCTGCATTTCAACAAGCAATGGAGAGCTTGGTGTAGTAAATAAGACTATAATCTTGAATATTATTTGATAATAAGTATACAGATTTGGATTCGGTTGCAAAAAATAATCACATACTTGCAAAGGCCAAGTGAAGTGATGAAATTGTTCCCCTCCAGCTCTCACAGGGAAGGAAGGCAGACTTGCAGTATGAGAACTTGGATTTCCTATTAATGTGTTACTTTATCAGCCTGAAGACATCCAGTGTTGTTTTAGTCTAAAGTCCTTGCTTTCAAACAGTGGGAAAGGTTTAAACTTCTCAAATGTGCTAACTTCCCAGCAATCATTAATACGAGCTGTGGTTCAGCACTGATTAGCTTTTATTGCAAGAGTCCAAAAGTTGATGGCCCTTTCACACAGCAAAGTGATATGGGCCCAAACATACAGAAAAGATTATGATTTCTATGTATATGGTATTTGAAGTTACTAAACCAGCTTTTTTTTCAAAATATTTGTTCCTAACATCTTTTAGAGGTGAGGAAGAGGCATTGTCCAACCATAAATCATCTATATCTTCTTTTTTTTTTTTAATTATTATTTTGATTTTGGAAGCAGCTGTGAGAACAATGACCTTAATGAGCAGGAACCGAGCATAGAATAAATTACTTTAGGACTGAGATGTGGGATTTCTGTGTAGAATCATAGAATGCCTAAGGTTGGAAGGGACCTCTAGAGGTCATCTAGTCCAACCCCGCTGCACACACAGGCCACCTAGAGCGCGTGGCACAGGGCTGCATCCAAGCGGGTCTTGAAGATCTCCAGAGAAGGAGACTCCACAACCTCTCTGGGCAACCTGTTGCAGTGCTCTGTCACTGTGTAGTTTATGGATCGTCTGCAGAAAAAAAGGATCTTGCATTAAGATACATCAGTCTACGTATGTGCTTTCAAATGGCAAATTCCCTTTCAGCTTGGTTCCAGAAACACTGAAGATTGAGTTCTTTGAAGATAAACATAACAAGCTTCATGTTTTGTAATCAAATGTGTAGCAATGTCAGTCTGGGCTCTTTGTGGGGAAAAGATATAAGCAAACTAATGCTTAGGCTCAATTCTCTGGGAGGGAGCCCATCAAATCCATGTGAGCACCCTGGGAAATTTCAACTACCATCACCTAATGACACAAAATGTAAGGGGAACTGCTGATCACCATCTAACTAGACTTTCACCCATCTTATAGGACTTGTGAAGTTAAGCAAGACATAGAAGCACATAGAAATCCCACAGCTTTAGCAATAGTAAATTGGTAAGCATAGGGATTAAAAAAAAAAAAAAAAGTTCTACAGTTTTAATCCAGAAGAAACTTGCACCAAGTAGAATATGCAAAATCCTTATGGACTTCAGAGATGAAATCTCTTCCTTACAGAAAAGGAATTGGACACTCCCTCTCATTATTCTAGAACACCAAAGGTATTTTTAGAATAATTTTAGAGGCACCTAAAATACATAAGCCATGTTATTTAGAGAGAGGTAAAATATAAATATTAGATACATACATATAAACATATATGCAGTTTGTAACATATGTAATCAAAAGTTTAAAAATTAATAGCTTAATTTGAAAGCACCTATAGAACTTGTGTTTTGAAGGAACTTGTGAACGGTCTGAAAACTTGCAGTAAGGAACTTGCTGCAGGAAAAGTAAGTGCTGCAGTAAGCGTGTGGGCTGTAATATGAGGCTATTTGCACAGCACAGATTTGAAACCCTTTTTAAAGAGTTTTCTGAAATCTCAAGCTTTTTGCACAGGAACACCTGGTAACCCAGCACCACAAAAGAGGCTGCTGGTGATCAGTGTTGCATGTCAGTGTTCACAGTTACTGGCCAGGGAAATGTACTTTGATTGTCAGAGGCTGGACTATCACAAACTCCTTATTCAGGAGTTTTCCCTCTGCAGAGGAGTAGTGGAACTCGAATCAAGATTACAAAAATGGTAGGCAAATATTTTACACAAGTAAGAAGGTAAGTGCTGTAACCCTCAGCTGTGGCCTTAAGCCCCTCCTCACATCACCTGATGTTTATTAGCTGCTCTCTGTATTGTACTTTGTACTGGTAATATGAACTGGACAAAAATAATGGAGAAAAACCAGACTTACACATGAGAGGTTTATGCTGATAGGGAAAGTAAATATTAGTTACACGAACAGGTCATGCACTGGTTTTCCACAACATATATTCATGTCTAGCAGTAGGGTGTTGAGGAGAACTGACCTGGTTGTGTAACATTGTATATTTGCACATCTGGTACTAACCAGCTACCACCATAACTTGCTGCAGAAGTTCTTAGCATTGGTGCTGTGGTTTACTGATTTACCCAGGATTTTTACTAGGCTTGCTCATCTGCCAAGCATTGCTCGGAGTGAAGATGAACATTATTGCAGGCAAAACAGGTCACCAGCAAGGGCGTAAACAAGCCCAAATGTCACCCTGCTAATGCCCCTGGCAGTTCTGCAAAGGTCTCTTGAATTCTCTCAGAAAACACTGCTCTGAAATCAATAACCTCTTGGCATGACATCAGATAACTTGGGAGAGAGCACTTGCGTTGGCCTGCAGAAAAGCCAAAGCATTTTGAACATGAGCGTGAACAGCCATAATACAATCATCACCTTCATACCATCGGCCTACACACAGCTCCAAGCAGATACACTGGTATTTTCCTTCCAGTGAACAAGATAGATATAGCTTTAATTTTGTTTTTAAGATGCGTAGTTTAAATTGCGCTTTAACTCCTAAGTTTTTTGCAGTTATAGCAACATGGCAACAAGATGACGTGCAGCAAGCTAGCAGCACAAGCCCTGCCTTCCTGCTGATCTAACCTTACTCTGAAACCACACAGAAAAAAATGTGAAAACACATTTTCCCCGGAGCATCACTTGGTCTAGATAAAGCCCCAGAGATTGATTATCCTTGGAGATCTGAGCGTGAAAATTCAGTATAACCACAACCCTTTCTTACATGTGTTGCCTTATCCCATTCCTGAAGCTTTCAATAGCTTCATTCACCATTTCTTCCTTGTAATGGTTGCATTTCTTGTGCTCAACTACTTCTCTTTTCCTCTTCACAAGGAAGCACTTTTGTCTTTTGCGCCTCCATGGCCTGCAGAGCAGCACATTTATCTTCTGCTGTGCCAACATGATGTGCAAAAGGGGCATTTAGAGCCACATTCTGGGTGGCTTTCATTTTCCACACCCATCTTCAAATTAGGATAATGCTGCTTCCCAAACAACATTCCCTTATTTCACATTTCCTGATCACAAACTGGGACAAGATACCCCAGGTATCCGCATTCGCGTGTTCTTTCTCCTATAATATCCATCAGTGAAGCACTGGAATTTGCATGGCATCTTGCTGCCTTCTTGGAGAAGTCAAAACTCAAAGAGAAATCTTTTTTTTACTAGTTTTCTGCCCTGCTTTTTGGTGTCTGTCAAAGTAATTTTATCCCCCAAAAAAACCACAAGGAGCAGGAAAATACAGCACAAACAAGCAAAGAGAGAAGTAGAGAAGATGCCATCTCTTCTATCCATGCCTCCTGCCTGCCTGCTTTTAACTGATGGAACACAAGTGAGTTTAACAAATATTTACTGTGGAGCTCCCACTCCCCTCATATCATCACTTTAAGTGTATTTAAAAAAAAAAAATAATTTCTTTGTAACTTGAATGGCATACTAGGAGGAAACACTTCCATCTCACCTTTAGACAAGTGAATTTTGGAACACTTATTTCATTTTAAGACAAAAATCAGAAACTGAAGTCAGGGCACAATTCTAAAAGTGAGAGAACTGAGTGCAAAAGAACTAATTTCCTGCCAAGTTATCAGGTCAGTTATTCAGATGATGGACTGAAATATTTCAGATGCACTATTTAAAAAGTAACGCAGCGTATTTAGGAAAGCTCAGCTGGAACCGGCATGTAGAGTAGCTCTGTATTCCCCTCTAGTGGCTGGATTATAAAACCGCTCTTGAGTCAAGATGCAAGCAGAATTTCTGTTCTCGTGTTGAATGTCAGAAGCCCACGCAGGCCAAGCCTCGTACTTGGTGAATGAGAAGCACGAACCAGCTGGACTGGTTCACGAGCCCCTGGGCAGTGCAGAGCTCTCAAAAGCAAGGCGTGATACTCCATTACGGTGCTCCTTTGTAAATTCTAACACTACAACTCGTTGCCTGGTTGTATTCTTAGATATCCACTCTAAAGAAAAGAAGGAGAAAAAATAAGAAGAGAAAAGAAAAAGAAAATGCACAGCATCAGCGACTGCACTCTGTGAGCAGCTTTGCCCTGTCCGTTTGCATCATTTCTCTGGCTTCACTGGGTGACGTAAAGGAACAAGGATAAGGCATGCACATATTACTATGTCTGAAATGCAGAGCCGTTCTGTAGCACTCTTAAGTCCATTTATAGGCTGAAGCAGGTTTCTAAAGTAATAGCTTTGAATTTCCATATGCAAACTATATCAAGAAAAACACTGATCAACATGCCCCATGAAAAAAACTGGTTTTATGTGACTACTAAGGAGAGAGCAGAGCAGTCATTTGCTATTAAAAAGTTTGCCTTTTTAAAAAATGGAACTCTGTGAATTCCAGATCACTGAATATGGGACCTCAGGGGTCCAGGGGAAATGAGTTACGTTAACCAAATACATTATTGCTGCAGAGTGAAAGCAGCATCTTCAGGTGCTAAGAGATTTCAACCAGGCTACAATAAATTTTTGCATCGGTTGTAAGTTGACAGCAGATGGCTGGTGTCACTGGTTTGGACTTTAGCATATATTTATTTTTTTTCCTTGTTTTGCAGCTCATTCAGAGACCTACATGCAAGGATAAGATTTGGGGTCAGGACTCTCAGCTGGTAGCTATGTTCACAACGGTTAAAGATGCTGATCCCTTGCAGCAAACGGTTAAGAGCGGCAAAGGGGAGATACTTGCAGGAGCACAGTTATTCCAGGTGTAAATTTCGTTGGGAACAGGTTATTGTAAAGGAGAAAACAGGATCATCCAGCCCAGATCCTTGATCCTGGGCAAGTATGGACTAGACTCGTCTATATCAGAAGTGTCTGGAGAACACTGGGCCCATGAACTCCTTTGTTCTTCTTGGCCAAGAGGAGACGCTGGAGCAAGGAAAAAGGAGTGAGGCCTTCAGTGGAGGTTCACCTCATTTTCCTCCCAAAAAAGCTCCCTGGGATCCACATTTCCCAGCCCCTGGCCGTGATGCCCTTCACCTGCCATGCAGCTCTCAGCGGAGATCCCCAATGGGCCACAGACCCCCCAAAAAGCCCGTCACAGCCCCATGGTCCAAGATCACCTCTGTCCTGCTGGTGACCTCCAAGGAAGGAGACTCCCCGGTGCCCAGATTCACCAGCCCCAGGGGGACCCATCCCTGCCGCTCTGGGGCAGCGCGTCAGGACCCGGAGGCACCAGCTGGGAGCTCCCAAAGGGCCCTGAGGCAGGACCTCAGCCTTGGCCTCGTCCTCGGTGGCAGCGTTCCCCGCTGCACCCTCTGAGGGATGGGGATTCTCCTTGGCCCTGCTCCTCTGGTTCCTGCATCCAGGACCAGCGAGTGAACCTCCTAATCTCTAGTAAGTAAGTGCACAAGTAAGTACGTTATCCACCCAAGGAGAAACTTCGTCGTACACACCCCCTTGGGAGTACAGAGTGGGGAAAAATGCTGCTGGGGAATGTGGAATTTCCCTTCTCTAAGCCTTTCTGGGCTAGTTTTTTTCTGGGCTAGTTTGCACACATTTTTCTCTTACAGATCCCTGGTCAACAAGTTAAACGGTTCTTTTTCTTCCTCTGGATTTCACTAAGGTGCTTTCAGGCGATACCGTGTGGCCTCTCAGCCCTCCCTTGGCGCAGGTTTCCTTCACAAGACACCTGTGCATCTGCTCCCGCCTCAGGGAACCCTTGCAGGGGAAACTCCGCATGGTATTTCACACAAGGCCGTCGTTGCCCGTGAGATGTTCAGACACTGACGCCTCTCTGAACCTTTCCTGATGCATCCTAGAGCCCCGTCTGTCATCAGCAGCACTTCAGCTTTTGTCACTCCTGTCTCGTGATGCTGTAGATGCGCTTCTCTTGGAAACGTTTATCCTTATTTCTATAAGGATACCGTCCTTATGGACAGTCCTTGCTTGAGTCATTCCTGTACAATATCCACTTGCCTGCATCTTCCAAACCCATCCAAGAGCATATGGGCACGATTTGCATTTACTCAACAATTCCTCCCAACTCTCAAAATCATTGTTGGACTCTTCCAATCTTCCTCATTTTCTGAGTTGGGACCCTGTAACCATTTTGCATTTTGTGTGTGGAGTGTGTGATCTCCATCCCTCTCATTTGCTTTGGCAGGACAGTTTTGCTATAAGAGCAGCCTATCACCATCTGCTTCTTAACAAACTTGACTGCACAAATGGCCTTCTGAAGGCCCCAGAATAACCCATTTGATTAAACTCACAGACACGTAAACCCCATCAAACAAAAACATATGAGAAGCTATGCATTATAGTCAAAAAATACAGGTATTTGTCATTTCTGACAGCAGATACACTCTTTAAAATAATAGCTAAATAGGATTTTGTAACTAGGATCATTTGTTGTTTTTATATAAAACACATTTGGGAGTAATTAATTCCTCTGCCTAGAGAAGGACTTTTGCACCTTTATCATGGCAACTTAAGAACACCTGTAATTTTTGAAAGTTACACCTAAAACAACTAAGTTCTGCTGTTTGTTTGTGGGGCTCGGCTGGCCTCCTCGAGCAACGTCAAATCAGGAAGGATTCAGGAGGTTCAAGTTAAACACGTTACCATATTAAACTGCATTTGCAAGCAGAGAGGAACTCAGGTTTTAACATTAAACCTTCCAGCATAGCCAAAGGGCTGGTTGTGAGCGTTTCACGTTTGCAAGGGCCAGAGCCATCAGCAGTTCCCCTACAGCAACTTTTAATTCATTTCTTAAAAAAAGACCAAGCCTGTTAAAGAGAAAAATGAATGTTGTGCCCAGCCTGGTGACAGACACCCATGCTTAAAACATGGTCCTAATTCTTACACCTTTGCAATGAAAATGGAAAAACCTTTGGTTTTGGTAGATTTCTGGAGTTTTCCATTTCATCATCCACTTAGCATTTTAAATATTTAATTCTACAAAAGAACCGCAATGTTTCTAGGCCTGGAAGCAATCGAGGTAACTTTTCCTGTTTGTAGTTTTCCCAGGCTCTCAGGTGTCACGCAAGATGTGACACAGGGTGCCTGTATTTCACTCGCAGACCTTTCTGTAAGGATTTTATAATTTGTTCCTTACAAGGGAAGACCAACATAATTTACTTGTGCATATGCTTACCTTGTGCATATAAATATTAACAGGAAGAAATGAAAATGAAATCACTGGCTGAGAAGTCATTCATCTTTGTTTCAAAATTTCTTTAAATATATGTAAATTCTGATAGTTCTGTTAATATTTTGCTAAAAGTCAGAGATTACTTATTTAGGATCAAACTCTCCTGTTTCCTGTTTAAGTAAATAGCTTTTCTGACTTGCAACCACGCTATAGTGACCTGCATTTTAATACTGTAAATCATTAAGATGTTAACATAATGATTGCTCTACTTGACATTTTTTCAACAATGCTCCCATGATTTAGCATCTAGTAAGTATGTAAGAAATCTCAATTTCCATTTTTTAAATAAGTTAAATAAGTTAATAAAAGAGCGTTTCTGGCTTTAACATTTGGGAACAATACCCAGAATTATTATGCATGATGTATATAGTATTAAAAATCAAAACTCCAACTAACTATTTTTAAAACTCATTTAACTCATTAACTCATTTAAGTCTCATAGGTATCATCATTTTCAGCATGTTTCATATAGCAGGAGTATAACGTGCTGTCCAGCTTTTCCTGGTATGACTTTGCTGTCCATCAAAGTTTAATCAAACACGTTTTCTTCACCCCGTGTGCCTGTTTGCGCCTCAATACAGCAGATTTGGCCGAGCTTCTTGCTCCAGACTTGGATTTTTTGCCATCAATTTGGTTACATTTGCCACAACAGGGATATGTTCCCCGTGAGGAGGATGCAGGGAACAGCAGTAGCGATGCTCTTGGATGAGCAGCTCTGCTTTGGCCACCAAAGCCTTAAGGATGAAGCGTTACCTCAGCGATTTCGTTAGGAATATTCCCAGACCCCAGGACATGAGCTTTTAATGGGTATTTAATTAATAGCTACAGTGGCAAATGGCCTAACCCCTTTTTTATGGCTAATTTGGACTCCATAATTTTAATTTCACTGCAAATTAGGCCTTCAAGAGACAAAAAAACACTTAAATAAGACTTATTTTTTTTTTCTCTTTGCTTCACCTTTAGTTCAGCCCTCTAAAGACTCTTTCAAAATACAACTCAGGTTCCTGCAGATTGCTTTAAGGTGACCACGAAGTGAAGGCCGGACATTTATTACCTATGCCAGAAAATAACGCGATGCCAAGAGCAATAATTCTAAGTTTTCGCTCGGCATAAAGTACCGTATTCTGAGGATGGTTCAGGCGGATTATAAATTAATCTTAAAAGAGATTGCGAGTCGCATCGCTCAGCGATGCACAAGGCCTGAAACGAGGTTCAGCTCCCTATATGGTCCCTGCTAAGGCTTGCTTTCTTTTTCTTTTTTTTTTTTCGTTTTGGAAATGGCCCTGCTATTTCTGATGCTTTAATCTAGATGGTTTCTTAAGCTGATGGGCACCGGGCCTGACAAGGTTTTTAGCAGGGTCACTGGGTGCGGGTTTCTCTCCCTCTGCTGTTGTGGAAACAGCGCTATAAACACTGACCGGGGATGCTCCGGGAGCGCTGCCGTGGTGAATTCGGGTTAGATAACGGGAAAAACTATTCTAATAATGATTTAACCTAGTTCAGGCAATAATGTCTTTTTCAGTATGAAGCTTTTCTTGAGCATTTGTTGAAATACGGCAGTGAGCGATGTATATGTAGAAACTTGCTTGGACAGAAGGTTTTCCCCCTTGGAATCTGTGTTTTAATAGAACATTCTGGAAAAAGGCAGCAGCCGTGATCCCAGCCATCCCACTGCGATGTGCCCAGAGCCCAACACTTCCCATTGATCCAACCTGCTAAAAGTCAGGTCTCCCATTACCGTTCCAGCCTCAGTGGAAGGGCCACAGCCCAGTGACCGAGCAGACAAACACCACTTCTCTGGGGCTGCTTCGTTTTCTCTTGCAAACGTTTTGTTCTGATCCGCTCGTTTTCCAGGCCCGACTGCTGCCCCCCATCCTACGCAGCCTGCACGGACCCAGGGAAGCAGGATCTCCCGCAGCCGGCGGCCTCCACACGGAGCGCCCGGGCAGGCCTCAGGCTCCCTCCTCCTCCTCCGTACGCCGAGGGCAGCACCGGGGCCGTGGGCGAGCGCCGAGGGCGGCAGCAGCCGCCGCACGAGCCGCAGCCCCACGGCGCCCTGAGGCCCTCACGGCATCTTGATGCCGTCACGGCGCCCTGATGCCCTTATGGTGCCCTGGTGCCCTGGTGCCCCCACAGCGCCCTCATGGCGCCCGCAGGCATCAGTTCTTGGGCACAAACTCTGCCTTTGCTGCCCAGGGCTCCGGCAGTGTCAGGAAATACTGAAAGAGGAGGAGTATGTTTTTGGGACGAGTTTTTGAAGCTATTTTTGTTTCATCACGACTGTATAGCAGGCATTTTATTGTTATATTCAGTAATAAATTTTGTATTTAGGCCAAGTGCTTGCTTATGATACAAGGTGTCCGTGATTCAGGGTAAGCGCACTTGAAAACTGCGGTACCCAACACAGTTCCTAAATGCTGACACAACCACCACCCTGGTTTTGCTCCCAGCCTCTCGAAGGGAACTCGCTGCAGCAGGAAGAACCCTCTCTGCATCACTCCCCTGAGCTGCCTTTAACCAACTTCAGCATTAAGGTTTTGTTCGCATCAGAAACGCAAGCCAGGGTGGTGGTAGAAAGAGTGGCTGAGACCAGGGCTGGGACCACCAAATCGTTTTTTTCCCTTCCTTTTCCTTCCATTTGCATCCTCTTTGGAAAGGATATAAACCTTCATGCGATGCAGAAAAAAAAGAGAAAAGCAGGATAAAATAACCTAGAGTAACCACGAAGAAAGGAAGATAATAAAAATATAGATGATAAAAAGAAAAGCATATTAAAAAGAATACAGTACACCCTAAAAAGAGAATCTCTTAAAAAAAAAAAAATGTAAAACTGGCAAAATTATGTGTTACCTCCCAGCACTTCAATATCTGCAGCCACAGGCGCCCTGCTCCCGGATTGCGGGCTCTGCACGGGATCCGCCACAGCAGGTGAGGCTGCCGAGCCAGAAAAACACCAGAATTCCATTGGGAATCGATGCTTTCTGCCTGTGTGTGCCTACATTTCCCTCCACGTAACCTTTAGCATGAGCCACATTCCCACATGGGCAGGAAACAATCAGGGCTACAGGGATCTCCAAGAGCCAGGACAGCTGCAGCTTTCCAGCGATCCCGTGTTCCCGTGGATGACTTAGTGGCTTTGGGCACGGAAGCAGCGTTCCGCACGTTCATCTTTCCTCACGCGGGATCGTATGTGTGACCAGGACATGGACAGACGCTTCCTGCTCCAAAGTGTCCCACCAGCACAGACCTAACTCACAGCTGCCCTTCATGCCAGGGCCATCCAAACATTTGGCTTTTTTTCCCTTTAAATTAGATTAACTGTTTGGTGATGAGCTTAATGGGAAATGGTGTGGGCGATTAGCTCAGAAACACCAACAACTGTAAAGCAGGGAGAGCGTTTAGATGGTTTGTGTTGCTCATACCTCAGCAAAAATTCGTCTTTGGCGTGAACAGCCGTTGAGCACTTTAGGTTAAAAGGAATTTTCTTTTTCCTCAGGGACCCAAACAAATCAAAATAAGGCTCCAGAACAGATCAGGTACTTTTAGATCAGCGCTGTTACCTTCCAAATTGTTCTCAGACCCAATGTTCTTCTCATCCCAACACAAACTTTCTTACAGAAGGGCATTCTTCCCAAAGAAAGTGTCATTAATATTTATTTAGCTGCGTTGACAGGGGAATTTGCTGATATTTTATATATTAGCGCAAGCCAAATGAGGCTGAAGAGCTGAAATCAGAAGTGTCTGTGATAAAATGCTCATCTTCATGCTCCACACTTGAGACTGCTCCGCACAGTTTGTTGCTTGCAGTCAGCTTAGCTAACTTCACTCTTGCCCTGTTCTCAAGTAATCTGGTGTTGGACACTGTGCTTTTGTAAACTGTTACGGAAAGTTAAGTCAGAGCATCCTTTCATATTGCCCCAGTTTGGGTTCATTTTCCCCAGATTCCCCTAGTGTGTTATTTTGAATGATGAAGGCATTTACTACGTTACACAGCCAACAAATAGGTGATCTTGGAATATAAAAATTATGGACTGGCTAAACGCAGTAACTTGTTTAATTTTCTATAGCAGTGCACACTATTACATCGTTATCTACACCACCTTCTTGCACGTCCTTGTTCTCTTTTTTTCTAGCTCTCAAGTCCATTGCGGTGGGATTACGCTAGCATTCCTCCATCTGCTCCTCGTTATCATCTCTCTTCAGCTGGATACAGCAATTTATCCTGTGCATTCCTACCCTCTCCACCATTTACTGCATTTTTCTTTGATCCTGAGACCTATTGAAGCCCCATTTTGGTCATTCCTCTGCTAAAGCTCCTTGATATCCCTGTATCGCTCTTGTTGGTCTCCCGAAACTTGTCTTTGTCCTTTTTTCTCCCCTGCCTTCTCCCCGTCCTGCGTGCTGGGAATATTTCTTGGTATCACTGGATACAGAACACCTGAATTTTGTAAAACTGAAGGACTGTAACCACTTGTGTAATCACAGCTCACCAGTATGGGCACCTTTCAGCTTCCTATTCCTAATCTCACAGTAGGGGTCTTGGTCTCGGTCACAGCTCCTAGCATTAATAACAGTGCTTGAAATGTTCTGTTTGAGGAGCCTTGAGTCTGTGTGCAAGCTGATTGTGTTACTTGTTTCACTCACATTGTGAATGCCCAGGTGTGGAGTTCTTGTGTTAGTAGCTAAAACATCCCAGCGCACCCAGCAGATTTAATAGGATTATGGTCATGTCCTCCCTGAACACCGCAAACCAGGAACAGTGATCTGCGGGTAAAAACACTGATTAACTCTTTTACAGTTCTGACCCATTCTCCATGAGTCTTCCCATTGCATCTGGAAAGGCACTTCAGATTCCCACAAAGAAAACACGCTGGAATGCAAGTCTCACATGTCCAAATCACATGAGAAAACAGAGGCCTTCCTTCTCTAAAGAACTATGTAAAAAGCACTGAAACCTTGAACACTCTTCTGGCATATAAGAACACTTACTGGTAAAGCAGAACACTATGTGAAGACATCGTTCTCATCGGTTTAGAGTCAACTGAGTAGATAATGCAGTTGTATTAAAGGCAGTTTTATTAGGATGCTTAAAAGTGCAGTGTCTCTTGTCAGCAATTACATATTAAGACGGCAATACAGCATTCCACTTTATTATGTACTACATGTCATAGCATTTTTTGACAGAAGTGTTGAAAGAAAACAATTTCCTTCACTGCAATATTATCTAAATTGCACTAAAAGAAGTCAACGACTGCAATGGATTGAAACACACTGCAAAGAGGCCAGTTGCAAAAAGCCACCTTGACAAATGATTAAACAAGTGACCACACTGTTCCCAAGGAAGCAAAACGGTCAAACAAGCCACATGCATATAGTGTTTGTGTTCTTGTTGAGAGCAAAATACTGTAGCAAGAACTGCAGAAAAACACTGGTGTCCATACCCTGCGTGTCCTTCTCAGATTTATGTCGAGTCACCTCTTCTCCCTTTGCACTTCCCAACTTTTTGTTCCATTATTCGCTATTATAAAGAACCTAAGAGAAGCTGAGTCCAGCTGGCAAATAATTCATTAGTGTTAATTTTCATTCTGCCTTCGCTATATACTCATTTGTGGTAAGTGGAACTGAGTATTCCAAAGATTTTAAAGAAACTTCCATAATCGCTCCTTCATGAAAAATCAGTGAGCTGGCAGTGGTTGCCTCTAAAGCATAGTAAGCAGCAACACGATCTGCTGACATGATGAATACTGCAAAAGACAGCTGAAATTTCACACCCAACGCGTGGCCGGAAGGACACGTTCAGCTTCTATGACCTCCCTTTGGAGGAAAAGAAGAGCCAAAGATGGGGAAAACCTAAAGGCACAAGTCACACCGATACGCTTTCCAAGCAGGGGTTAATGAAAGGAAAGGAAGAGGGATGCCCGTCTCCTTCGGGCGCAGGTGCAGGTGAGGCGAGGAGGGACGTGCGGCGGCAGGGCCGTGCTTAGGGTAGGAACACGCTCCGGGTAGGAACAGGGTCCTGCAAAGCCTCGTGCGGAGCCGCCGGGGCGGACGCGCTCTGCACGTGTCTCTGTAAACCAGCAAGGAGGTGGCGAGAATCCCCATGAAAAGTCACCACAAGTGTTTGCGTTGCAACCCTACCCCCCACCTCTCTCCCTAACTGGAAATCCCCACGCGTTTATCAACAGCGTTGGGAAAGAAGCCGATCGCCCTTCCTGCCACGCTGTTGACGGCACTTGAGAGTTAAGGCCTTTTTTCCTTTGGTTATTTCGTTATCTGAAAGGAAGTTTTTGCAGGTCTAACACAGAAGTCAATGCACTACTGTCTCTGGAGATCAATGCAACTGAATATGCTCAAAATTATATTGAATTGTTCTTCCCACCCTCCCTATATCCCCAAGAAAAGTTTTAAAATTCATACAAGGCACAAACAGCTAACAGGTTTCAGCAAGGTCCTGTCTCCTCCTTGCTGTTCCTCTTTTGGCCCTGGTTTAATGATCCTTCGTGCCTTCAGGTGATGACAGTGGGTCCCTTTCGCCCCGTCCTCTCGTGGATCTGAGATATTTTCAGTGCAATGGCTATAAGAGGACTCAGCACAGCCTAAAAAAGAAGAGATACAACCAATGACATAAGGAAGAAGAAATAACAAACACCTTACACGTATAAACCCCCCTTCTTAACTGTAGAACTTGAAAATAATAATAGCAAGTTATTAAATAAGAATAATAAGCCTCCCACCGTTACATTGTGTATGTTCCATTACCCAAGATAAAAAACAAGCATTAGGTAGAGCACACATCCTGCAAAGTGTTACACTGAGTATAATCCAAATTGTGCATAAAGAGAACTAGTAAATATTATCATATTGGAGCAACTTGACAGAAGTTGTGAAAATCTTGTGAAATCTGCTTATTTCTGTTCAGATGAGTGCAAGTCCTGAAGATGAGATCTTCCCACGCAAGCTTAGTCCGTAGGACTTAGGGCCAGAAGGTTTTGTAACAAGTATCCTAGCAGAAACCGCAAAAACTTGCTTGAGCACCTGAAATAGTGTTAGATGGGGTAAAATCCATACCCTCAACCTTCAGGCTACAAACCTTTATTGAGTGACCCATATACATGAAATACTGTCTAGACAGGCGAATGCACACAATAACTTTGGTAGTACCACATGAAGACCGAGTAAAATATTTTTTTTCAAGTGGCAAAAAAAATTTCTCTCAATTATTTATGACACATAAACTGGCAGGCCTGAGATTTGTGTGGAAATGTTTTTTTTTTCAGAGAATCATTTAAATGATTCAAATGATTTGACTATCAAACTACTAAGATGAATTTCTGACTTTCAAAATTTTTTCACCTTTCTCAAATAAATTACATTCTGCCTTTCTATCAGGTTACATACAATACAATAAAAACAATAATTCTGAAAAAAAAATCTTTACAGTTATATTGTTGTATCTCAATATAGTCCCACTTCAGCATTTAATGACTAACTGAAGTTTTTGGTTTATCTGTAGAAATGGCTGGGTGGTTTAATGAAAACAGTGAGCAGAGAAACTAAATGCAAGTGGAGCAGTGAAACAACACCATTTAGTTGGTGATGTTGTTGGTGTCAAATGAGTTTATGACCCAGCTTAGTTGTGAATACTTTGATATGTTGATATTCAAAAAGCTCCATATTTGTAGATATCTATCTACTGAGTAAGAGCTGAAGCAGAATGCAAGTCTATTAAAGTCAAGCTGCTTAGTGGAGATTAATACGTGAAGCATATGAGCATTTTTGGGCAAATCATGAAGAAGTAGATTATAAAATGGGCCAGTTTATAAGGTCTGGATCGTATCATTCCTTTCTTCCAACATCATGGATTAAGAAGAACTGAAAAAGAGCAACTCAACCCCCTCTGGAATTTTCTTCTCTGTTCAATTTAAAGAGGTAGGAAAGCTTAACAAGCAAACATCCACCAGCCTTTACTTGACACTGCTTTTTTAAGCAACAAAAGTGCTTTAAAGCTAAAATAACAAAACACACAAAACTCTTCTCAATGCTTTGAACAAGAATCAAAATCAAATTAGCTACTTTTATGCCACAACTGTTTACCTAAGTATTTTGGAGGCTTTTCTTTTCCAAATATCATTAAAAATACTCGTCTCGTTTTTATGCTTCTTACAGTCACACTTGTACACACAGAGAGTCCTATCTTTAGTTATGTCCCATCACACTTCATTTTAATTATATTTCTCATCTGGCAAATGTTAAAAAAAAGAAAAAAACTCCTTCCCAAAACAGACACACTTGTTTTTCTCTTTGAAGGATGTAGCAGTAAGAGTGGAGCAAAATAACGAAGAATCTCTACAATCAGTGACTTATATTTGTTGCCTGGTGATCACAACTGCTGATCATTTATACTTTATGATTCTAGAAAGACTTCTGTATCCTAAAGAGATCTTCAGTTTAAAGTATTTTTCAAATGCTTCTTTCTGCTTAGTAAATTGTTTGGCTTTACTAACAGCATTTCAACTTTAGAATGGCTATTGCAATCACTTTGTATATTAGTAACAGGATTCAAAGCATTTTAACGAAAATATTGGATAACTGCAACTATCTTCTACAGTTTTTTTCCTGTCTTCTGTGTACCTAGTTCTGAATTTTGCAAACAGCAACCTGCCAATGTATGTCCTTTTGGGCTCGTCTCCTCTTAAAGTAAGTTATATGTATGTACATTGTTACTTGTAAAGTATTGAACACTAACTCATTTGCTCCTTGCCTTATGGGATCACAAAGAAAGATAATGGGAAGATACCCAACCTAGCCAGCAATTAAGAGAATATTATACTGAGAGCAAAAATCCATCTCAACTCCCTCTGGCTGTTATAAAGGCTTTACGGCTCCGGATTTACTGATAACCAGGGAGACACTTCAGACTAATTATTTCAGAAGAGACGTGCAAGCTGGCACAGCTGAACCTATTCAGTGGGATCCATCTTCCTGGAACAATGGTTAATGCCTCGGAGTTAAAGGGAGATAAACAAGTGGCTTCCTACAGCATGAAGTCCTCCTGGAAGGTCCACAGTTTAATGCTTGGACCTCTGTCAAGGCAGTAAATCTGCCAAGTGCTTTCCACATCTGCATCTCCCCCTTTTAAATACTGCCATCAAACCCCAAACTTTATCTCTTCAGCTGTTCTCCTGCCAGATTTACTATAAATTAAAGATGATTTATAGTAGTTTTTGCAATTGAATAAGGTAGCACCAAGAGTAATTATGTCTGCAGATTGCTTTGAAGTTACCAAGAAATGTTGCTCCTAGGTCATGCTGTTGCTGTATGAATTATGGTAAGCCTTGAAGTTTCAGGCATGGGCTAGAAATTCCTTTCTCTCCTAATACTTAAATTCATTCTCACTCCTGCTTTTCTTTAACCTTTAAGTGTTATACAGAGGGCTGCGTAGAGGCCAGTGAATCTGAGACAACTCTAAATCCAGCAAGAAGGGACACAAAGGAATTTGGAAACAACCCTTTTCCTTCTTACTTCTCCATGCCCTCCCAGCCTTTTCTCCTTTTTTTCCTGCAACTGTTTGTAGCTGTTTATAGCTATTACATTTTCACAGCATGGGCAGCAAAATCCGTATCACACGAAGCAGGGGAGAAAAAAAAGACAAGGAGGGATCCCTTAAAACACGTCTCTGTGGCCTTAACTATCATAAGCAACTTTGGATGTCGTGCACTTTAAGGGTCAAGCCTGCACTTACTGTGCTACACTCCCATGACAGAAGACACAAAGAATGGACCAAAACAAGTGGGAAGTGAGATCAGCATTACCATTGCACAGGAGTGTGCTGCTGCCTGGCGCCAAACCCATGTCTCCATCAGGGCTTGTGTTGTGAGGGCTAAATACGCAGCTCAGCGTGTCTACCTGGTGCGTGGATGACCATGGGACCTTGCATTCCAAAAAGAGACGTCACTGGTGAAGTTTGCATCAATCCTGGAGGATCTGGGCAATGCGGATAACCTGGCTACCTGCAGAACAAACTTACTTGGCCTCTTAAGGCCACAGCACTGCGCTTCACCCCAGTGAAGAGACACTCTCAGTGTCCGAGCAGGGGGAACTGACATCTCCACGCTCCTGCATGGTCTGCCCACCGACTCATAAAAAGAAAAACCACCAGCAAAGGTCGGCTGTTCCGGCCTTTGCAGCTGGTCTGCCCTTAGCAGTAAAGAAAGAGGAATGTGTGTACGAGTGGTGAAAAGGTGAAAAGGACGGGAGGAAAATACAAATTGAGCAGTGCTTGCAGCAACCTAACCTTGTCACGGGTCATGGTGGGTTCCTTCTTTCTACTGTTGTGGTTGGTGTTGTTCTTTTCAATACCTCCATAGAGCTTACACTAAAGATTACATTTAATGAATTTATTTGATTCATGAATTCCGTTCACACAATTTACTTTCCTGACATAATAGGAAAACAAACTATTCTTTTTCTATTTTCAACTGGTTTAAAGTTGTTCATTGTGTGGCTTTTGTGCAGAATCAGAAGCCAAGTTATTTGAATGCTGAGAGTTACATAAGACTGATTAAACAGATAACAGATCAAACAGAAAACCCCGTATCCTACATCCCCTTAAAGAAAACCTTCTGAATGTAATGCAAACTCCATAAGAACTCTTTGAACCACAACATATGTTTTAAGAGTCAGTTATAAGCACGCTAAAAGACCCCGTACTTTAGAAGAAATAAGAAAGAGCAGCAAACCACACTTGTACTTAAGGATTATAAAAGTAACTTAGTAGGATATAGGAAGATTTAATTTTATTCCTTTTACATCACATTCAGCAAAAGAGATTTCCGCTTTATTGATTCCAGCTCCCAGGTCTTGGAAGAAGTCGTATCATAAACAACATAGGAACATATTAAAATACAACTCCTTTCTCCAGGCTCCACCTCAGAGACAGTTTGTTTTTCCCTCTGCTCCTTGCCATTGAAATAACATTTTGGAAACTCAGTTCTCTTGGTGATAAGGATACATTTTACTGTATTGATTTTTTTTTCTTTTAATAGAGTTCCTTTTAAGACAAAAACACAAACAAACGAAAAAAAAAACAACTCTTGCTGCAGAATCTATGTTTGGCTGTTGTAAATGCAATTACTCTGTAGTTATCTAGTATCTAGGTCAATTTTGTCTTTTGGAAAAGTAATTTACAACATTTGTGATCCGCTGTGTCTCATCCTAGCACCATTTCATTGCTACTGCAATTCACGTAATGAATAATCAGATACTGTGAGCAGAGCTGATATTGCTTAGTCCCTGCTCAGAACAGTCTGATTTATTCACTGCAGTGTTTAATGGCACTAGCCCTGCAAAGCAGCACAATGATGCTTTTAAATGTTGTCTCTAGCCCTGAAACAATTCAACAATTCAAAATAATTCTGCATAATCAGTCATTTTTTTTTTTTTTGGTCTTTGTATTCAAAACATCCTGCTCAAGTTCAATATTACATCCAGGTAGGGACCAGGTGGGCACAGGACTAGGACATACTAGACATCGGTTGGGATCTGTATCTTGGGAACAAGGAGGTGGTCTATAAAATGAAGCTCTAAATAAACCTAAAGGTCAATAAACGCTAATTCTGGTACTTCACACCATTCCATTAATCTCTAGCTTTTCCATCTGTGTTAAAGTTAGCGCAACTAAAAAACTCAATAAAATTTAGAAAAAGAAGACAGGGCATAAGGGTACAAGGTTTCAGATAAAAGCTCACTGAAAGATAAAGAAGAAAAACTGCTGAAATGTTATTTAATTGCCTATTTGATTGGTAAAAGCCAGAGAAGTTGTCTCTTTCCTAAAATCTTCTAAGTTAGCTAGAAAGCAGCATTTTTAGTAATAGACAGAAACTACTCATGAAAGGCATCAATGGTTTGTGTTTCCCTTTTCATCCCTTTTATCCCTTAACACTCCAGTCCTAAGAAAGGCTTGGACATTGTGTTAAAGACTTTATTTTAGCCTGCTCAGAACTAGATAGCACTCACACTTCCTATGACTTTGGACTTCCAATCGCCGGCACATTTCACTACTATCATTTATTGCCTGATCTTTTATGTTGTTGGTTGAGCAATTGGCTATGCTTAATATAACCTAGATGGAGAGTATTACTGTTTTAATACTATGTATCATACAGATTTTGGAGGCACTTACTTAGCTATTACTTATTAATATTGTTTATCAACCAGCCCATTTCATTTGACTTACTTACATATAAATCGGAACAAAAGGCTCTCCAATCTTTACTTCTCTTCACCTGTAGTTTTCCTGTCTCTGCTTCTATCTTGCTGCAAGGATGTAGCTATTCAAATATGAGTATTCCTCAAGGAAAACGCACACCTAATGGCAATGATGTGGCCTGCAAATCAGCAGTTCCCCTAAGACCTGTGCAGAGCTACACTGACGCACAGCAAAACATGGGGAGAGACTCTCTGAGTCCTGGTTTCACTGCTCAGCAGCATCAGTGGGCCCCTTCATGCTGCCCCCCTTGGCATCGGTGGGCCAAAATTCAATGTTACAGGTTTGAATAGACCTGACGGTACTTTAAAATATGTCAGGACTCCTGTTGGCTTTTGAACCGAGGTAAGGCCTTCAGCTAGCACTCTCCTAGCACCTCTCCAAGGCAGTAAAAATGTCCTTGTACTGGCAATAGTACATTTACACAGAGTAGCATTAACACGTGTCTCATGAAGCCCCGTAACGACATACTGGTCTTTTAGGACTGCCAGCACGTGGATCTGAGATACGTTTTGGACTCCTGTTTATCTGTGTGAGACTCACCATCAGCAGTAAGGCTGTCAAAGGAGAAGAGAAACAAACTAGAAAAGCTTGAAAACTGCCAAATAATTATCTTGAAAAAGGCGTAATCTTTCAGATTTCAGGAAAGGAAAAAAATCTGGATGCTGATACGGGCACACTGAAACCAGATAACCATGATGACTACAGAATAGCTCTGTAATTTCTCATTTCACATTATTGTTAAATGAGTGGAAATGAACTATTAAACCATCTCCTCCAATGACTTACTTTCATGTAGTCTATGTCTTGCCTGCCTAGGCAAAGAAACACGTTTAAGTCCTGTTTATATTCAGCCTGGTTATAGACAGTAAGTAGTTTGTGCTATAAGAACATTAGACCTGCAAGTGTGACTCGTGCTGTATCGATGATCTCCCTTGGTCAAAATACATATATTGCCCTTTTAGCAATAGCAGTCTAAATCATGTGGTAACTTGAACACCCAGAATCACATTTAAATTGCTCACACTCCTTCTTTTCCTGCTGGAAACTTCACATTGTGTGTATCAGGCTGAAGAGGCAAATTGTTACTTTAAGAAATAACAAATACAGCATACTTGCAGGAATTGAATTTGCAAAACTGCGGGAGAAATGGAAGCAGTTTTACACAACCGGCATATCATTGTTTAATGACAAAAAAGAAATTTGCTAAGTTAACCATGAGACTCTGATGAAAAACCAATGGCAAACATCTGCCTCGAGCAAAAATGCATTTCACAACATTTGTGTGTGTACATTTATGTATATATTCACAAGAATAAAATGCAGAGATAACTCCACTGATTTGAGGTATGAGGAAGTCTCTTCTTCACCATTCCAGCAGTTAAAAGCAGAAGGGGTGGATGTTTCCCTGCTTTATTTTTTTCAGAAACTCATGAATTTGCTCTGACAATACCCCTGGAGGAAATCATAAATCTTAAAACTAACTTCCAGTCTCTTCCGCAAAGAAAACCTTCTAATGACACCTGGGAGTCATGCAGAATCCAGGAGGAGTGAGGAGCTATGGACAGCAAACACGCACATCTCGCCCTACAAGCCTCGATGTACTGACTGGTTCTGAATAGAGTGAGAAGCAGAGTAGACAAAAAGCTGAGGAAAAGAATGCAGATGCCTCTCTAGAGCCCCTGGAACTGCACTAAAGGCACGGCTATTACCAACAGCACAAAACGGGTCAAGTCTGGTGTTCTGGCACAGAGGGTACTGAGAGAAAGAGCACAAGAACATGACGAGTGTCCAAAGCTTGTTCAAAGATCATCCACCAGCTGTTACAGACTTTCTGATTTGGAGGTTACATGCAGCGCTGTGTTTTACAGTCTGATATACTGGGTAGTTCTATTTTGATCCTCCCAATCTGCTTGTTCATTATTTACCTAGTGCAGATGTTGCTAGCCCTTCAGTTGCTATAATACAACTACTTGTGTGATCATACTCGGAGATCTGTGAAACATTTCAGGCTGTAAATAACTCCCATGGCTGTTCTTGCAGCTAATGAATGACAGACCGCCTGCTCAAGCTAACAGTCAGGCAACGTGGCAGTACATCTCAAGGTCCTAATATTCCTTAGATGCCATGACTGGAAATTCAAGAAATCCTATGGCTATGAAAAGATAGCATTAAAAGACTTGAGTAAGGCCAAAACATCACTCAAAATTCAGGCAATACTTGTTGTTGGAGATGTCACTGACATTAAAAAAAATAAAGGGGGCTTTCTGTGTGTGTTTCATTTTCCACATTTGATTGGATTTAAGCATGAATATACTGCTTTTCTCTTTACCCCCTGGCCCTCTGCTTGGATGGACCTACCCTGTTTGAAGATCCTCCATTGCAGATTTCCAAAATCTGGAGTTTGAATCTGCACCCTTATAACTACTATAAACACCTCAGTCTCACATTGTCTCCACACCAAGGTTTTCTGATGTTTCCTGTACACAATGTCCAATACAACCTGCCTTTAGCACTTGTAAGAAAATACTCAATAGTGTACTTAACACCTCTGTGAGCATCTGCTGGAGAGCCATGCCTTCACAACAAGTCAGAAATACATATTTTTGCAGGTTGTACTACAGCATTATTGGATTACCTGTGGTTCCTTGTCATGTTGGCTAGGATCCTTCTCATAACTCTCTGCATAGATCCGGAGAGTAGCTCGCACGTGGCTAGAAGCGCTCATCCTGAAGATGAGCCTGGAAGCGTCCGAAAAAACAATCCGCAACCCCTGCAGGGGGAAAAGAGAAGAAGAGCAGCACCGTTAGAAACCTCAGTTCATTGCTCTAAAAAGAAAAGGTAAAATAAAATAAAAAGTGAAAGGAAGAGTGATTTGAATTCGGTTCTTCTTTGTGACTTACTGCAACTTACTGCCCACACTTCTCTTCTGAAGACTAGGAACAGTCTCCTATTTTCTGTCCCTTTCCTCATAAAAAGAACTTTCTTACTGGTGGGGTTTTCTGCTCTAGTTGCTTTGCTCTGTTCTGATTCTCTGAGACTTCAAAAAATTCTGTAGTACTACTCAGGAAAATTAACTTACAGTGTAAATTTAAACCATAGTAATTAATGCACATTAAGTTGTGTGCAGAATTAAAAAACTTTTATTTTTCATTCACCGTGGATGTCTTGCTTCCATCTTAACCTCCTTTTTCTTTTCTCTTTCCCCCTTTCCTAGTCTATATATGTACATTTCCTTCCACAGATCAAATACTTGGATCCAGTGTCAACAGACAGTCTGTGTATGAAGGCTTTAGGGCAGTGAGGTCAGACGGATGAACTTGTTCCTACTAAAGCCAAAGATCTAAGTTGCACCATTAACTAGTTGTAGAGTTTTAATTCCCTCCCCATTCTACAGTTGAATATAGTTCCTTTCCTGTAAATATTAGGCTAAAAGTGCCACCTCTCCCATATCACTAAATTTTATTTCCCTGTTAAGTCCTGATGCTGGCAAGTGGCTAGTGCATGAGCAGAGACCACTGCTTTTTTGTCTGAGGGGCTATAAGCCAGTCAAAAACAATGAGGGTTAAAGAGAGAAGCATTTTATTTTTCCTTTTCTATCTGCAGCTGCCTAGGAAGACACTGATGTTGGCAATACAGCTCTCCAACATGGTAAAATAAGAACAGAAAACTTTGTTTGATCAGGTGTAGTCAAACATTTTTAGCACCATATAAAGAATTGTTTGGTTGATAGTGCCCACTAATGCTAGAAAATGCATAACAGAAAAATATCCCCCGTGGGTAAAAGACTGGATTAGATGACCCAAGAGATATTGTCCATCTCTAAATTTAGTGATTCCATAAACTGGTTTTAGCTGCTAATATAACAATATATATTGCTTTTTAATATTACTTCAATGCAATAGATTTTTAGTATTATATCAGTGCAATTTCAGTGCAATATTAATTCATCTAATATTCTCTGAGATTTAGAGCTTGTTTTTCTAATAGTTTGAGAACCTTCTCTTTCAGATACTTGTTACTAAGCCAACTTTTTGAGTTTCGAGATAAAATCTTCACTTCAGAAATCTTGGTGGGAGTTTCCCTGCTGACTTCAAAAGAACTGAGATTTCCTCAGAGATTTTTAGAGGTGCACACACCATATGTTATGGTCTGGTGCTCTGAGCAATGGGTTGTCTCTCTGGTGGTGACCAGTTATTCTATGACAGTGAGGAAAAAGAGAATAAAATCAAGGATTTTGCTATTTTGTCATGGTTTGTTTTGAATGGTTTACACAGCTAGGATCAATTGCTCAAACTATGTAACATTAATATCAACCAAAGGAAGGAAGGGAGTCTAACATATTTGCACAAAATGAATACAATGAACTATAAACATCAAAGCATGTGCATATCTTTCCTTCCAGTGCTCAACGGGGCATTTTGCATATTCCAGCTACCCCTAGTAATACCCACAATGACATGATCAGCAATGCTTAAATTCCCTTTGCTCCACCTTTACCTGTCAATAACAACAGTAACAAACCGCCAGCTGCCTTAGCACACGGGATTCTGCCATCGAACCACTCGTTAAATCATGGTCCTCAAAAATAAAGCATTTATAAACACTTCATTCTTTTCCACTATATTATGTCAAAATGCTCCACCAAACTAGAACATTTCTATACCATTTGATGGTGAAATTTATAGTACTTGGGATTCTTATGCAACATACATACACATATGATCATTATTCAGTCATTATTTCTCTGTGTACTATTTTTCAGCTGTTTTATTTTTTTCTTCATTCTACATTTCTCAGACACCAATGCCTGACAATATTAATTTTCACAAAGGGGTGATGACAGCTGATATTTTTCTATAGGACTAGGATTTCTGCCATGCAGCTGAGAATACTCCAGAAAGGGGCGTTTCAGAAACACAGTGGATGTTCTCCCTATAATCCGTAATCCTAAACACCAGGGAAAAGTCACGTACTGGGGCAAGAGCAGCCTTAAGGACCAGATTGTCAGTGCTGGCTTTAGAGTCAAGATATTTGCACCTGGAGAACTGGAAATCATTATTAAGGGAGTTCAACAACAAAAACCTGACTTCTGAATCTCCTTTGTGAACAATCATCACGCTGATTTCAGAACAAACAAAGATTTTAATTCAGGAAGACCGCAGATATTGAGACTTCTTAAACTTTTATATTTATTTGTCTCTACCATTTTCTGGACCTTACAGCTAAAAGCCATGAATTAATAACTTTTCTCAAAAAACAAAAAAACCCCACTGTTTCTGAATAAATACAAAGCATTATCTCAAGAACAAGCTCCAGCACTGCCTCTTCTGGAAAAAATAGTTTTTCCCTATTTCTTACAGAATATCCATTCTAACATATATAGGATTCCTTTTTGACATATTTGAGCCTTAGTGGTCAATATCATTGAAACAAACTGGTGAAATTGCAAGTAGCCTAAATATGTGTGTGATCTGATGCATTCGTCGCCTGACATAAGCCCAGTTTAATGCCCCATACTAGGTATTACATTATTAATAAGGCATTAGATGCATGAATCTGCCCCAGATTATATGCAGAATCTATAAACTAACTTAGAAGGAAAAGAAAGAGGAATACGCTGAAAAGCCAATGGGAAGGAGTAACTTTCAGTTATGATAGACCATACTATTATCATTGACAAGAATAACATTATCTTACGGGAAATGATAATTCATCTTTTCTGGAAGAACATCTGGAAGAAGACAGTGAACATCTGTGGATACTTATTTCAGTCAAATTTGGCCTGCTAATGGATATTAATGAGTTATGTGGAAAATCTGAAACAAAATCATGCCCCATGGTCAATCCACTGTCTTTGAAGCTGATGTAGTAGAGACAAGATTTATAGGGATTCATCCTTTTATATTAAAATTAGTTAAACCACCCACTCACTCATTTGCCAGTATTTACGAAGCACTCAAAAAAAAAAAAGAAAAAAAAAACCTGCTACATATTCTACTATATTTGGTTTTCAGTGGTTTGGTGGAAATTTTGGTTTACAATCTCATAATTAAAGAAATTTAAAGCTTGCCAGCTCCAGGTTGGAAATGACATTGTAAAAAAATGTGTTGAAAGTAAGTTGTAAAACTTTGTTACGCCATCACAACACCCCTACCTGTCTTTTGGTCACAGTGCCATCCACAGGATCCATGTACTCAAAGCTGTCTGTTCTTTCCACACTGTAGATACTGCTACCCACAGCAAACTGCTGATTGCTGAATGACTTGTCAGTGATCAAAGCTTCCAGGTCTCTCATTATGAAATATGCAGTTCTGGGTTCCAAGCCTTCATAATCAAACCTAGTATTAAAAAAAAGAGAAAAAAAAAGTAGAAGCAAGAAGTAAGTCCTGTTGAAAAAAATATCTATTTTCACAAAACTCAATATATTTTGCACTTAGTGGTTTACTGCTTGACTTCTAAAAAAAAAAATAAATAAAGAGGGCTATTGAAATACCCACTGGAAATTAAGCCACCTAAACATGAACTAAGTAAGTCCCATGCAACCTGCCTGTGTGTGCAGAACTGCTCAGCACCAGCCACCTGGCTCTGAGTCAGCAGAAGCCATTTAGAAAATGCATGGTTTCCAAAGCAGCATAGGAAACATGTGTCCTGCAGCCTTTAGAGCTGCAGGACACAGTCAAGGCAATTCTCAATGGCCAAGGGAAATAACAAACTCAGCTAAGAATGCTGTATGAAAAAGAGATGGATATATAACCTACACTGGATGAAGTCTATTTTGAGAGAGGAAGGAAGGAAGGGAGAAAGAGAGGCAGAAATGATGCAGAAGCCAAGATAACATCTGTGTCATGTAAATGCCTATGGTAATTCTCCCTTTTGAGACCCTACTAAAAATGAGTAAATGTCTAGATACCAAGGGTCTTCTCCTAAGTTAAAAGAAGGTATATTTCCAGTTTTGACTAAAACTGTCTATATTGTCAAATGGAAGCACATACAGAAAGAAATGCATGAGTAAATCTTGCTAAAATGTTGATTTTTTTTGTTGTAAACACTATGTAAACGCTACCTGTATATTGATTCTGCATGTAAATAATTCCATATACCTGCCATTTGGTGTCAGCAAAATCAGCTACTCATGTATTGTAATAATAATAAACACACTGTTCCTTTGTGAAGTAAATACCTCTTGCTGACACCTAATCTTTGGATAAAACTGTCTGCAGGACAGTGGCAGTCGTGGTAGATTTTTGTGGCACAGCTGGAAATACCAAATACCCACCTAAGTAAGTGCAGCTGAGCTCAGCTAATCAAGCCACAGTTGTGGAGGACTTGTACTAGTGCCTGCATAAGCTCCTGTGCCCTTTCCTCAGGTTTCTCACCTGCAGTAGTAGTGCCGGCCGAATTTTGCCCAGTGATCCCTGACGATCTCCTCCACGCTCTGCTTTCGAGCTGCTAGAATCGAAAGCCAAACTAGCACAGCCCACAGTCCATCTTTCTCCCGAAGGTGGTCGGACCCTAAGGAGATAAAAGCAAAGCACATTATTTGGTGTTGCTGCAATCGGACAAACCAGGTGAGGAGGCCTCATGAAGTGTTCATTTAACTGTGTGCGTTGGCACTGGAGGGAAGTGGTAGAGTGGGAAAACATTTTTAACCATGATTGCTGCTCACTGGCATACAGGGTGTTTTCACATATCTAGAAGTCTTTCCCAGAACTGGGTCAGACGTGCAAACCCTTGGTCTCGAACCAGAATGCTCTGAGTTATGTGGGACAAGTTCAACAACATCTCCTTATCTCGACAAATGTTCATCTGTCATGCTGAGGGGAAACAATTTTCTCACTCTGTGAAAGATGAAGATTGACAGAATATTCATGAGCTCCCATCATAATAAGAATCAAGAGTCTGAAAAATGTTGCTGAGGAGAAAAAAAACATCCACACCAGAAAACAATACTCCCCCACTTCAGCACTTCTCCATATCACTCTGCAATAGATATGTTTGAGTACTCAGATCTAAATCCTTTCCCAAGTTTACATTCATGAAAACAGAAGATGATCCAGCAGTGGTTACTGAGAACATTTCAGGAGTATCCATAGTCTTTAGGATATATTCTTGGATATGGGGAGCACAGGTTCGTACAAACACAAAAAGAGCACAGACTTGAACCTGAAAAATCTGGAGCAATGTTCTGAGAGACACATGTAACATATCTGGACCAGCTTCCATGAAGCTGAGAAGCTCTGCCTGTTAATACTGGAAGCTCTGCCTGCTAATATTGGAGTGCATTAGTAAGTCAGCAAAAAGTTTCAATAAAATCAGTATTTTCTAACAAAAGATTATTTTATGTCAAGATTCTTGGACACCTCATTAACTGCCCTTTGCTTTGGGTTAATTCAGAACAAATTTTGGTGGAAATCTGTATGCAAATCTCAGTATCCCATAATCACAAGAAATCTGTATCCAAATCACAGTGCCTCATAATCACAAGGAAACATTAATTCCTGATAATTAACACAGTGAGTTCTAAGATACCCAACTCAGTAGATACTGAAAATGAGTTCTTATTCCAATAGGCTCAAGAAACTTGACTGGACA
This sequence comes from Crypturellus undulatus, assembly GCA_013389825.1. Lineage (NCBI taxonomy): Eukaryota > Metazoa > Chordata > Aves > Tinamiformes > Tinamidae > Crypturellus > Crypturellus undulatus. The sequence continues at coordinate 173,852 of VWPW01019418.1, read as the reverse complement.
AGTCAAAACTGGAGCTATTACCAAGGCATAATGCCAGATTTGGTGGGAGTCTTGTCTGAAGCATTTTCTTTTTCTGTCTAGCCTCACGTTATGGAAATCTGTGCAAGAAAGTACAACAAATCCACAAGTTTTACCTCCTGACTAAATTGAAGTCCCTTGGACACTATGTGCCACTAAAGGAGACTTAGTAAAATCCTACAGTGATCTCCTTGGAACAGGGGTGGTCCTCTCCAGCCTACAGCAAAGGCCTGGCCTTTAGGAGCTGCTCTCGCAGCTGCAGGTCTCTGCATCCCCTCTCCAGAGTCTCCGGGTGCTACCACAGCACGGAGTGTTGACCAACAGAATAAAAAGGGCAGGGTTGTTTGTGAGCTATCGGGGATTTGCAGTAACTCCGGATAAGAAAGGAAGTCTGCCCTTTAAACCATCAGCTCCTCACCTTTTCTGCTCCCCCTTTGTGGTAACAGGCCGCTGCAGGACTCCTGCCACAGGTATTCAGCTTTACAGAGCAGACAGCACGGTCCCGACCATTTTACCATGGCCAGGAAGACCTGTTCCCTAGACCACCTTGCCAGTGCTAAACCAGAGAGATCCAGCCCATAGCTCCAGCTTCTCAGCCACATCCATTGATCCTCTGACAATCTATCTCCCTAAACATTCATCCCGAGAGCTGGAAATTTCAGTTTCATCAAAGTCTTGAAACCACCTCTGCTCGCTGATACTACGAGAAACCTCAGCTGCTTAAGTATCTGAACAGATACTTGCAGTAAGTGGAGATACAGTGTGGAGCTAAATACCTCAGCAGCCTGTTCGAGCGCAAGTAGTGATTTATTCTTCTGTTGTGTAACACTCTGTAGACTGCAAGCCATCAAATCATTCTGTGAAAGGCACAGCACTCATTCAGCAAAATGGTCTATACATCATGTTAGCTGTGCGAAGGTCTGGGCTAAACACGGAAGAAGAGATGCACTTTGATTTAGCAAACACTTCAAGTATGTTTTATTGAACCTAAATGGTCCGGTGAAACATGGGCGGGAAGAATTCTTGGAATGGCCTCTGCGAGCCCTGTGCTGCCACGACCGAAGCTCATAAATCTCCAGGAAGAGGGGTGAGTGTATACATGTACCATTCTTCTGACCCGTATAGCAGCTTTGGCATGTGCTATGTCCTTGCACATCCCTCAGGACGACAAACTGATTGTTGCTTTTGTGGAAGAAGAAAACACTGGATGAGAGCAATCCAGAGGCAAAAACCTGGATGCAAATACAATGGGCCCAGAACAAAAAATCACTGATTAAAAATGCTGGTCTTTCTGTCATACAGCAGCTATAAACCCGTGTGCACAGGAAGTGTCTGTGTTAAGTTCTTGCTAGGAGGAAACTTGACAACTGGAATTTCTCAGAGCTTGTTCATTCCCTCCCTTTTGTTTTGCCAGTCTATCTGTTAGTTGGGTTACTGCTCTAAGGTGCATTATTGGTATTGCCTGTGTTTCTTCTAGCGAACTAAAACCTTTTATCAAAACTCTGCTTTTTAGCTACTTTATCTTTTGTCTGCAGGTGTCTTTGCTCACTCTCTTGCTCTTTCTCACTTATACCTACTGCTGAGCTCAAATACTTTTTAATATTAGGGATCACTCTAGATAGAAGACCTCAGTGCAGCTAATAATATACTTACTTGGTCCAACATCTATAGCCAGGGATCAAAACAAGCAGAACTGGTTTCTGAAAAGTGCTTAAATAAAAGATTTGCAACTACGCATTCGTAGCTGGCACTGGCTGTACCTCACTGCAGGCCTTCAGCAACCCCAGCATCAATCCTCAGATCTCAGTGATACTTTTACTTCAGGCATCCAAACATTAGTGACTTCTGGTGGCTGTTTAAGGAGCTGAGGCAGGAACAGGGAACAGACAATTGGAATCAACACTCCACTTTCTGATTATCCTGTATTTATATTTAATTTACTTTTGATGGGGGAAATTATAATAATAGCTACTACTTTGACAGCCTGTTTTTAGGTTAACCTGTTACACATTGCCTGCTATAACTGTAGCCAAAGTTACTTTTCACTAGTCAATTGCTATGGCCACGCTCAGAGTAAACAATCTGGGAAAAAATGACATAACATGTTCCCATTCATAAATATGTACTCAATTTAAACAGGCTTAAACTGAAGTCTTGAGAATCAGTAGCCTGATAAAGAAAGCAAACTCATGCAAAACTATTCTTATTATCATTTTTTCTGATATTGTAAAGCTGTTGGACTCATAGGTCATCTCTTACATTTTCTAATCCTGAGAACCACCAGTGAGCCCAGAAGGTCCTATGTGTGTGGAAAATAAATTGTGTTTCCTTGAACTGGTTAATTCTCTCTGGAGTGTTACATTCTGTTAATGTGATTTCTAAATACAGAAATCAGAGTTAAGTAACCAGACACAGTTTCTTTTTTTGTGAACACTCTTCACATCTTCTAAGTCCATATTCCAGAAATTTTTATCTTCTTGATGTTTTTGGCATTTTGAAGATGTGGGGGGCATATCATAAAGTAATAGTATTACTTTAGATTCGCATTACTCTAGCACAGTTACGTCTTTACATCTTTATACATCTTTCATTCCTTTCAGCAGCAGAACACCTTCATGCTCTCCACTTCTTCCACATCATCCTGCAGGAGAAGGTCACTAGTGTCACTGATATCTGGAAGTTTGGAGATGAAGCATGCAAATTTATGAAGAATGCAGCAATTACCAAAGCAGCTTACACAGTGGGAAGATAAATCAACCATAGAGCTCTTTTAATTCTGATTAAGAGTTTGCTGATGAAATTTGGATACTAATTGCTGCTGCTGCTGCCCTTCTCTGAACTGTGCCCTGGGCATTACTCATAGCACCAGAAAGCTACTAACCTCATCTGACAAGCTCCCCACACTAATACAAAAATGGAATAAGTTTTTAAAGCACTGGTTCAGTTCCAAGATTAGCTGCCAGAAAACAAGTCTGGGAAACACAGCCCTATGGGATGTTTTCAGAATCTTTTTCCCTTTTATAGCAGAAAATTTGCTTTTATTTACTGGAGCAAAATCCCTTATGTTATAAAACCAGAGCTCCCCATTATTTGGAAATTTCAGTGGGGCTGGGTTACCTGGATATACAACCAATCACTCTCAGTGTTGTCAGGTTACTTTGACATTAGCATGTGGATCTCTAAAGCCCTTTTCTCTTGCACAGAGCAGTAAGCTCCTAGCTCTGACCAGCTATATGGTATATTTTTTAAATATTCCACATTGAATGCTAGAGTAATGCCAAGATTTATTTTCCTGAAGAGAGAGGGTTGAGAGGAAGCTGTAAAGCTGATCCCAATGCCCAGTACTAAAAGAATCTGGTGAGGATCATGCATTTTAGGGCAGCATCAAAAAATCTGAAAAAAGGAGAATTATTGAATATTAAAATCAGTTAACATTACTAAAGTATTGGTCATCAGCAAACCAGCCTGCATTTTACAAATATACTTCCTCGCACATGAGATACTCTCAGACTGCTCCATGCAACTTACAGACAATAAGGAAACTAAGGCAGGTAGAAAAGAAAACTTTTATCCATCATGGTTGTTGCATAATTACCTATAAACCACCTATGTTAGTTTGTGCAGAAACTCTACACACTGAAAAATATAAAACCCAGGCCTCAGCTTGTCAGGATGCCCAGATGTCTGGATGCCAAGGGGCTACGTATCCATATCAGTCTTCAGATGACATGAGAAAAATGCAAGGATGGGGGGACCTTCTGCACTGCTGATGAATAAAGACAAGCTCCTCTCACCAGACTGGACCAGGATGCACAGGTCAAGTAGTGCTGTAGAAGCTGGCCAACCACATTTTGATCAAGCACCCTTAAATCAGACATCACCCTCAGAGCTGACAAGAGGCAGGATTTACCAAGAATCTGAAGGATTAAGGGTATGAGAGGATCAGAGAGAAGGCTAGGAATGCAGAGACGGGTGTGGGGTCAGGATCGGGGAGCTGAAAAATAGGAAGGGAGGCTATAGCACAAAACACAGCTGCTCCAGGGCTCCACAAAAGGAGGCAAGTGAAGAGAAAATAGTCAAGGGAAGGGAGGTACAAGATATAAGAATATACAGAGGAAGGTTACAAGAATATATTGCCTATTTACTAGAACAGGCAAGCGCAAGAGCCCTTTCTTTGACCTCCATGAGACGCCTGTCCTGCCTCCCACCTCCAACAACCGTCTGCTACTCTGGGTAGAGGAAGTCAGGCCAACACAGAGCTATGACACTCCCAGAACTTCAGCAAGTCACCACAGCCCTGAAAACACTTATTTTAATTTCTGTATTACTGTTTTACAGTGCTAAAGTCCACCAGTGTTTGGGGACAGTCTACTTGGCAACACCTCAACAGGGATGTCAAGTCAAGTTTTCAAGGTGACCGATAGACACCGTTGTTTGCTTGGTTGTTTGTTTATCATGGCACCACAGAGTTTTCTCGACAAATCTCCTTTAAGCCAGGCCTCTACTAGTGAACCAAAGTCTTTTTTTTTCCCCTTCTGAAATGTGATACACTTGCAAGAACGACGCATCAGCATCACTGGATGCAGCTCTACCTCCCAAGCAGAAATAGTCTTGTGGAGGTGCTTTGTCATGGCATATGTCACATTCAGTTTACCCCTGCTTGCTACGCAGATGTTCACGGACAAAACTGCAGGTAGCAGGAGACGGGCCATGAGTGAGTCATAATGCCCGGATGCACTACAGTTTGTGGGAAGTTAACATCAGGCTCCTTCAGGTCACAAATCAGCTTTACCTTCTTTTGTCATGATGATGTATGCACATTTTTTCCCAAATAATTTGGATGCTAGCAAAGTCATCTTGCTGTCTTGAGTTTCATGGAAATATCTGTTTTCTCCATGAAAAGCACAATTTTTAAAATGTACAGAGAGGGAGTTCAGAATAGCCCTATGGAGAAAGCATTAACGATCCATGAGAGCCGAAAACCCTCTGGTCCAGCCTTCTCACTAAAAAATGGGAAGAGAGAGCAACGTATGGCAGAATGTGACAACATTTATTGAAAGATACAAAAGATCTTCGTGCTTCTGAAGATACTCCCTTTTACAAGCTTTTTAAAACTCACTCAAAAGCTCTTGGAACACTATTTGAGAATATTTATCCAAAAGATACATATATCCGTATTAACAATACAAATCTGAGCGAAGTCCAGGCATCCAGGTTGCTAATTATGGAACTGGATTTCACATTCATAACATAAAGGAAAATAAGCATTCATTATTCATTATATCCTCCTTCTTCTTACAGATAGATACTCAGATCTAATGCAGTCTTGCTTCTTCCATCACAGGCCATACAGTTACAGAAAAATTTGGGAGAGGCTATTGCTTAACAAGGCATGTGCATGACTTACCAGTTTCAGAGGAGTGTCCTCAATTTTGTTTCCTCAATTTTAAACAATCAGCCTCCAGCTCTAGCTGACCTCAACTAACTGAATATTCGACTTATCTCAATCTAAAGAACACAAAGTTTATAGAAACTACAAATTACAAACCAAGTTTGACTATGTGATTATTTTCTTAGCAAAGCTAGAGTTAATGACTTATTCCACAAAAAAAGAACTTCATGAAACTCATATCAAAATACAAAATAAGTGTATTCCTGTAATTGTGAAGTCCAAAAAAGGAATACCTGGAACAAGTTAATTTAGACATATCAATTCTGCTGTCTCTGATGAAAGACCATTACAGTGAAATCAGTGGGACCTTCCACATTCAAGTCAGAAGAGTATGACATGCAACTCCAAAAGTTGTCTAGAAGGTAACAACATGGCCCTGGGCTTCTGGATGTCCCTTTCCTTACATTTTTCAAATATCTATGTATAGGGACACCAAGGTTTGAAGTTTGAACCATCCCAAGATATGAGCAATTGACAGTCCTTTGCTCAAGTACAAAATAGAGTTAATTTGCGGATTCTTTTGGCCCTGATTTAGGTACTCAAGCAAATGTCCGCAATTAAAAGTCTGTGGAAAATTTTGACTAGGGTTTGCTTACCAGTGCCAAAGCTTTCCTCCCCACAAAGTGAGCAACGTCCAGAGTCCATGAGATTGGAAAAATATCTCCATCCTGTTGGCGTTTCATACACAGGAACTTTCATTACTTTGGCCACTCTAGAAAAGACACAATAAAAACACCACACAATTAAGAGAGCGATTTTATTTATTTATTTATTTATTTGTTATGCGTGAGTTTGAGATCTGCTGAGTACTATATTAGGTTTAGCTGCATCTCCTTTGTTCTCTCAGCTGGGCTATGAAGGAAAACAAAAGAGAACAGATCAAAATCAGTTCAGAGTTGATTCTTGCCTCAGAACCTAACTTCAGCCAAAACCTGGATATGTTTTTGCAATCTAAGTGTAGCGTTTTGGTAAAGGAAGGAAGCTCAGCTAAATGGGCTTTATCAGAGTCTTTAAATTCTTAGTGAAACTACAGATACAAAGACATGCTCTATTAATAGATTAACATCTAATACATGAAAGTTATAACAGCATGTTGAAGTATCTCCCTTTATAAAATGTAGGTGACCAATAGCTACATATCTGAGAGACACTTTTATTTCTATTCATGTATTTAAAGTCAGGACAAGACAGGATGGTTTACATGGCACAAAGCAGAACAGAGCCTTCTCAGCCCTGAGTACTCTCCCCATCTCCTGTGTCATGGCCATACAACAGTGCTCGCCCGCTGGTATTCTCAAGAATAAAATAAAATCACTGTACGTGCTGGATGTGCTTTGCCTTCCTTAGCTTGCCAGACGGTAATTATTCCTGTTACAAAGTCTGCTGAAAAAAAACTTGCTTGGACTAAACACAAAGAAGAAGAAGAAGCAAAAAAAAAAAAAAAACCTCCACATCTTTTAAGAAATCCATATCAGCTGAGGATTTATCCATTACCATTCCTTTTGTTCCTAATCATATTTGCTTGTTCTCATTTTATGCTTAAGATTTTCAGTGTAATTTTTTTAATGTGAAAATAAGATTTCAGCAATGGTCAAGTAATCTGACTTGTTATTGTCATCTGATCAACAGTTGTCTTCAGGGAGTCCTTCACCTTGCCTTTTTTCCCACATAATAGACACCCATTACTATCAGTCTCCAACTATTCAGCCTAAATGTTCATGTTTCTACTCATATATTAAACTCTAAAGTGGTATTTTATAAACGATATCATATAAGAACTGCTGATACTTATTTGAAAAGGAGCTAACAAGGTATGTGAAGAAAAAAATAATGTTATAAAAAGATTTGAGCTTAAGCTTGGTTTCCATGTCTTTAGCTCTGAGATAGAGGCAAGTGTATCCTTTCTGTGTTTTTATAGCACCAAGTATATTACTTGGCCTTTAGAAACTGTATTGCATAAGGCAGGTTATACAATGCAGAGCTGAACAGGTGTCTGGCTGGCTCTGCGAGCACTCGCAAACATAAAGAGATTTAATCTCTCTGTCATGATAAGTACTCACTTGGAAAAGGGCCATAATGCCAAAAGCCAAAAAACAATTGAGCGGAAGACAATGGCCAACACTGTGGAAGAGCAAACCCAAGTCTCTTGAGGCAGTCTAACAGCAACCCAGGGGTATCTGTGTTTGTAGAAATGTTATCAAAACCTGGTACTGTTTTTGGAAAAGGAACTTCTTTCCCTTGCTCTGTTCCATATTTCACTAACCTCACAGGCCTATCCTGATCAGCATCAAAGTTTTATCAGTGCTCTTTCCCATTCTAAATTTTTCTTTTAATTATAATTATTAATTCTGTTGGCATGAGATTCACTTTAAGCCTTTTAAACAAGCAAGCAAATATAATATGCTTATGAACAGAATTCTGTAGCAAAATATGGTAGATAGGTTGTCTTTGAAGAACAGTTTGCATGGGCTGCAGATTATTGTAGCAATACCCAAAGCAGTTAAATAATCTCTCTTGTATTTAGTTGTTAATCTCAAGAATACATAACCCTGTCCCTAGCAGCCAGTGGATGTTTGTTCTGGCTTTGTAACTGCACAAGATCCTTCAGTTTCCCATTTTAACTGAGTGACATCACCAGGCTGAGGATAAGAGCTTTAAAAGGCACACTAAAAGCTGATTTCATCCTTTTTTGTTGTCATATCATGGAAAGAAAAGATCATTGATGAAAGTCTCTATAAATGCAGAATGTGTTTTTCTGCAATCTGTTGGCAATTAAAGCAAATGGTCACCCAAACCCAAAGGGGGATTCCCACAAGAGGTCACACAAACAAGAACAATGTGCTGCCAACAAATATCAACGAAGATCACAGGAAAATAACTTCACAGGAACTAAACATATATTCTGCAACTGGATTCAGTGCAGAGAAAACTAAAAGCAAACAAACAAACAAACAAACCATTTTTAAGGTGCAAAATCAGAACTGACAGACGCTGCTATCCAGCTACACAAAGAAGTCTGCCAGTCTATCAAAATTTGTAAACATGTTTGCATGTAGTACTTGGAAATCCCCAATTCAACATATGATTTCATAACAAGCTTGAAAGAACCTAATAAAATATTTTATTCTGCTAGGCAAAGAAATGCTTCAGGTGGGGAATAACTGTATTTAAGGAAATTTTAATTCAGAAAGAACAAATACTAGTAAGGTTCTTGATTTGTCCCCAAAGTTCTTAGATTTGTTAGTTGTAATCTATGTTTTTAGCTATGTGCCTTAACATAACATTTTACATATTATTTTAATTTTTTTTTCTTCCTTCTTTGTACTCCCACTGGAATCTGTGTTCTTGGTCATCTGCATCTGGGGAGCCGCAAATGTAAACCAAGTTCTTGCCATAAAGTTTTCATGCTTTCATTGTTCATATGAGATCTCTTAGTCAGAGAGGATACTACTTTTCTCAAAAACTGAGCTTTGCAGTTGGTGCTGCAAAAAAAAAAAATTCTAGCTTACAGATATTATGTTACTCATCTCAGAGTAATTTGGTCATCATGTCACTCCGAGTAATTTGGTATATTTTTATATATCTACATACGTATGTACAATACAACAGCATCAAGATACAGATGCAGCAGTGCTCCTGACAAGACAAAGTCCCAAGCTCTGAATTCCCTGGGAGTAGGTGTTAGCTTTCAAAAAGGCCAACTTGATGGATGGAATATATTTTCCAGCTAGTTCAAAGCAAAACCTGAAGGAAAATATGCCTTATAAACAGGTTCATATTCCTCATCTATTTGAAGTAAAAGCAGTCTATTTATGTCTAGCCACACAGTTGATATACCTGTGTTTATATGTGCTGTGAGAATGAACTATGTAGAAGCAATAGAGCAAACTGTGGACGAGGTTCTGGGTATTATCATCCCAGACGTCTAATGGGACCGACTTCAAACGGTGCTCTTGCTTGCCTTCCTTCAACTTAAGTGCTCACTGCATCAATGAGATTGTACAATAAAGTTTCTTGTGCCCGAGCATAGCACTAGTTATCTCTTGCTAGACTGGAATAGATGTATGTATACACTTGGACCTAAACTGGAGGAAAATCATTTTAGTTATTACATACATATCAGAGCTAGTTGTAGTTTTGTTCCCAGCATGCCAAAACATAAATCAGAGGAAAAAGAATCTAAATAAGAAGGAAGTGTTCTTTTTGCAATAACGTATGTTCCTTAAAAACATTCAATTAAAATGTTCAATTAAAAAAAAATACCAGGAGCTATTTTTAGATGGAGAAAAAATAAAGCTAAAATATATATAAATTGTAAGGTTATATAGAAAGTTAAATACATCCTCCTACTATAGAATGTCACTCTCATTTTTATTTTGAAGAGCTAGTCCCATACTACACATACACTTTTTATTTAAATATTAGAAGAACAAAACGCAGCAGTGAGGAGGAGCATGAGTTATTTCAGCACTAGAAAACAAAACTCGGGAAGGGTTTAGAATCAACACAGATCTGTTAAGTCAATTCTCAATTCTTCCAGGAAGAGCAATCAAAGTCTGAGCCGACCAGTTCATAATACAGGTAATAATGAACATAATTAATCTGTGAAGATAAGCTTCACAATGAAAATCAGAACATTGGAAAATTTCCTGCCAGAAAAAAAGAAAACAAACAAAAAAACTACTTCTATAATTGCCTTAAAAGACCTTAACAGACTAATATGAAGGATTTATCTGCCTTCATGAAGCAACTTGGTTGCTTATTTTAAAACTACACATTAAAATGCAGCTATTCTTCCCAGTACTTCATTGCCTTATGCATTGCCTTATGCAATGAAGTACTGGGAAGACACCAGGATACTGAACTCTCCACAGCCGAAATCATTTTATTTGGCATTACAGCAAAAACATGCCCTTGCTTGTACTGTGCATAAAGATTACCTCCCATTGAACAAATCTGTTCTCTTATAAAGAGAAAAGGGTTAAAAGGGGGTTAAAAAAACACCCATACGCTGCTATTCTCTCCCTGTTTTCCATCCTGTGAAGGCAACAGGCTGCTCTTTACAGAAGGACTAATAAAGGCCAAGTGTCCCTGGAGGGTATCTTTCAGTCAGGGTGGCTTTGTACTAAAAAACACAACTCACTTCTTCAGCAGAATTACCTTGACTCACCTTAATGAGAGTCAGAGAAGAGGCAGCTTTTCCAGCAGTGCCAAAAGAAGCCCTACCAAACAGTATACATTCAGATGCAACAAATGGCCAAGGGCAAGCTGACTTTCCTGTGAAACTTTTGCAGGGCCAGTGAAACGTGGACAACTTCCCAGAGCAGATCAGTCCATCAAGCAGAATCATCCTGCCAAAAGCCATGACGCCGGCTCACCCCCACGAAAACAGAGGTCACAACGCTAGAAAACAGGCTTTCATTGACAGGTCTCAGGCAATGCTGTAAATAACCATGATTAGAGATGAGCTGCAGGTCCCCTCTTGCAGAAGGAGGTCTTACCTTACATTTGTCCACATCACACTTTGATTTCCCTCTGCGAGAGATCCTACCTTGGCTACCCCCAACTGCAGAGCATAGTCTTTGCTCTAATAGACTTACCTAACAGTACTTGCAGCTGGACCTAAAATTGCTGGAGTTCATTTTTTTCTGGAGTAACGATGTGGTACCTGCCACAGTTGCTTTTCCATCTCACTCCCTCTTCAGCATTCTGATTACTTTAGGGAAGCAACATATTTTTAAAATTTTATTGAAAATTAAATATTGGCTTTTTAGTTATGCAGAGTCCCCATCCTATTCTCACCACATGAAGTTTCCACTCATTTTTTCTGTATCTTGTTCTTGCTGATGCTGAGGAGGTTTTTGCTCCTTCTCAGGTTTTGGAAGTGCAACTCAGCTGAGCTTTGGGAAGTTCCCTCTTCATTCCTATTATTCTTTCACTAGCAGGAGTCACAAACTAAACAGTTAACTTTTTTCTTCAGTGTCCAGGTCCCTCTCTCTTTTCCTTTTTTTTTTCTTTCTTTTTTTCATTTTAACTGAGAAACTCTAATAGCCTGTCAGAAATTCATGGCAGTAGCAATGACAGCATCAGCACTGGCACCACCTATCATTTGAAATAGACGCCCTGCTTCTGGATGTTTTCACTGCACCACCTTCCCTTAAAAGGCCTCGACTGCATATTGTTGAAGGAGCAGAACTAAAACAACAGTCACCCCCCTTATATGGTCAAGTATTACAGTGTTACTCCCTCACGGACTTTAATTTATTAAGCAAAAAGCAGTGGAATGCTAAGCCCTTGCACACAGAGCAGATAACCAGGACACTTCACCAAGATAAGATGTAAATGGCCATGGCTGGCAGAAGGGCTGTCAGGAGCACAAGGCACAAGAAAAGTATTCAGTGGACTGCAAGTTCCTTTTCTTCCTGTTTTCTAGTGTGCCGTACCTCACAGAGAAAGATAACAGTAACAGATAAATGGACAAACAAAACGCATCTGGAGGTGTTCTAGCTAAAAAGGATCTAAAAACATTTGGCTTATTTGTTTTTGTTCCCTCCCTGCTGCCCCAAATAATTATCTGCAAGTGATGTGTAGGTACGCTGAAACAAGGCCTGATGCTCAAGGGTAGTCTCTGTCTTGATAATTAGTAACTCTAGGTGGGGTTTTCTGGTCGACATTAATTCCGAGAATAGGTAAGGCTTGCTAATATCGCTGCAGAACGTCTTGTTAGACTTTACCCAAGGTTGCATGAATTCCCTTTCTATCAATGGAACCTCCTGGCACTCGTGTAGAATAACTTTGATGCCATCTTACTGTTCCAATAGCTTTTCCCACATTGGTCGTTCCTTGTTCCTGAAAGCTTTCAAGAGCAGAAGCTAAAAATGATCCCAGTAGAAAGGTGAGGTCCTGTAAACACTACCCGCCTTTCTCATGCTCATGTAACACACAGCAAACACGCAAAAGGAATTTACTTGAGCTACATGGAGTATATTCATTTTCAGCACAACCACCACAGTACTCTGAGGATATAAACTGTTGCATGGAAGCTCAGCCCCTTGGCTTTAACTTCCTAACATAAACAAAATAAAATGTAATATCTCCCTTTGGGCCTTTCAAATTTTTGTTGTTATTGCTCCTGTTGTTGTTCTTCGCTTTCTTTGTTTGGTTGTTTTTGTTTCTTGCAGCAGCAGGGTTGAAAAACACCATCATAACAATCATTTAAACACACAGCATGACCCTGGGGGTAATCTAAACTCCTTGCTGCCATTCCATGGGCCCTGCTGTGAGCACATAATTCACCATTTCACATAAATTAAGTTTTCTGGCACACAGATTCTGCAACACCTCAATCAAATGATGCATACATTTCGTGTGACCTACTGGAAGAAAAGACAGAACTTTTAAAAGTCTATAAGAACCTAACAAAATAATGGTAAATTAATACGTGTCCAAGTCCCAAAAGTCATGTTTTGGGTTCAGGCACTGGGGGAAAAAGTAAATTCACGTGCCTGGCTTCATAGCTGATGACGAAGTGCTGGGGAATTGAAATATTTTCCTAAGCAGGTCTACAGCTGCAGCACTACTCTGCTGCAAAACTCTGAGAAAGCGCTGCAGACCGCGCCTGCCCTTTCCCTGCTGTTTAGGGAATGACTGATTGATGCAAAAATAGATGGTACAGCTCCTTGCCTTTGAGACTAACGAGATCATCCTGTCCTCGGTGGGCAGGAGGCGTAAGGATACGTTTTATGGACTCTGCACTTCAGCCTAGTCTCCCTCATTTGTTATGGAGGGACATGCCCTGTTTTACAGAATTCATGGTGAACAGGCACAGTCAATGTACCTGTGATAAGTAGGTAAGCAGGCAGCAGGCAAGGCTGAAACATTTCACTTCCAGTTCTTCAGTGCTGAGAGCAGTTTCGTGTCACTGGTGTAAAAACTGCCAATGGGAGGCAAGTTTTACTCCTATTGTCAGGAGGAGATTGCTACCATCCCCAGTCAATAGTTAAGGGGACTGCGAGGGTAAAGTATCTTTACCTGAGAATCCAAAGCTCTTTTAAGAAGTTGCACTGGAGCAGACCTGATGATAATCAGGCTTTGCTTTTGAGGCAACAAATATAGTCTTGTTTGAAGATATCCTAACTAAAATCTAGAGGACGACAAAGAGTTTTCCAGTGTGATTCCAGACCATACAAAAGCTCTCTGAAGAGGAAAGTGTAGTTAAAAGGCTTTAGCTGAAGTTTGTGCGTTGAAGGAAACTGCTGAAGTTTCCTTCTTTTCTAGGAAATATGGCATTAAAGAAATTCCACCCCCCAAAACGGACTTTATCACAAACTTCTGCTTCAGAAACTGGCCAATGGGGCTACAACATCTGCTTCTGCTCAGCCAGACTATCATGGTATGGATGGTGCTGTCAGCATGAAAATCTCTCTGGCTCAGAACTGCAGGCTCCAGCAGCCCCCTGCCAAATCCCCAATGTCAGTCATCACTTTGACAGATTTTGGCCTGGAGCAAATGTTCAGAAAATAATCTGAAGTGGACACAACTGCCAGGCCCCAGAAGATTTATGTGAGCACAATCATAATAAAACAAAGCCAAATAGATACTTACTTAATGGTATATGCTATGAACAGAGCCACTAAGAAGCACTTCCTTGAATTTGCTTTGAAAACTAGAATTCGCCTGGGAGTAGGTATGCTTGTAGGTCAAGAACAGAAGAATTTCTTCTTGTATTTTTAAAGTATGACTTAGTTTACCATAGTGCAAGTAATACTTGCACTGTTGTGAATTACATGAATTCACAACTGCAACAAACCATTCTCAGCTACTTTTTACAAAGAATTAAATGTGTGCAAAATACTATTCCTGAACTAGTTATAATTCTATATATTTCAAGCTCCTCACATGGCCAACACTTTCTGTCCAGCTGAATATTACATGTCACAATGAAAACACCATGTTTAAAATTAACCCAGACCATCAACCTGAATGCCTATATCTGGACAGAGTTTGCTTAAAGCGGGAGTTTATTCTAAGCATAGAAGTGATACCAGTGTCCTTTTCTACCATGTGTGAGGGATAACACAGACATTGGGAGACGAGAAGAAACAATAAAGCAGCCCAGGAACCAGCCTGCAGCATTTTTTCAGGTACAGCTCCACAGAGCTGTACCTGAAAAAGAATTTGTAGTCCAAACATTTGCTGGAGAGGGAGGAGGATTAAAATGACTTGATGTCCTCTTGAATACCATCATTCAGGCACTTCTGAAGGCTACAGAGTCGGTAAAACATACATTTATCCTGTGCAACACAACATGATTCATGTTCCTACTGCCCTTACCACTTCCGTATCTTTGTCTTCCCAGCCCTGCTCCAGGACAAAACCCATGCCAGAATTTACAAAAAGAAGCAACACTAGGAGAATACAGAGTCAGCTTCAAAGCAACCTTGACAGGACTCTTTTTTCTTCTATATCTGATATTCATTTTTTAAAAAAACAAGCTATTACAAAATGCTTTCATAGCCCCATTCAAGTCTCTGTGGTTACTTACAGGTCCAAAAGTTAAATATGTGCTGAATTGCTGCCAGAAGGCAAAAGTGATCTATTTTGCTTTTTTAAGTAGTAAGCATCCATTAAAAAACAAGAAGATGATTTACGTGCACTAAAAGACCTGTTTCCAAGAAATTTACTGTCAAATCTAGTACCTTGTAGACAGAAATACTACCTCTTATGAAGACAAAGAAAACCCATGATGCCAAAGTGCACAGGTCTGTATAAATAATGATAAGTCGTAAGGTTTATTTTTTTAAGGGTGGGACAAAGTACTTTTAATGCGCAAAAACGCATGTGTTCCTCCTCTTGCTTCTGATTCCTCCTCAACGTGTACATTTATGTAGAAAAACAGGATGCTGGGGCCCACGAAGGTTTCTTTAGGTACTTTGTGAAGGTAGTTGAGATATTTGTGTGTGCTGAGGGTGTGCATTGCACAAGCTCTTCCTGCACTCGAGGGACATAATATAAGGTCATATTAACCAGAAGTACCAGTTTCTGTCCTGTTCAGTGCCAGTTTCTGTCTCTTACATGATCCTGTTTAACCCTGTGTTCAAAGCCTGCCAAACAGGGTGGTTGGTCCATGTCTCAGTCATTGTTAATGAAGTTATTAGCTGAGAGGGACTCCAAACCTTGAGGGAATACGGGCAGCTTTTGGGACCCACAAACACTTCTAGAAACACTTCTAGAATAAGCAGTAACTGAAAGTTAAAAAAGATATTTTTTCCCCTGAGTCTCTGCCCATGGGGATTCCATTCAGTTATGGTAACTTGGCAGCAGTGTTCCAAGTAATAGGGTGACATATAAGAGATCCTAAAGATAGCTGGTTAAATAAGGGGTTTTTAAAACAGCTGTCCTTAAAGTGGGGCATGAGCAAGTCAGCAAAACTAAGGTACAACTTGTGTTAGGAACCCAGGAGGAACTCAGAGACCCCTTTCCCATTTTAGCTCAACTATGGGAATACTGTAAGGTATGCTGAAGAGTTCTGGGCTCTCACCCATTCAAACAGCATTAAAAAGCCCATCTGAAGAACTTCCAAGAAGATATAGCTAGGCTTTCTGTAACTCCTTCCAGTGTCACAAAGAATGGACTCATCTGGTGCATGTAAAAGAGGAGAGCACTGAAAACATCTGACATATGGAGTTTAATGGTGTCTATAATGGTGTCTATAACTGGAAGGGGAATAAGTTAATAGGTTCATTTAAGATGAAGATCTCAGTTTGCCCTTGTAAAAATATTCTGTAATTCTTGAAAGCTACAGGAACCTCCATTTAGTCTCACTAGTTCTGCTGGGTGAGTGATATCCACCACAAAGGCAGATTTTCAAGCAAGCAAAATCACATTTAAATTGTACGAGAAGCATGCAGCTAACAGCCTGGTAGTAACACCAGTAAGATCCCAGAATTAAGTAAGCCAAATATAAATCATATCTCTTAAGGCTTGTTTTCTAAATGATGAGAGAAAGACCAAAGTGAAATATGTTTGTACAGATGTTTCTTCACAAGAACCAAGAGCTGGCATGCACAAGTGCATGAGGGCTGATGCCCAATACTTCTGGCCCACAAAAGAGAGATCCTTATGACTGCATCATGCCCAGTCCTCCATAAGAAAACGGTCCTCACATGGGAAAAAAGACTGAGAAAAATATGAGGTTGGATGACTGAGGAGGTAAAATGATCTGGCAGATTAACCCAGCAGTGAGTGATCAGCCAGTCAGGAGCAGCTGCTAAATAATTTAATTCTCCCATTTAGAAATAGTTCTGTGACTAAGATTATTTCCCAACACAACCCATTGCCTTGAAATGGTGCTATATCAATACTGTAGTTTTTCTCAGGAATCATAGGGCAATTCTACATGCTAGTTTAATCACCTGTTATTCCTATACATTGACATTAAGCAAAGCAGCTCTGTAACATAAAGGACACTCATAGCATGCTCTGAGTCTATGCATTCAGAAGTACAGTAAATTCACAATGAAAAAGGGGATATGGATTTATACCTTCTGTGTGCCGCCTGGGAGTTTATCCATAGATAAATAGGTTCTGTCAGTCTCAGATGAAGCAAAAGCAAATTTTACTTGGAAATGTCACAGTATTTGTAGTTAGTGTTGGTGATAGAACACAGCCAAAGCGTGAAATTGTGCTCCCCTTTTTACCAGAAGGAAAGCACACAATTAAAGTTAAAAGGAAATGTAGAATAATCCGAAGAAAATGAAAAGGAGGAGCAAACAATCAGAGCACTGAAAATTCTTTAAAATAAGTTAATCACAGTGATTATGGATGTCTCAAAATAGATATAATCATTAGTAATGTTTAAGATCTATTTCAACATATCATCATAGCAGGAAAATACTGCTTAGAGTTGGTATTTAGAGATGGAAATAAACATCAGTTTGCTATAAATGCCTTCTAAAGCACGCAAAGACACTGTATATATGCCCACATTCCCACACATTGCCAATGAGATCCACACAACTGAGAAAAAGAAATACAAAGGACCCTTACAGGAATCATACAGACTGCCATTTAGTCCACACTACAATGTTTTGGCAACTTCATGATGTTGGTTCAGAGACTTTAAATCATTACTGTGACAACAACTACCTAACTTAAATGCAGTTCTATCATTGTGAAAGACCTCACTTCTCAGAACCTGAAACAGGTTATGTAACTTAAAAATGTGAGGAAAACAAGAAAATTTCCTCTGATCTTGTAGACAAGCTGGCTTTTACTATATTGTATTTATAGGAACCCAAACAAGTAATTTTGAAAGTACAACAAAAATTAGAGAAACTAGCATTGTTTTTATCTGTTTCTCTTGGTTACAAATGCATTGGAAAGTTTAGCACAAGATGCAGTCTGTGTGACTTTTCCTTATTATGGGTTTGTTTTCTTCAGTGGGTGGGAAGCTAACAGGTGGATTTCCCATACGAGCGCTGTTCTTATGTTGCTTTAGTCATCAGTTCAAGATTAGTTTCCAAAATGCATTAACTTCACAACCACTTTTATAAATGTTTCCAGAGTCAACTCCCAAAGGAAGTGTATCCTTCAGGACAAAAGAGCGTGTGAATCCCTGTCTGTGCAAATTTCAGTGCCCTCTTCACAGAGGTTCTGACAGAATCACTAAGAGCTGCTGTTGTGTACAATACCTAGCTATAGCTGCTTTAAAAGTAAGGATGAAAAGATAAAATTTGCTTGTCCAAAGGCAACTAGCAGATAAAAACATTTCTATGATTAACAAATACCGGACAGATGTGCCTTGGCAGCAACAAGTTCTGTCAGAGTTTTGTCTTTCAGATAATAAAAGATTGGCAAAGTGCTCAGGATTGCTATTAGAATTGCATACACATGTACTGTAGATCAGCACAAAATCTGAGGTTTGATTGTACAGTTAGTAACACTAATGAAATAAAAATTCCAACCATCTGGCAAGCATGTGGCTGTGCACTACAGGAGTATTGCACTAATCCTTAAATAATTAAGTAAGACTTAATCTATTCATGCCCTTGTTGGCCAAGATGTGAGAATCGTTTTTCATTTTTGTTTCAGAATTCATATATAGAGAGAATCAATTAACTCCTCCATGGCAGTAAACTAAAGGATAAAGAGAAAAGGATCAAGTATAAAGACATCCATCTTTTTCAATAAACTTTTACAATATAAATGTAACTTCTTCAAAGAGTCCAAGCTTATTTCAACCTCTGGAAGATGCCATGACTCAGAAACATACTGGTCACTGAGGTTGTGTCCCATTGAGAATTTGGCAAGTACTTTATGCTTACCACAATGTTGAAGGCTCTGAAGGGTCCAGAAGGCATGTGTGTATTGGGGAAAAAAAAAAAAAAAGGCTTAAACAAGGACCGATGCATGTTCAAAGTTTCTGCACCTCCCTGTCTGTGAACAGGAACATTTTCTATTCTAGTCTTGACTCGCTTACAAGACAATGCAATATATTAAACGCGATAGTTCCCCAAGGAAAAAAAAAATTAGCACTGTATGAATACACAATGGGATATATTTTGTAAATTCTCTTACTTGATGGAGATGTAGTTTTCATTATACCAGGAAAAAGATGAGATGTAAAAAATGCAGAAGAGAGGGTGAGGTTCTCCTTACCTAACTCTCACCTCAGTAAGGTTACCACAAATGACAGGTGACATGAATGGTGCTTTACAGAAAATAAATATTTTCTATACTCCTCTTGTTATTATCATGCTAACTATAAAATCACTCAACGTCTTGGTGGTACCAAGAACTTCAGCAGTGGTTTTAGACAGCCACAGCACTATAGTGTATTGAAATTCAGAAAGGATTTTTGGGGTCTCTAGTCCAGTCTCCTGCTCAGAGCAGGCTCAGCTAGGAAGTCGGACATATTTCTTAGGGCTTTTTTCAGCTACATGTTAAAAACTCCTTGGATGGAAACTGCACAACCTCTCTAAGATGCTGCTATACCATTAAGCTGTCCTCGAGGGGAAAAAAAATCTATCTATCCCTGTTTCCTTTATAGGATATATCTATCCCATCTCCATTGTTTCAAACTATCGAAGTCTGTCATCTTCCCGCTATGCATCACTGTTAAATGTCCAACTCCGTGTGCTTAACAGGCCTCCTGTAGGTACCAGCAGCTGCTGCTGTGTCCGCCTGAAGCTGTCCTTGCTCCTGAATAAGCCCAGTTCCCCCTGCCTCTGCCCTAAAACAGCGGGCTTTGAACCCAACCTTCAACCCATGTTTTTTACTCATCTAGTGGTCCACTCATCTAGATTGTAAATATGTAACTTGGATGTGAGAATATTGTGGGAGACAGTGTCAGTGGCCTTGCTGTAATGAAAGTAAATTATGTCTACTGCTCTCATCACAAATGTAGCAATTTTATCACACAAGGTAATTCAGATTTGTCAGACATGACGTACTCTAGTTGTTCCTTAATGATGTCATGTGGATTTGGATTTCTTTCCTTACACTAGTTCTGCTTTTTCTCTTTTTGCGTAATGTCCTACAGATTTTAGAAAGTGAGAAATTGGTAAATCCTCTGTGTGGCTGTGGATCTTGCTTGGGAAGGGAAAGTAAGGGAGCAGCTTCATTAACATTATGATAATGTTCATAGATACAGTAAAAACAAAAATTAAAAAAAAAAAAGAAATTACAATATGCCATAGAAATATACTGTTTTAATGAAAATTACCAGAATATGAATTATATATGCCAGAACTTTTCATATACACGGGCTGTAGAATGCTTCATGCTATTTTGACCAATGAGTACAATTAAAAAATAAAACATGATTTCTCAAATTTACAATAAACCAGAGGTATAATGGTAATTTACATGACCATTAAGAGAGAATACCTGCATTCACTTTTGGTACCTGCTTCTCCTACAATCATTCTCTGACAGATTCCCTAACCTTTTCACAACTCTGTTCAAGGCCTATTCTTTGGGTTCTTCCTTTTCACCACAAAAAAAAGACAGAAGATAATGTTTCTGTTCTTTGGAAATGAACCTGACAATTTGAAGGAATGAGTCTTTAAATAACATCTGTTCCAAGAACACTCCCAAATCTCTTCAAATAGTGTTACCTACTCTGACTTTCACAGTTTTACAGAGATCTTCAAAACATGTATGATTTAAGGAACAATTTCCTGCCTTCATAATTTTTAAACAACCTGAAGTAATTTAACTGAAGATAATGTTTTAAGAACTACATTTAGCAAACAGGATCTAAAACAAACTGTTTGGAAATTCTGTGCTGGAAAGAAGGTCATCCTTAAAAGCAGCAGGATGCCCTCCTTATGAGGGCCATCCATTTACAGAAGTCCCTGGATGGGAGAGGTGGCTCTCGGCCCAAATCAGCTGTGCTGTTCAGCACAGACAAAACATGTTGAGACACGATAATCCTTGCGAGACCCTTTCCAGCTTGAAGCCCAAAATAAGACAGTGTAAGCCTGTGAGGGAAAAAGGGCTTTTATTTTAAGCTCTGTTTTAGGAGCCACAAAGACTTCTATAACTGCTTTGCTGTTACTGTCTTTGGGTTGCTTTTCTTTCAGGACATTTGCAGGAGCTCTTGGTTTTTAATCATATTGGTATACCTTATGGGACATGAGAGGTACAACAATAAGATTTTCTATAAACTAGCGCCTGTAATTGTACAGTGACAGGCCTGATCAAAATAGTTAGTGAAAAGACCATTTTTCCAGGATAATTTGTTACATGTGGCACCTTAAGCACAGATAAAAATTTGATTATCTGTGAAAACTGAAAAAAAAAAAGATTTCTTAATAAGAGCAGATCAAGTTTTTATAATATATTTATGTCCTACCAAACACCAAAACCTATAACTGTAGAGGGCAAACTGTACAAGCAGATCTCATTTACACTCAAATGTTAAGCTGGAAAGAGAGCACTCGATTTTTAACCCCCTCATTTCTTTTTAAATGTAAAGAGCTTTGGACACAAAGCTCGGTTCTTTGTGCTCGGTTCAGAAAGCTGCATTTGGCACTGACACTGAATCTGCCCGTTTTGGGCTGCTCTAGCTGTCGTATTTTCAGGCACAGGTCAGAATGCAGTGAGGGAGTGAGGGTGAGAGCTGCATATTGTGTTTTGCTCTGCTGCCTGCCATTCTTCACAGGGCAAACCGCCTGTGGGTTCTGCTCTGGCCAGAGAATCTCTCTCCGACTCAAAAAAACTAGGAATTGTGCCAAGAAAGGAGGGAGCCCACAGCCCTTCCTGCAGCTCTGGTGTATAGGACAGCACCGAGAGCGACTCTCCTGAAAATTTCCAAAATACACAATACCACACCGAGACACATTTTCATTTGGCTGCAGCTGTCCTGACAAGCACTGAGAATAAACCCTCACCCCTGCACTATTAGAACTGTAAAAGCACAGGAAGTTCCCTGGTTGTCAAATGCTCCAGGATAGCAGCAGGAGTAAGATAAGACCAGGAAACTCCAGGATTAAAGGGGGTAGGCAGGATTCACTCCAGATCTTCATACTCCATGCTGTTTTGGAGTGGGTTCCCAATCTCCTTTTGTTCCTCAGTCATTATAAAAAAATAAAAAAGATTTGTTAACTTGAATAACTCATGTTATTCTCCTTTCATGCACAACACACGATTAAAATCTAGAGACAAAAATGTGAAAAGCAAAGAAAAAAATGCCCTCCCTTTCATGAGAAAGGAGAGTGGGGAGCACTGTGGAAGAAGTATCAACAGCCATTAAAGAAATCTCTGGTTCATTACAGCTGTTGTGATTAATATTCATAGCACTGCCAGGGAAAACTCAAGGCAGTGCTTTGAAGGAGCGCAGGAGATCCCTTTTTACACGGAATCTCACAGTGCCGCGCTGTTCTTCTCAGCCTGACAGGCTGTTGGTTTGCAGCTGAAATCTAAGGAGCGTTTCTGGCAGAAAGGGCATGATTATATCATGCCTCCTTTAAAAATAATCTCTAGAAGGAGGGAGGGAAAAAAAGAGCTGCACATAGATCTGAGATGTAGCCTGTCATGACCGCGGTGCTGGAATGTTCTCATCAGCACAGGCTGGGATAATGAGACACTGGATAGCCAAAAATATACTGGGCTTGTCACATTCAAATATACCCAATTATACACCAAAGCACATCAAAGGAGGCAGAATCGTCTCCTTAAAGATACCCCGGAATGCATTTGCAATGACAGATAACTATCACTGCTTAGGAGACACTCAAGGATGAAAGGATAACAGCTAGATGGGGATGCATTTTGTAGGAATAAAACCAAGCAGCACAACTAATGAAAGGACATCAATGCAGTGCACTAACAATTGTTTCTTTTTTCTCCAAGAAGATTTTCAAACATGTCATTTCTCTGTCAAAGAAACGTTCAGCTCTACAGCATACTTGAAAGCTGGTATGGCCAAGCTACCAGTTTTTACCAGGTATACAGGTATACAGAGGACACTTAAGGCTATTTTAATATTGCAGCATTACTTACAAAATTACAAAACCTGAATATATTTTCCAGCACATAGTGCTCAAAAACTTGGTTAAATGTACTAAATTTTGTTTGCAATGGTTTTATGCAGTCATCCTTATGCAGAACAGACCTTCCACTTACTCTTCTGTTCCATCCAGTTTGATGTGGACCTATTTTGACAGAGGAGTCTTAAAAAATCCACAGCCAGCCTATTCCAGATAAAGGCAAGTGAGAATCAGTTATCCTAGTGAAGGATTAGAAGATATAAAAGTGAGGCCACAGTGGTGTAACATGAATACATCATAGTCACAGCAGTGAATGCTGATAGAAATTTGAATTTTTAACTTGGAGTAGCCTTTATTTTGGGAGAATCCATAGCTATTCAAGAGCAAAGAACATTCAGGTTGAGAAAGGAATGCACAGAACCTATCCTATTTCTCAGATAGTTTGCCATTGAAACAGATTGCCAACAATACAGAAGAAACAATAAGCTGGAAAGAAACAATAAGCTACAGGTTGACAAGAAAAGAAAGACAAAAATATGTACAGCATTTAAAAATGAAAAGTTCAAGGAGATAATCAAAAAGGAACATCTGGAGCACAGGTATGTTGTTGTTCCATAGCCATTCAGAGCTACATGTTTCTTTAATTTCTACTGCTGGTTAAATGGAGATAAGAAGCCTTGTTCCCTAATTCATCTCATACAAAACTTTGTTTAGTTCCATCACAGAGGAACGACAAAGCTGCAGCTTTGCCTATGATTAAAGCACAGGAAAGCCTGAGTCATCTGCGAGTCTTTGCTCTGTTGAGTCTTTACCTACGTCATTTAGGCTTCATTTTTCAAACGTGCTGTAAAATTAAGGAAGACTAACAGCTGCTGGCAAAGGTCAAACTTCTCACAGATGCTGATCACCTGCTAACTCAAATGAGGTCTATGGAAGCTAGTGTTTCTCAGTATTATTTGCCATTAAGATCAGATACATCTAAAGCACGGAATGAAAACTTAATGGTTCCCAAACTGGAGACCACTTTGGAAGCAACAGGCCCGCATTTTCTACAACTCTTATTTATAGTGAGCTCACTATAATCCATATTTCCTGCTTACATAAATTGACACAATTCCCCTGTTAAACTACTTTAATTCATGTCAGTATTTGGCCAAATGCCATCATTCAAGACCACTGAGCTTTAATTAATCCCTTGGTGTCCATAAAGAACTGGAGATCTTCAGACTGAAGATTAAACTTGTTTGTGTTAGATCTAGTTGAATAGAGATACACAAATTTCATGATAATTGTTTTAATGCTTCACATGTTGGAATAGACATCCTTCACTAAATATTGCAAAAAGCTTAAATTGGAAAATAATGTACAGCTAAACATCAGATTGTAACCATATTGTAACACAGTCAAGGGAATATGCTGTAATCAGGCTTTCCAATCAGTTGTAATAGTACACATGAAGCCTTTTTGACCTTGTTTAGATTATAGAATTTCACCCTTTTAGATGACTCCTGTTAGAGCGAGCTACAGCACTGAAAAGACACTTCATTCCCTAACCTAGTTAAGGACTATCCACTGCAGCATGCACAGGTTGAAGGCTTTGGTCCTTTACTCTTTCAAAGTAGTCCCTGTGACACATAGTGTTTATTGGTACCTTCTTGTGGCTCTGCTTGTGATCTACTAGGTAGGTGTGTTTCCTTGCAGGGTTTCCTCCTATTATGACTGTGTCTTAAATGGCAAAGAGTGGTTATATCTGCTAGGGAAGATAACTGTTTGCTGCTCAGGCAATTCCAGGTAAGAGAGGAACTTGGGCACTTCCTTACCATCCACCCAATCTGTTTCTTATTTGTAATAATGAAGTAAAAACTCCTGGAATAGTGTTGCTCCTCTCTAAGTGGTTGCTTACTTAAGAAGATGAGAAGAAGGGCTGGGCAAAATAATAGTAAGGAGACAGGTGGATTAACACTTTTCTTCCTTTTTTGTGTGTCATTCACTCCTTTTAGAGATCTTGAGGCACCTGTCTTACAGAAACAGGCAAGCAGAGTTATTTAAGAAGCATTTCAGACCCAGCTCTGAATCCTCAACAGCACTGTGAATTTAAGAGTTGCTGGCAGGGAGAGTCTCCTTCAGCACCCAGGATGGCTTATTCAGAGCTAACCACACATCTATACCCTCCACCCATGTCAGAACAGTCAGTTTAAAACCTGCCTGGAGCCACCCAGAGAGGAAAAGGGACAACCAGAAGATGGCGTAGCAACCTCCAAAACATGCACCCCAAGGTGGATGGTAGCACCATCAGAGAGGGTGAAGTACTTAGCTCAGGATAGGGATGATCAGAACATCTACATGGTGTTGCCATGGTGGCCATGATGCAGATACAACTAAATAGCTCCAGCCACACTAGAATTGCGTACAAGATCCTCTCTTTCTGTGCTTCTGTTTTGCACACACATCCAGCCTATAATTCCAACAGAAACATTTTTTTTTTTTTTCTTTTCTTCTTTTTTTTTTTTTTTTTTTTTTTTGGAGACCATTAGCTAACATCTCAGTGTGCTGTTAGCTTTCCTGCGGTGCAGGGCACAAGATAAATCGGTACACAAGGACATGAAAAAGAACAGTTTGTTGAACAGGGTGCAGAGTTTCACATTCCCCACAAGACAAAGAACACCAACGGAAGGGCATGGATTGCCAGAGAATTCAAGTCTGAAGTCTGCCACAATCCTGTTGACGCTGGATCATATTAACACAAATGTTTCCTGTCAACTGCTACACTCTCCTGGCATGAACACTCTGTACATGCTAGTATACTTCAACTGTCACCTCAAGTGAACACATGCCAATGCTAAACATCTTAATCAAATTCTCTTGTAATTCACTGTTCATTTTGCGAGTGCTGTATCCTTAAGCAATATTTTAAGTTCTCTGGATTACTGCTTCCTTCTTATAAAGTTTAACAGAGCACAGTGAAAAAATGCACAGTGATTATTCAGCACATCCTCAATCACGCAAGTGAACAAAGCATCAGATTTGCTAAATCATTTCCTAAATCAAAAATCTTTTCTATGACTTTTATAGCTAAAGTGAAGAACACGCTGAACTGTGGCTATCCAATATGGATGTGCCATAAAAGGAGTCCGTCTTCCTTTGCTCTCCCTCAGAAACTTCAGAAGAGAGGACCCACGACCTCAGAAGTTCCAATAAGCCAATATTTCCCCGTAAGACCTACACTTATTAGCACTGTCTGGATTATCCAGACCCTCCCTTTCTGGAAACTGACCAGAAAACAAAGTTGAGTACATAACAATAAGAAAATTAATTCTTTAGATATTGATTGAATTACATCTTTTCATTTAGTAGTGGGGTTCTAGGAATCTCGAAAGTACTGCTCCAGAAATACAGTGCCTACATCAACAGATGATCATTTACAACTCCTTTTGACCATCGTTATCAGTATTCTCCTGCTCTGGTATCCACAATTTAGAAAGGTTTTATAAAACATAAATTTGCTATTAAATAATTTTCTACTATTAAATACCATCTAGTGTGTTTGAGATTAGCAATTTCAAACTTCTTCAGGAAGACTGTGATTTAACAAGTAAAACACAAGTTCCTCTCTTTCCCTCGCTTCTCCCATCTCTCCTCTCTTCTCCTACAGTTTAGTACTCCTATTTTTATGATTCTTATCATTACTTTTTCATCAAATTTATTTTAAGATGCTTTCTCACTCTCCAGTATTAAAACATCAAAGTACGCACACAAAAAGCAATGTTAGCATTCAATAGAACAATAAACATCTTTTAACTATTCTGTTTTTAAGTGTACTCTCCCTGAGTTGTTAATCAAATCTTCTTATTCTCCTGAGGACAACGAATTTTGTAACTACATAATTGTCCCTACTCTTACATCATGTGGATCTAATTTGGCCTTGGGTATCTTTTCCTTTATTTACATATTCTATTCTATTAATCAGAAAGACTTTTCAAAGTATTTTTAAACAAGTATTCCTAGGAAACTAAAAGTTTCTGCACACACACTAAAGGCCAAATTATGATTAATTTAAAATATCATATTTGGGGATTAAATCTAGTGGTGTAAGTGGGACATGTCTAAGAAAACCATGAATGATAGCAGAATTTATCATTTAATGTTTGTGTAAAGGAAGGTCTGCAATCCATTTACGGACACTAATAGAATGAGTATTAACTCAATGATTTGGGTCGTAAATATGGCAAAAAGATTTGAGTGTGTAAGGAGTTCAATTTAGAGGTTATTGTACACAGCCCATAAATATTTTGTTCTACTTTACATGTTTCATTTAGATTGTTAGTACTGCCGCAGCTGCAAGTAGTTAATAGTTGCAAAGGTGGCAAAAGCAGAGAAGCTTTGGAAAGGAATGAAAAATGCCTTGCAAAGGACAGATTACAACTAAAGTCAAATGTCAATCTGTAACATTTTATTCAAACTATGTTTTTTCAAATCTGTAACATTTTATTTAAAACTGTTATTTATTACTTCTTTAGTTAAAATCACCATTCAGAAGATATTTAGAATTTATTTGAGCAAGATCATTTTAGTTGGAAGAGGAAGGCATTCCCTTGTTTGCTGCATATTAGAAACTGACCTTCCATTCCTAAGCTACAAGAATCATATGAATTTTGTATAAGTAGCATAATTTAAGCCACCAGCATACAACGATATGATTGAATGAGGAGTTCAAAATTTGCTACAGATAAAAAAATCTAACATTTGAATTCAAAACCCATATTAGAATTTATGCTAGTAAAACAATTCAAATGAACAAGGATTAATTTAAGAAGCTGAATTAACATTCATTAAAGTGATTTACCCTATGAGGTTTTGTTTTAGTAGACAAAAATCATCGTGAAGGTTGCTGCCTTCAAATAATAAATATGAAATACCTGTGAATTACAGAAATGATCTTCTCATGGTACTCTGATCTTACCAAGTCAGGAGTGTTTGAGAGATCTCAAAGCTCATTGTAACCAATATACACATAAAGTTACACTATCAATTTTTTTTGTACCTTAACAGTTTCTGAAACTAACTGAAACTAACTGACACTATATGATGAAAGGGCCTTCTCAGGAAAAAGGTGAAAAGAGTTGTCAGTGGGAAAGTCCGGAGCAAGGAAGGCTTACTTCAGTAGGGAAGGATCAGCATAGGGAATATTTAACCAGCCTGGACATACAGTCCCTGAAACCTGATGGGAGGCACCCACAGGACCTAAGCGATCTCAGTGGATATTGAGACAGACCAACAAATGTCTCAATCGCCAGGCTTAAACAGTTGCGATCAACAGCACGAAGTACGGTCTCCAGTAGTATACCCAAGGGATTGGTAGGGGGACAGTGTTGCTCAGTGTTTTCATTAATGACCTGTATGATGGGACTGACAGCATCTTCAGAAAGTGTGTAGAGAACAAAACTGTGGGAAGTGACTGATGCACCAGGTGATTGTGCAGCTACACAACAGGATGGAACAATGCGCAAACAGGAACCTCATGAAGATGAAAAAAGAGAAATGCCACGTCCTTCACCTAGGGAGGAATCACCTATACACCAGTCTAGGTCGGGGAATGGCAAGCTGGAAAGCAGCTTGGCAGAAAAGACCCTGTGAACACTAAATTGAACATCAGTCTTCAATATGCCTCTATGGCAAAATGGCCATGTGAGGAAAAGAGCTGACAACTGTTCAAGGTGGTGATTTTTCCTTTCTAATTAGTAATGGCAAGATGGTATCTGAGGTTTTGTATCTAATTCTGGACACCAAGACAAGAAAAATATGGGCATCCTGGAGCACATCCAGTGAAGGACCATGAGGATGATTAAGAGATTGGATCATCTCTCATATGAGGGGAAACTCAGAAAGCTACATTTGCTCAGCCTTAAGAAGAGAAGACTCAGGTCAGTGCTAGCTGACCCTGCTTTGAACTAAGTGGGAGGGGTTGGGGGGGTTAAGTGAGCTCCAGAGGTCCCTTCCAGTTATTCTGTGATTCTCTGATTCCATGTTCATTTCCTTCTTTTCTTCCAAGATTAATATTCATAGAACACTTTTTAAGTGCCTTATGCTTTCTTTCCAGGGCATCACCTCACAAACAGCTTTATGAGTAGACATGGAGTGTGGTTGTGACACGTTGCCCTGCAGCACCAAAGACCAACCCATCAGAGACAAAAAAGGGATCAAGAAACAAACAGTAGTAAACAACAACCCAAACCTACTGCAGAATGTAAGCAAGTGTCTTACCCATGCTTTTCTGAATATTTTAATATCAACACATTCAAAATATTTCCTCAATGACTTAATTACATTGAAGGTGAGATATGCATCAGCAAACACAGAGAGAGTGCAGTCCTTGATACTGAGGAAAAATCTGTCTGATGTCAACCACCACATTCTTGAAGAGAAAGTGTTTCCCTTGCCCTAGTAGAACTACAGATTGAAATTTTACAAAATGAATATTAATATTATACTACTATGCTAATTCTGTATTGAACTGCTCCGTCTTGCTTTTCTGGTTTGCATCATTATTTAGGGAATATCTTTGCTCTTCAAAAAGGTGACATACAAGATCCATACATATTTTTTTTTCCTTTCAGGTTTCCATAGGAATGGAAGTCTTAAATGTGTTCTACATTTACCTAATACTAGCAGAATTTTCCTTTACTTTTATAGATAATGAAACTGGAATCTGTTCAACATGAAACCTATACTGAGAATAAGTTCTTCTCCCAGCCAGTCCTTCACATAGTGTAATGGACTCCAGAAAGAGCCATTTTACAGTTTTAACGAAAAACACCTCTTACAGACAATCATCTTTTCTGCAAGTTCAGCAGTCCCTTAAGGTGGGCTTCATTGAGAATACTGGAAGACATGACTGCTCAGTATTTGAAACAACTTTGGCAAAAATGTTTATGATATTGCTTACTGTGTTCTAATGCACACAGAATGCACAGCATTTAAATGCACAGCTAGCCCATAAGTGAAAAAGAGAGTTGCCTAAGATGAATCACTGCCTGTTTGTTGTTTCAGGTCTAAACTGGGTTCTTCAAGCAGTGAATCATATCACTGGCACTCATGAGTTAAGTAAATTAAAGCATTTTTGCTATCAAGTCACATGAATCTCTGAACATTATTACCAAAATATAATATGGAAACATAAGAAATCAGGTATTTTGCATTGTAGAGTCTAAATGAAGAGTCACAAAACAAAAGTGACCAACTTCAAAACCATGTAGCTTTTATATCTTCAAAAAAACAAGACAACCACAAAAGAAGAACAAAAAAATCAAAATACAGACAGCAAACTTTTTTTAAGAGTAAATATTTGTAAGAATAGCTGGGAAAATATTTATATCTATATATTATTATCAATTTTATTTAATTATCAACTTTAGTTCTACATAACTAAATAAGGCAGCAATCACCTCAGCATCATCTTTGCTCTAGCATGTCAAGTAAACACTGTCAACCATGTGAGTCAAATTATCACACAGTGTAATTAAACAGCACTTCGGTACATTCACAGTCTCGAACATATTTACCTGATTTTAGGAAAATGGGAAAAGACAAACCCATTTAAATATCACTGTTTCTTCAAGTCTGACCAGAAAATGTATATCCTGGGTTGTACATTCAAAATAAGTATTTTTATAGTATCTCACTGTAATGGTAGCTTTCACTTAAACAATGAGACTTTTGGAACTCTGAGGAAAAGTGTAAAGAGGATAGGTTCAGATTTTCAATGGTGTCCAGCAACAGAAAAAGAAAAAACAGCACAAACTGAAACACAGTAAATTCTATCTGAATATGAAGAAAAACTTGTTGACTGTGAAGGTGACAAAGCACTGACAGAGGTTGCCTAGAGAGGTAGCGAAGCCTTCTTCTCTGGAAATGTTCAAAACCCGCCTGGAAGAGATGCCTTATAACACGCTGTACCTGACTCTGCCTGAGCAGGAGGGTTGGACCAGCTGATCTCCAGTTTCCCTTCCAACCTCAACCACTCTGTGGCTTAACTAACTGAAACAGGAATAACTTTTTTAGATGTTCATTTAGTACCGAATTAGCTCTTTACATGTTTTAACTTCCATGACTTTCATAAGAAGAGCTGTCAGACTATGTTGTAAACCATTATTTACTATGAAAAAGATTTCAGCTACTTGGAAAAGAAATTACCAGTCATTGGCTTTACTCTTAAGAAGAGTTGACTTACTAATTTCCCTTTCAGACTGAATTTAACTATTTTCATTCAAGCAAAGGTTATGCACATTATTCTGAATGAATCAAATTCAGAATAATGAAACTAATTAAAAGAATGAAGCACATAAAGATTGTGAAAATTGGAAACCTTTATGAAAAGACTCCACAGTTTTGGAATTGTTACACATTACGGAGCAAGGAGACAAGCGACAAATGTCAAAATTAAGGTGGTATAAGTGAATGTTTTGTCTTACTTGTCAAGGGCTGTGCTGGTAGGCATGCTCCTCCCAAATCCTCGAACACCCGTCTGACGAAAGTATGGAATGCAAGACAGATGGGCAGCAATAATTGCCAGAGAATCAGATGCATTAACAAAGAAACCATTTTGGCCAAGGATCATGTAGCGGTCCTGGAGACAAGAAATTCAAAAACGAATCTGGTATCTTATGCTTTGGAGAGAGTTATTGATGCAAACTAGAGAGGAAAGAGACAGGAAGGGACTTCTATTTCCTAACAGCAGAAAACAGCTTCTATTCCTCATAGCCTTTTCATTATTTTCACACTCTGTCAGGTCAGAAAGTTATCTGTGTAGTGCCTTACTGTTTATAATGCAAGTAATGAGATGTAAACATAAATAAAAACAGAGTTTGATTCAGTACCTCATTTAGATTAAAAAAAAAAAAAAAAAGATGTTAGACAACACTGACTTCACTCAATAACTACCTGCCATGACTGATCTCCATCAGTTACATATGATGCTTTTTTTCTTATGCCTGGGTAGGAGAGTTGTTATGGCAGTACAGGAAAAAAGACAATCTCCATGTTAAAAAAGAATTCTCATTCTGGGTTTAAATCCTTGTTAGATTTTCAATTTAGCAGGAACAAGTTATACCATATGTATCTGATTTATGGATACAACTGCTATCATCAGTGCATGAAAGTAGTATCACCCTCAGGACTGAGGACTTACTGAAAAAATGAAGATTTGCTCTTACAAGTGCCATCTCTGAACTCAGACAAAAAATATCTATGGTAAAACCCCCGGACAGCCCAAAATACTTACTCCATCAGCATCAAAAGCAGCGCCAAATCCATACTCTCCACCTCTCATAGCCTCCAGCAAGGCAGTTGCATATGTTAAATTGGGATCAGGAGGCTGTCCACCAAAATCCTCCAGAGGAACACAGTTTATTGCAGAATTTGCAGGAGCTCCTAATTCATCACAGAGGATTTTTCTCACATAAGGTCCCATAACTGCAAATAATAATAATAAAAAGGATGTCATGCACTCATGTATATGCTTAATATTGAGATTTTTCACTGTGCCATAGAGACATGAGGCAAAACCTAACTTGTGCGATTCTACACATCAGTCCTAAAAATAAAATAAAAATACTCCTAATAATTCCTAAAATAAATTTTCCTAAGTATTCCAAAAATAAATAATATTGCTGATTCAGGTGACTGACCGACTGACCAACTACTAGTAAAAGAAATCAGCATTTAGGGGATTAAGGCATGAACTGGATCTCTAAGCACTATTTCAGCAATATTCCCTCCAGTGCTGCACGTTACAATGAAAAAAATCCCCTCCAAATTGTTCCCCCTTCATATTTCAAGGATACCATTTGACCTTCTGCCACAGCTTGGCATGGGGTGCTCACCTTGACTTCATGCCCATTATAATCCTTTGAACAGTGACTGTACTAGATAAAATGTATTCCAAAAGCATATTAGGTGAAACCAGTTCCCCTTATCAGTCTGGCTGTGTAATCTCATTAAAGAGTGAAACCTGGTTTGTTTGATGAGAATTGTTTTCCATTAAAAAATGTTGAACATTGTTTTGTATTCCTGTCCTTAAAATCTTTACACAGAGAAATATTTCTCCATGATTTTGCCCAGGAGCAATGTCAGACTGGCCTATATATCACCATGGGGCTTTTATTTTCACAGTCACTTTTGAATATTGGCACAAAATTAGTCCTGTTGCTGTTTCTATAATTCTTTCTTCCATCCTGTCTCCAGTATATCAAAATTTATTAACAATTAACATTAGTGAGACAGTCACAGCCAATTCTTTAAAGACTCTGGGTAGAACTCTTTCAGATCTAGTAATCATACACCATTTATCCTTAGAGGCTCTCTTGTAACTTCTGGTTTACTACACACTGCAGCATACTCCATCATCTTTGCATGGTAACATGACCTCATCCTGGCTGCTTCCAAATGCCAAAAGAAAACATTTATTGTGCACATTTGCCTTCACTTTTTTTTTCTTTAGAAAGACCATTCTCTTTGCTTAATAAGGAATGTAATACATTCAGAAGACTAGTCTAATGTTCAAATCCTTTCTTATTAGCTTTAACCTTTCTACAAAACCTGAAGGTTGCATACTGTACCTTTACTGGGAAGCTATTACTACTTTTTCAATGATAAAAACATCTGATGGCATAAAATTCTTGAAGGTCTCTATTGCCTCAGATTATATGATTTTCTCCTGACAGTAATGTAAGTTCATACCTCCATTCATGGCATCAATCCTTATCTTAATCTGGTTGGGTCCAGTCAGAAAACTTCTGATCGCATTGAAGTCAAAGATACTTCGAAGTAGATTGAGGTAGATATCCACAGAATCAACAATTTCCACTGGAAAAATAAGGTTAAAAATAAAAAATAAAACACTACAGTTGGCACAAATCTCTCCCCGGGTGCTATTAAACAACTCATGTACTAAAAACAGAGTATGCAGCCTCTGAGTATCATAGATTTGTTCTGAAGCCACAAAGGCAAAGTGAAAAACTTCCACTGATTTTCAGTAGGGTTTCTATCAAGTTTTAACTAAGTCTTGCAGCGATCAAAGTGTTTTGTCCCCTACAGGACTTCAGGCTAACCTCAATGGACAGAGCTATTTCTCTGAAAACATTCAGAAAATCACACCACATCAAAGTGAACAGTTTATTTATCATTCACTAAGTCACTGAAAAGCTTTTCAAGCTAAATAATGCTTATTCTTGAAGGATGGAAAGTGTCCATGCTGAGACAACTGCAACTTCTATTCCTCCATTTGACAGCAGCATCAATCTGCATTGTTCAGTCAGACAGAAATACAGCTTATTCTTGCTTTTTTGGCACCTGGAATGTCTGTTTCCAGTTTGTCATCAATCTACCATAGACTTCTGTATTTCATATTTTGCTGATTTAGAGAACTTCAAATACAACATCTGTTTTTGCTAAGATCATGCTTATTTGAATTGTGAGTTTGTAGAGACAGATAGCTATAATTTTTCTAGTTATGTGGGATATAAAACAGATAAAACTAAAATATATTGGTGAAAGTCTTTCTCAATGAAAACAGTTACCAAAAAACTGTCAAAAGTATGGCTTTTCAGTCATCCTAGAACACTTTCTCTGCTTAAATTAAAGACTGTATGCTACATAAATGTCACTTTAGTCAAATGAGTATCTTGAAATATTTTTATCTAGAAGACAAATTAACATTTAAAATATCAGCCAGCTTTCCTCAGAAACGCTGACCTCACCTCAATGCTCTTCCTTAGGATAACATGAAAATGAAACTGTCATTTTTTATGCCTAAAACAAAAGCTTAGGATAACTCAGGAAAATACACTTGAACTGGGCAACAAAACCCATTTGAAAATGAGTTAATTTTATGGTAAATGTTGAAAGTCTCAAGGTTTCACTAAAATTATATTATTCCATGGCTTCTAACTCTGACAATGTCTATGCAAGGTCTAATCTTTACACACATGAACAAATGCCTCAAATTCATTGTCAGAGCTGCTCACACATGTCAAGATAAGCATGCCAGCAAAGTACTGAAAGCAATTTCAACTCCTGTGAAATCAAACCAGTTTATTCTCATGTGCTTCAGTAAACTCCCCTGAGAGTCCTACTGTCCAAGAATGGTGCCTTCTGGGAAGAGATGGTGAGGAAATTATTTCTCCTCAGAAAAATATTAAATCATATTGGAATTATTTTAAGTCTATTTTTTCATAGCTATTGTTTATTTTTTCTCATTTTCATTTTTAACAGACATAGTTTGAAGAGATTAAAGAACTGAAAACAGAAAATTTTAAACTGTGTCATCCATCTACAACTCTGAAGTGGTATTTACAATTGCATTTACTTTGGTTTTGTTTTTTACCAAAGAAATCCCAAAGGATATGTTTTTCTCAGTAAAGAATACAGTTTCTTATCAACAAAACTGTAATTACTTTCAAAAGATAATGTTATGGTGGAAAATAAACCAGCTTTACTTCTGGGATGCCAAAAATGAGAAAGAGTTCTGGAAGCTATATAGAGTTCAACACTATTTGAAATATTGTCTTTGTTTGTTTGTTTTGCTTTGTTTTTCTTTTCCTTTTGATTCACTCAGGACAAAATGACTGTTTTCATTAACTCATTTTAAATTGAGTGTAAGCATAAGTGTAACCTTGAATCCAGTGTAAACTTTAAATTAAACTCGTGCTTTAATACTCCTTTTCTATTTGGAGACACTGTCTTCTGCATCCCACAACAGTTCAGAAGAGAACAGTTACCAAAGAGTGAATAAACGGAGAATCTCACCAAGTAATCTGTCAATCTGGTCGAACTGTTCCCAGTGAGAAAGTGCTTATGTTTGGTGTTTAACTACGCTGGATCTAAGTACATACACCTGCCACAAGTATTTGGCTACATTTTAAAGCTTGAGGCACTTTAAGTCCACGCATCCGTTCCCTCATGTGCAGAACAAATGCAATGCTTACCTCCACAGCATAGTGTTTTCATAAATGGTAGTAAGGGATTCTGAAGATTAAAGGTCTTTTCAGACAATCAACTGCTGTTATTTTGTAGAAAATCTAATAATCAGAATCAAGAGATTTACCATGCATAAAAGCACATATGGATACCTCGGAAAGGTTTGAATTTGTTCTCCAGATCAAATTCTTGTCTTCCTAGGCGAGACAAATCAACTCTAAGATCAGGACAAATGGCATATTCCTCCAAGGTTTTGCTGATTTGATAAATTTTTTCTGAAACAACATCTGGAGCAGGTCCTAGAAGCCAAAAGAGAATGGGGTCATTTTTAAACAAATGTTCCCTACACTCAACCTCTTAAGAATGTAACATAGCTATTAAAGAATAAGTTCAAAAAAAGGAAATTATAGTAAAATATAGTGCTTTAGCACAGTGAGATGAAGGCTTAACACCTTTTTTGAAAAAATGCAAAGTGGAAATGTAGTACATTAGTCATCATTATAGTTCATAAAAGTGTACAAATTATTTGCCAGCAAACCTCAACATATAGGTTAAAGAACGCTAGTCCTTTAGCAGCAGCTTTTGAGGTTTGGTAGGGCTTTTTGCAAATGCACGCATGTGAAACCAAGATATCTTTGTGTTTCACATAATTTCATTAAAAATATATTATCAACAACAAAAATGTCTTAACAGTTAGATAGTGTTAATTTCTTGCAGGTTTCTTCCATCAGCTTAAGAAAATATGTCTTTGTTGGAATTCAAAATGCCTAAATTTCTTCCTGGAACAATGAGTTCATTCAGAAATGGAATACATATCTTTGTTGTGTATTACTTTTATTACCAAATCCAGAAGATTGGTTATATTTATTAAATATTTATATTTATTTACTATATTCACTACCAGTCAAATAAAAGTTGCAAGCTTGAAACAAAAAGTTATCTGATGAGCTATATGTCATGTGTTACATAAGAGTTGAGTCTTAATGACAATAGAAACATTTTGGGGGGCTTTTCTAACTTTGCATTATTTACATTAAAGCACACCTCCACTCTGAAAAATGGCTTACTGTGTTTTCTCTCAGATCCTAACTCAATGTCTGTTTTTTTTTTTTTTACTACTGAAACCCACTACTGCTCGGTGTAGTTCTGCCGTGTAAATCAGGGTACTTCATCGCAGGTGCAGAGTACCACTGGGTCCAAGGCAATAGCATAAATAACAGCTTTTACAGAGCTATGCCAAGTCCACCCAGGGAGTGAGGACAGGTTTCATCAGCTGTAAATCACCCTGATAGATGGACATCTTGCCTCGTAGTAGGATTTCTGGCTAAGGTGATCCTATAGCCTCCTCTGGCAGCTTACTCTGGTGACTAACTGTTCCCATAGCCTTAAAGTTCCTCCTGATACTTAACATATATTTCCTCAGCTGCAATTTAAACCAACTACTTTCCACTATGCTCTTGATGACTAGGGTAAATAATTGGGGTAAAGCCTGGAGGAGGGCTTTATATTTAAAGCTTAATATCCTGTTTAGATTCTCTTGAAAAAGGCAAAATGCACAAAAAGAAAGCCCCACTAACTGTATCCCATTTATCAAAAAGATTTTAGGTGGTATGCAGTGTATTGAAGTTTATGAAGTGTGGCTGCACCTAATGGTTTGGACCTGGCCATGGCTCTTTCTCTGTCTGACCTTAAACATGCCCCTTAATCTCTCTGGGATCCAAGGCTCTTCTCCTTATAAAATTCGACTGGCTTAAACCTGCACATTTTTCAGTTAAGCAGTGGACTCTACTGACAATAACCCCTTCTCAAATTTTCCCATCTTCAAAACAAGGGACAAAACATCCTTTTAAAAGTAATTTGAGATTTTCAAAGGGAAAGCACTCTACATATGGAAAGCATATGAGTTTTTAGCAGTCGTCACCAAAATGTCTCCTATGCAGGAAATCTGCAACTTATAATGTGTGTGATGTATGACTTATCTACAATGTTCTAATTCAAAAACTTCAGAAAGCCAGAAATCAGTTACACACGCAAATTTGATTATGCAGTGGATTTACTGTATTTAAACAGTACAACCTTCCTCTCAGAAAAGTGCAGTTATTTGCCGGGCAAACATGAGAAGCGCTTACTTCCATACGAGAAAAATGAGCTATGCTACTTACAGCACCACAGAAATTACAAGCTCTGAAATAAATGTCAAGACAAGCAACACAGATATATGAGCAAAATAGAGTTCCATCACGGGCATCTTTATAACAGGAACAGACTGTTGCAATGCTCTGGCAGACAAAATAAAATGGTATGAAAATAAGATGATAAACCTCCTTTTAATAGAAATCCTATTGATACCACAGAGACTTCAATGAATATTTAGGGCTTACTGTAAATACACATACAAATTAAGGCATTCCTAGTAGAGAAAAAATAGATATGCATATGTTCTTCATGGTAGCAACAGAATTACTGAAGAACCTATCCAGTTAGAATAATTTGCTATCCTTGTCGAAGTATTTTCATCATTCTGAGATGCAATGATGTAATGTGTTGCTAAAATAACCCACCTCCATTGGCAACCTCGAACTTGACTCCAAACTCTCCTCCAGGTCCTCCCGGACTGTGACTAGCTGTTAGAATAATTCCACCAGCTGCTTTGATCTTTCGGATAATACATGAAACAGCAGGTGTGGACAAAATACCATTCTGGCCAATAACCAGTCTGCCAATCTAGGTGAAAAGGAAAAAAAAGAAGAGAGCACTCTGAGCAGCACCAAACTTTTTTTAAAAATAATGAGCAAATAAATACACACAAGCACAAACACAAGATATGATTGTTCACAGTAGCAGGGATGGACATTTGAAAGCCCTGGTATGAAACCTATTCTCTGGCAGCGAAACAAGCCCAAGATAGCAGTATGCTCATCCGAAGCACTGACAGAAAGCACTGTTTCCTGCCCATTGAAGCCCAGTGTCCTGTGTGCTGGCAGGAGAGAAAGGGCAGAGACACTTGCTACTGATTTCCTGATACCCATGCCGGGCTAAGGTCCTGCTCTCGAAGCTTCCCTTGGACCCACAGAGTACCTCACACGTCAGCAGGGTTCATGGGCTCACTGTGAGGATGTAGCTGCAGACTTAGGGCTTTACGTGACAAAAAAGGACACAGTAAAGAAGATGTTTTTCATTGAGGAGCTTTTTGGAGCCACCAGGGAGCTGCAGTCTGCGGGAGTCCTGCTCCTGTAACCCGGATCCCCTTGGATATCCTGTCCTGAGGATCACGCTCCCTCTTCAGTGACAGGTCATACTCTGGCTATTCCAGATGAAAAGCGTGTGTATCCCCAGGGAGAACTGAGCAGGGGAAGTTCCCACCGTTCTTGAAGTCTAATGAGCTTTCGGGTGCTGTTATTAAACACTTACTCAATGTGTTTGGCACTATGTGCAGCTCCACTGCGAGGTTCCCATTTCTAAACCTTGCCTTCATCGCCCACGCGGGCACTATGTTTTCAGCTTGGCATAAATAATCTAAGAGTTGACTAAAAATGTATTTACAGATAAATACAAAAGAGTTCAAGTCCCGGGGAAACAAGTATATTAAAAACATGTAAAAAGCAAGGAGTGAGGTTAGTGTCACACAGGGTGAGTGGGACAGCTGCGCGCAGTTTAAAAGGATATGGCCAGACCAAAAAAACTAGTCATATTTCTTATCAAAAAGCAGAATGTGAATTCAATCTCAGATCTTCTCCATTTTAAGGAAGAACTGCTAGCTCTGCTATCCACAAGGAAGAGCAATAACACAGGAGATGTCACTACCAGCCTCCTTTGCAGGAAGATCTGTTCCTTTGAAAGCAGAAGACCTTTTTCCAGGTTCAGATTCAGTGTCGGACTCCCAAAAAGTTTTAGAAGGGGGAATCCAAATACTTTTTAAAAGCATCAATATTTTGTTTATTTAGCCTGATTTTGTGAACTGTTTTGACACACACTGAAATCATCAAAACCTAAAGTAACCAAATGTTACTTCTTTTCAAACCTCACAGAGCACAGAACTGTGATATGTCATTTTTATTTCACTGACAATTACAAGACTCTCTTTAGAATTTAAAAAATATACATATTCAGACCAGTAATACACTCTATTAACTATGATTTCTGTGTCAAGATCTGGTAAGATAATGTGTTTCTCTATTGGTCCTCTCCTCTTATTTTTGTTCAGCTAGTTTTGATGTCAATAAATTCCTGCTAGAAAACAGGAAAGATGGTCAAAATCATGAGTATATTTTATAGAACATATCACAGGTTCTGTTGATTTGCTCTTACTACAAATTGAAAAATGTTTTTTTTTTCTTATCTGAAGCAGGAACATTTTTGACTGAAGGAGGGTAAAAAAGAAATTTAAAAAACTAAAAATTTGATTTTTTCTACAGTAATGAAAATGATTTTATTTCAAAGTATATTTTTTAGAGAAAAAAAAAGCAATTCATCAGAATCTAAATATTCTGGTTCAATGCATTATTTTAAGCTAATCCTTCCACCTACATGCTCAATTGGTGACAGAAGAGTTAACACATGTACTATACTGCTGAACTGAAAATCTTGAATGGCATTGAACAACTTTATTTCCTATTCCACTCCAACAAATTCAGTATTATATTTTCATACTCCTAAGACCAAAAGGGCAACAGCAATACCATCTCCCCTAATATAGTACCTGCTGTACGTATCACATAAATACATCTGGTTATTTTTGTTATGAAGAGCATTGGTGAATACTGAATTTCCTAAATAACAGATTAAATATTATGCCTAGGAATTATGGCAACATTTATTTCTGTGGAACTCCATGCCAGCCACTGACATTTTAAGTTGTCTCTTCTGCCTTCCCATTCTTGTTTATTATTTGATAACAAAAGAGAACTAACACCTTATAGTTCAAATTACTTTGTAACTATTTAATGCTTTTCCTAAATTTTAAAACATTTTGAAATCTCCAAATACTTTGTAAATATTTTCTTTACTGAATGCTGGGAATGTACTTAAATGCACTTCAATGCACTTAAAAAAACCTTCCTATATAACACTAAATGTTGCCACAGAAAAGCAATTCCTGCACTGTGGGAAAAGGAAGCCATTTTTTCATGGCAAAACCTTCAGCTGACAGACACACATTTACCTCAAAAAATGGATAGGGTAAGACTCCATCCATAAGAAGAAGCCCAAACATAGGCCCTAGGGCCTCTTTGAAGACAAGTTCAAGAAAGAAAACTTTCCATTACCCACTTTACTTACTGTTTTCTTTAATCCAGCACCATGTAAATAATTTGAAAGAGAGATAAAGAAAGTTTGGTTTTTTTTTTTTCCAAATTGTTTTGAATTTCACTGTGTCCTTTTATGGCTCCTTTTCAGTCCGTGAAGCAGCTTTTGGACAACATGCCATTTCTTGAAAGACTGTTGTATTAGTGTTGTCACTTAACCACTATTGCCAAATTGTACTGAGGCACTAGAAAATATACAGACCACTGGAAAACAGACATTGACAAACTTTCTTCTGTTCTGTACACAGTTCACTCATGCACCTTTATTATGGAATATGAGGAAAAAAGATATTTTAAAAGTTTATTTTGATTCATCTCTCTTCCTTTTTTAAACAATGAACTATACAGAAAAGCTATGGCAATGACTCAATCTTTCAAATACAGCTGTCAGAAAGGGGTGCCAGCTTTTAAACAGCATCATATATGCGTCAGCAAAAGGAAGAAGAAAGGAATTACATTTTGCAAAGGAAATAAAAACACTCATTCTATCAAGGTACTGAAATATAAATGTATTTAAATTCACGTATGGGGTATTCTTTTACTTCTCAGTGAGATTTATGTTTTACCCTTAAGCACACAGAAACTAAAGTTTTTCTTTCTAAGTAAGCAAAATACCTAGATTATTCAGAACATGTAAGTTATCTGGCACAATCTCTTCATTGTATTTTCTTTTTTTTTTCCTACAGAACTGATGTCACATAAATCGATTTTCTCATTTTTCTGGGTGACCAGTGTTAACATGAA
Source organism: Crypturellus undulatus (assembly GCA_013389825.1). Lineage (NCBI taxonomy): Eukaryota > Metazoa > Chordata > Aves > Tinamiformes > Tinamidae > Crypturellus > Crypturellus undulatus. Next base: position 131,868 of record VWPW01019418.1, on the reverse strand, counting down.
CCAGAGGCATGTACTTCTTCAGCATTTTGCCATAAGGCTGTTATTTCTATGCTTGGAAATGCTATTTGCAATACTAATTGCAGTGCTATAAAATAATATAATATGTAGTACTCTATGACAAGGATGTTGAAAGTGAAATGACATGTTCTGCTACACAGGTATTTGTCACAGTGACTTCTACAAAGATTTTCTCTTATGTCAAGGTCTTCAGTACTCTGATAAAACTCCTTGCAGGTGTTGCAGGAGTGAGAAATCTCTCTTCTCATATCCATCATCTCTTCTCTCCATCTTGATGCCAGGAAAACACTCCCTCATTCTCTCTTGGCCCAGTTGCTGCCTGTTTTTTCTCAGAATCAAACATTAATGGGCATTTAATTAAGTTTAAGTAATGAACTCTCAGATTTAGAGACATCTGGGCAAAAGAAACATCTAACTGGTGTCCATATACTGATTCACAATCAATCAATCAATCACAAGGTCCAGTTTCCTTCTGAAAATCTCAGACAGCTTCCTAGCATGGATAGGCTATCTTTGGCATTCAAAACTTGAGTGGCTACAAGATTACAGGCGTGTAATGTCCCTTCTAATACTGTGCCCCCTGCTGCATTCTATCATGTCACTCTGCTTTTAGCAACAACAGCAGAAAAAAGATCACAATCCTTAGAGTTGAAGGAATAGCTCACAGGAAAGTACTTTACCAGAACACTTTTAAGTGATGTTACCACATGCAGCTGTGCATTTTCAGACGTTTCAGTAGATTAACATGGAGTCACTTAACGTTCTTTGTATTTTTCCTAGAAATCTCTCACATGGATCAGTCAACTAAGCTTGGAAACACATGAAGCAAGCAGATTATATCCTGGACAAGTATGGGTGGGGTTGTCCATGGGGACGTCCTGTCAAACCCAACTTAGAAGCAAACGTATCATTTATACAGGTGCAGAGAGGGAGGGCAAGATTTGCATGGAAGGTTATGGCAAATGCCAATAACACCATATTATAAAGAAGAAACAGGAAAACAACCATGGCATCTGACTAGGAACTCTCCCATCTTCTCTCAATGAGATCCCCTTGCTCTCAAGGTGCTCTCTTGTACTGTCCTACTTCTATAGAGTGGTAATAAACAAGGGATTCAAGGTAATTTAAACATTTTATCAGAGGATGTCTTTTAACAGTCAAATATTGAACATATAATTACTATAATGACTACTCATTAAAAGCAGGTGTGAAGCTTTTGGGTTTATGGTGCCCTATAGAGAAATGGGGTTGAGGATGAGCATGGTGAGGGTGGTAGAAAAGTGATGGATCAGGAACACGTGGAAACAACATGTCATTTCAGTATGAGTATCACTCTGCCAGCCAAGCTCCTCAACTTGTAACAACTGTGTCATTAGTAAATGAACTATGCCTGAATTCAGATATCTGTGAGAACTGAGCAGAAGAGCTTTTATTTTTTTTCTTGACTTCGGGAAACACAAAGGAGAAATGATGTTTCCAAGAAACTTGCAGTAACTTGAGAAAGGGGATGCACTAAGCCAGCAAGCAGCCAGAAGTCTGTCACACTGGAAATCTCATGAGGTCAAAGAGACCACAGGGCCTGGAGAGGGAGCAGAACAAAATAGGGAATGTGACAGCAGAAAGGATGTAAATAGGTCAGGAAAGCTGCTCGGGAAGGAGTCCTGCATACAGCATAATCTGGCAGACAAATCTTGTGTCTTCTAAACCCCAAACCTCTGTTCCTCCTCTGCACATCAGTCCCCATGGTCACTTTTTGGTTGTACTTCCCTCTGTGTTTACGCTGGTGCGCAGGGGCAGGAGAGGGTCCCTGCGCAGAAGCTCTTGCTGCGAGGATCTGTCGGTAGATATTGCTGCACTTCATCCCAACAGGTCAACGTGCAGTGGAGATGGTTTCTTCTCCAACAGCCTCTTCAGGAAGGTTACCAGAGAGTCACCATCTGCCTGCTCCCATATCCCTTCGCAATGCCCAGATACATTTTGCTGGGCTGTTCCTATGGCCTTGCTTGCATCCCGTGCCGGAAAAGCCCTTTCCCACTGGACCCAGCAGGAATGGCGCGTGTGTAACATGGCAAGCCTTTCCGAAACCCCCGGTTACGTTTGAAAACCTTGGCCTGGCGAGAATGTGCTTTAGAAACACTCTGAAAATGTTCGTTTTTGATGTCCAGTCTGCGCTGCTAATGTTTAATGACAAGCCAATGTGGAAAAATTGGACACAAACAGCATTTTGCTTCGAAGTGAAAAGAATTTCTAGCAATGAAATAGGACTGAACTGAAAGAATGGGGTACCTCGAAATAAATAAATAAATAAAAAGGCAACTTCACTGAAATAAATACTCTCGATGTGCTATCACTTCCTTTCCTAGACCTGGAGAATCAAATTAGCTATCTTAATGAGGGACAGTAGTTTTAACTCTGCTTCAAGTGAAAACTTCCTGGCAACATTAAGCAATAATTCCACCTTCCTCTACGCACAAATTTACGTATGTGCATATGGGTGCACATACCAACCAAAAAAAGGGGGAAAGAAAAGAATCCTCCCCCCACCCAGGATTTGTTATAATCTTTTTCAATTGCACAAAGAGCTTTAACCTTCCCCATGCTCACAGAAACAGGCGCCACTGTTGCCTCTCCTCATTCAATTCCGTGTGTGACAGAACGATAGCGACAATTTCTTTTAAGACGCAGCAATATTTGGAGATTTCTCCTGCTTTAACAGCACTTTTATTTTTATTTATTTATTTATTCGTGTCCCGTCTTCGGGCACTCGTTTTTCTGATTTTTTTTTGTAATTTTGTAGGGGCGCGAACGCGTTTTGCCGCCCGCTCCCCCCCGCCTCGCGCGCGGCGCTCTGAGGGGAGAAGCGCGGGGCGCCGCGCGCGCGGCGGCCGTTAGCGGCGGCCGTTAACGGCCGTTAACGGCGGTTGGCGCGCGACGGGGCGCCGCGGGGGAGGAGGGTGCCGCTTACCCCGTTGGCCGCGGCCATTTGGACGATGACCTCGATGGCCGCCTTGCTGAAGTACCTGCCGTCGCTGCCCACCACCATGGTGCAGCCCTGCCGGTCGCGGAGGTCCACGGAGGAGAGGAGGCTCTGCACGAAGTTGGGCAGGTAGTTGCGCTGGCTCTCGAAGAGCGCCGTGGGCCGCCGCAAACCGCCGCCGCCCGTCGGCCGCTGGTCCTCGAAGGGCGCCGTCTGCACCGTGAGCACCGGGATCGGGGTGCCCTCCATGGCGGGGCTCGCGCCGCCCGCACGGCCGAGGCTCCGCTGCGGCGCTGCCGCCTCACGCAGCGCCCCCC
>VWPW01019418.1:96840-128539 GCA_013389825.1 Crypturellus undulatus | reverse complement strand
CGCCGGGGGGCAGGGGCGGGCGGCGAGCGGGGCGCGCCGCCCCTCAGCCCCCCCCCGCTTCTCCTTTCCTGTCCTCTCGGCAGGCGTTTGCCAGGCCTCTGCCACGAGCGAGCGGCAGCGCCGGCCAAAAATACCCCTGGGAGGCGAAGCCGAGAATTGTGGTGCGCTGCCAGAGATGTAACTGGAGGCTGCCGCGCAGGGGGTGTGCGGGCGCGACACACTTGCTCGTGGGGATCACGCTCTGTCAGCGCTGGAGCCGCCCCTCGAGGCGGGCACCGCGGCGGGGAAGGCTGCAGCACTGCCCCGTCTCGCAGGTGAGGACACAGCGGGGTTAAAAAGTGGGGTGGTTCTTCCACCTCCAAGCCTTCAGCAAAGGGAATGTGTTTCCCTTTTTTATGGAAGGGCCTTTGCTCTTTAACTGCTTTTGTGGAAGCTCTGAGTGTCCCACCGGGAAAGATGTCGTGCTCCTTTCCATTTAGGCAGACTGCACATACTGCAGCAGTCTGAAGGTGCTTTCCAACTTTGAAGTGTGTTATCTACTTCATAGGGGTGTGACAAGACTCAGGTCATTGACATGTGCGTTTCTTCTCCTTAAATTAAGTGCAGAGCCAGTAGCGCTGACTTTTGTAAAGGTACCTGACATTTCCTGGTATAAACTATGTTTACAGATGCTTGTGACTGTCAAACACCAGCTGAAATTTTCCATCCAAATGGCTCGCTACATCTAGGTCTTCACAACAATATTTTGCCAGAGCAAATCTTCTGGCTATAGAGCTGGNAAAAAAAAAAAAAAAAAAAAAAAAAAAAGAGTGTAACCTAGATGTCATTCTTATACTTCCACAGTCACAATATCCCTAGCGGAGATATACACTCGTGCAGAGCACAGGCCATCGTGTATCTCAGTCTGTTCACTTTCATGAAGGGCGGAAGAATCCACTCATACTCTTCCCAGAAATGTGATGGTGTATCTCGGCTCACAGGACAGCAGGTCACTTGAGTGACAAGAGGTGACCAGCAAGTGTGAGGTTAAGTGCTTCTGCCTGCTGCGTGGACAAGGTCACCACAGGACTCAGTCGGCATGCGGTGACTCCCTAAAACTAGAATAACAGTGAGGCCCTGTGCAGATCATGTACTTTACCTGCTGCCATCCACAGCAGGTAAAGTGCAACAGACTGGGAACTGTCAGTGCAACCCTTGAAGACCACTGCAACACACAAGGCAAGGCCCAACAGTTCAGTTTAAATAAGCTAATCCACTAAGGCAGATCAGGTATTGTAGAAGAAAGTCACCCAGTGGCAGAGGGCCAACACAGATCCAGGGAAGCAGTAATCTCTTATTCGCTTTTGTTGGACCGTGTAGAGCTTAATTTACCATAGCCTGTAGCAGAGCAATATCTGTACAGCCATTATTGCAGCCCCTGTGTAGGTGAACCCTCACTCTCTTCCTTGTGTGACAGGAACTGATTTAAGAGCCAATTATTTATGAAGAATGGTTGAAAACAATACATCTTTCTTTAAGCTAAGTCCTATAATTATATGATTGAGAAGATCTACTGCTTCCATGTTTTGGGACAACTGTAGAAGTACAGCAATTGTACATAAAATTGCTTTTTAAAACTGTGAGCTAGCTTTTTAATCTGAAATCAAACAAATAAAAATAACTAAAATGGAAACTCTGTCTTTGAAGTATTTGTTAGAAGTGGTATTTCAGCAAAAAAATTAAAAATCACATTTACAGTTTTCTGTATTGATTTAGAATGTGTTTTAAGTAGCTACCTCCAAAAAAATCCTGTAGTTATGGAAATGTGATTTCTCTCACATTGTTAATGTAAACAGAGCACAGTTACAGATTTAATTATTCAATCTTAAATAACCTTAGAGACAGCAGCAACTGAGCTGCAATAGTCAGAGCTGAACTGGAGTCAGATAGATTGTATCTTCCACAGTAACAAATCCACAAGGTAGGAAGCAGCCATAAAGGTTGAAAGCTTTACACACAATGGATAATAAGTTACAGGTGCCAAATAATGGAAAACACAGGATAAAGCAATAGGGAAATGTTTGCATGTTTTTCTGTGGATAGGGGAAACATATGCAGAATTCGGAAGAAAATAAATCTGTTTGCAAAAGCGTTCGAACATTGACGTTCCTAGGATGGACATATAATAGGAACCATCAGTGATAAACTCAGGAGTTTTTGTATTTCCCTGTGCATAAACAAGAGTGAAGAATAGAGAAAAAAAGGTTTGTATTGCAGGCTTTTCATGCAGCACCTTGATATTGGTTCTTCTAGGTGCATCATGGTCTGTAAAGTTTTGTTAGTTTTTAAAATTCAAACAGGCAGTGCTTGAGAAATATCTCCAAGCACAGACATGCTTTTACCATGACTCCTGTACTACTCGGGTAGAGCTCAGGCTTCCCAAATTCTGCCATTTCATTGTTTAAAAAATAACCTACAGCCTTCGCTCAACAGTGAAAAGTGTGGAAAAGTGATTGTAGTAGGCCTGACCATTGTAGTACAAAATCTGAATTAAAATTGCATTTTTTAAATAAGAATTTCTGTTCTCCAGTATCTGGATTAGCACTGTGCTGATATATTTATCCAAGGGCAGCTCTACTAATTCGCTTTCTTACTAACAGAATCATTATACGGGTGCCTTTTCTTGTCTCTCCAGATCCAGTTTCTTTATCCTCTTGACTGGAGAGTGTTGCTATTGTTTGTGTTGACTCTTAGAAGAGATATTGGTCCCGTAACAACAGAAGGTGCCTAAAACCATATGGTGACTATGGGCTCTGTAGACCTGGTGATCACATGTGTCTCTTCTAGAAGACGGCAGGATGTATCAGTGGTCCCATTTAAAGCTAAATGATAGAAAAATAGATAAAAAAGTAAATGCTAAATAGGTTAGCATTCACTTGTACAGTGTGGGGGATAGGGATTGTTAACTTGAATATTTTTAAAAAAAAGAAGCATTTTTCAGAAAAGTCCTAAAAAAATGCTTGTTTATCTAAACCATAACATTAGAGAAAATGGCTGATTTCAGTTAATGTATTGTTTTGCAAATAAAAGCAAAAATAATTTCAAGACCTAATGTTTCCAACTGTGACATTTTCTACATACAAAAACTTCATTATCTTTGGTTTGAAGTAGCTGCTGTCCTCACCACTTAAAAGTTTAAAAAGCATTACAAAAAGAAATGAAACTGAAAGATTTTGAGATGTCTTGGCTTACTTTTCTTTTTTTCTGTTCAAAACTAAATGCTTTTTTTCTTTTTTTTTTTTTTTTTACTGTGATCCCTGGTATAAATTGTTTAGAAAAAGCAGGGAAAGTGTATCTTTATAGAGTTACAAGAAAAATAGTTCCCTTGTAACAGAACTTTACTAAGAGCCAGTATGATCTGTTAGATATTACATCCCAGTGTTTTTTGTTTTATTTGTTTGTTTGCTTTCTGGTAGTTGTTTTTAATCACCAGAAAAGGCTGTAAGTTTCACCACAGCTGTAGGTTTCTGATGAATATGAAACAGCTATTGTTCTAAGGAACATTTTCACACAAACCTAAGTGCAAACTGATTTACAAAAGCCAGACAGCAAAAGTTTCCTAACAACCCAATTCTTGTAACCAACAACTGATTAAGTATTGTGTCAGCAACTCAATACCTTGTATGAATCAGGAGTAAGTTACAAAATTGCCTCTCACTGTACATTAAGTGAGGGAGAGGAAAGGAGGGAGGCAGAGAGGAAGATCATTAACTGCTAACCTATCAGAGAGAGCAACTTTTTTATTAAAAAATTCTCTAAATGCCAAAAAACTGCAGAAAATTTATTCCCATTGTTTCCTATATAATTCTGAGAAGATCAGAATAAACACTGTCTTAAAAACTTTTACTTCTCTGGATATCGCAGTCACCAGCAATTTTTCATTTCCCACCTCTAGTAACAGATCACTTCTGTCATTCTATTTTACAGCAAGTAATTTCATAGTAATTCAAGGCTATGAGCACCACTTAAAGCTATGAAAGCCAATGCCAATGTGAAGAGCCTGTCCACGTACCCCAACAACTGCCTTTGTACCAGCTTTTGTCCCACAGCAGTTCAGCAGCCTCACTGGCGTCGTCAGGGCTGCCAGAAGTGCGATGAGCAGGGGAAGCAGCTGGCGCTTTTAATTCTACCACCACCTCAACAGCAGCTTGGGGTGTCACTCACCAGCATGGCAGAGAAGACAAAATACAGTGCTTGTGAGTCACGGCAAGCCCCGTCGTCAGTCTTGCAAGAGGATGCACAAGGCTTCTCCTCCAAGTAGAACTCATCACCAACAGGACCATCATTCTACCTATGTACATGGCTTCTTAGATCTTTCACCTGTTTCATGCTCTTTTTTAGAGCAAAGGGAATCGAAGGGTGTTAAAGTCATACTACATCTACTAAGCAGCTCTGTAGTGCACTGCTCTAGAGAGTGTTGTGTGATGGCAGTGACGGGTGTCTGAAAACCAGGATACGCAGGACTTGCTTTAGTGCAAGGTACAGCTTTGCATTAGCCAGCCTGCCTGGATTGGCACTTGGGAGAACAAGGGCTGGACTAAATACTTCACTGATAATAAGACTGTAAATGACATGTGATTCAAGGTTTTCCTAGCAAACAGCTGCTATGTTCAGGCATTCAAATAAAACTATAAAATGTGTTCAATATTTTGGGTATTTATCAGCCACCAACATACAGCAAATTTGAGGTGGATATCTTTCAGGGTGATACTCAGCAGTTTTTTGCTTGGGATTTATGTCTGGGTGTGACATAACTTTTTCCTATGACTCAATTAAGAAAATAATACCTGGAAGTTCAGGATAGTATGCTGAACCACCGGAACACGGAATGCTTGTGGTTTAATTAAGTGCAGGTTGGAAAGCCAGCTGGCACAAGGTTGAAAACAGATATGATGAGATTGAGGAGGGGCTATTGTCAGGACAAGACCAATACTGTATAGTGTTTTTCTCTCGTGGAGGGAAAAGGCAGCTGGAGGCGACAGGGTGCAGTAGGTTCTCTCCTCTTATGCCATAAGTCTAGCTCTGTGCTGCTAGTGCTTGCAATGGACATAGCACAGGTGCTATCCAAATTCCCCAAAATGTCTCAGGTAGGATCCTAGGCAGCTGACTTACAAAATCTGGAAATTTATTTAAGCGCTCTAAAACATTAATATTCTCAAATACTCGCACTTTGTAATTAGCTAGTTAAATCCCATGCCTGGGAACTGACAGATTATCAGAGTCCATCATAATCCTTGTACCTACGTATTCCTGAAGGAATTTGTCTTTTCACTCTGAAAGTACCGAATATGGAGAGGTGCTTCACAACTTTAAGTTGACCACTGTCAGAAGATTCATATTTTTCTTTCTAATTGCAAACGGCTAAGCCAAATAAACTTGTTGCATGTAAAAACCACATGTGAAACCTCCGCTGTCTTCCTACACTACGTGACAGAGAGATGTTCTGCTGAAGAACCTGTTTGTGCTGCCAAGTAGGCAACGTGTCGCCAAGTCCTGATTTAGCAAGAGCTTACTCCACGTACGCCGTGGAAGCTTCCGCTTCCATTTATGGCTATTTACCATTTATTTCACGAGTAAAGACTGGAAAAACTTTGTTTATATGACTGGCTTTTTGCATGCGATGTGCAAAGGACAAATCAAAAACTGCAAGTAAACTGTACTGCAAAAGATCTGGACACTTTAATTTCCAGAGGTGCAAGAAGCAGACACTGCAACTGCAGCCAGCAAGAATGACAGAAGACTCAGCCCTCCAGGCTGCTCTGGCTTCTTTAACCGTGGAAAAAATGTGCTTTGCAGATGGTACTTACCAACCAGCCTCTTCCACAGAATAATCCCATCAAAATCTTGATCTGAAATTCCCTCTGGATAAACTGGCATATCCTTAGCATATATTCATATTTTCATTTGAATTGTTAAATAAAAACAAAATATCAGCTGAAAATCAATGATTTGGTCCTGGTGGCTGCGCCGCTGCAGAGGCAAAACATACAATCTCAGATATATCCTGGATGTCTCCTTGACCTGCCCTATCCAAGGATGCTAATATGGGTAATACACCATCACGCTCACAGGTTTCTGCGTGAACCAAAGGGCTGAGGTTATATGCAGACATCGAGTGCGTCAAATTAAAAGGATAGGAATGTCTTCCATCAACTCAAAGCAGATGAGAAGTTTAAAAATTCAGAAAAGGAGACATACTACTTCTGAAATTAGACATATCTCAAGGAAAATAGCAAACTCAATGTTATTCTTCTGTTATATAGTTTCTACAATGACACACCCCAGTAGGAGAAGCAGGGGGTCGTCTTGCCTGGAGATATGTAAAAACCTGCTGTGAGTCACAATTTCTCTGATAAGAACCAAAGACCTAAAGCCACACAGAAATATGCAGGAAAAAAAAAAAAAAAAAAAAAGAAGAAGGAAGAGGAAAAAGAGTTCACTGAAATGCCAAAAGGCATTTTTGCATTTTAATACCAGCTTACTTTTTGCTTCTGTGGAAGCCACTCTATCGTTAAGCTTCCCAGTTCGCCTGCAAACTTGACCGGCCTTTGAGAAAGTGCTTTAAGATCTAGGATCAAAAAGTCAACGAATTTTAAGACAGGATCTCAGGTAAAATTCTGCTTCTTCTGTCTCCTGTTTCTGGCCCTGCTACTTGAGGAACATTATTGAGTATGCACTTGGGATTTTTCTTACGAGAAAATCTCTTTCTTCTTAAGAGAAAAATCTCTTCTCTCTCATGTGAATGGTGAAATAATTTCTAGCACGCATATGCTAAACAGCTAGCTGACAGAATGATTTTCCCAGCAAGATTATTTTATCTTCCCACTGTCGTTGACGGCAAGAACAATTTCTCACAGTAATATATGGTGTGTGCTGAACTGCTTCAGATGCTTTTGTAGTATCTGGCTAGTTCTTTGGTCACTAATGAGGCCAATTAGGAGATAATAAAACACTAGTGGTGTTTTTCATATTGCTTGTATTTTACATGGGTTTAAGCAATACAAAGAAAGGAACACTGACTCAAAACTCCAGAAAAATCCGCCTGTGACAAAAGGAGTAACAAGATAATTACACACAATCACAGAAAAACCCAGCTTGCTGCCATCTTGAGAAGAAGATCCCAGTTCCATCCTCCTACAAGCCTCATAAGGTGCTTCGCGACCACGTGGACACTTGTATTCAGACAAATTATCCTTTCCTTTTTGGTGGTTCCTGTTTGCGGACCAGCTTTCATGCAGCCTTGGATAAATCCAGGGTAACTCCAGCCTTTCTTATTTAGATGTTACGCAGGCAAAAGTGGAACGGACTTGTTAGCCCGTGGAAAATGAATGTAGCTCTGTGTGTAGTTATAATAAGTTAACTAAAAATAAAATAATACAAAAAATATGAATGCTAATTAGGAAATTCAGGTTTCAAACTTACAGATATCTACTATTTCTATGAATACAAAGCTCCAGAAGAAAATGATAAAATTTACCTCTTCATAGGAGAACTGTGGGGCCAAACTGATATTTGCACTGGGGTTTGAACAGTTCAAGTTAATGCATCAATAACTGTATTGTGTTCAAAGATCTGTGAGCTTCTCCATACTGCAGTGTAGCCATTGAGGAATTTTCACCTAAATTGGTAGGTAGGGAAATGGAATTGACCTTTGTCGTAGCTGAGGGAATAATTCCTTAAATTCCCGCTGTATACCTGGCAAGAAGTTTGTTTTATCTAAACTGGTGTGTTTTTTAGAAGCTAATAGGTTGCTTTATTTCTTTGATCTAGAATTTCCAGTTGTTTTTCCCAGCGAGCTAAACCTGCACAGAGCCTGGGAGCTGTTTTTACACACACCTTTCAGTGAGGCTGCTGACCTGAAATGCTCTTCCAGACCCTTGCCCCTCAGGTTTTACTTCAAATTGTGGCTTTGGGGTCATTCTCAGATTCTTTCCCATTCTCACTTGTCCAATAGCTTGCCTTAATCAATTAATCAGCAAATGCCTTCCCAAAATGGTTATTTCCTGGAATTTACAGACTTTCTACTTTTTTAGCATAAATATGTATTTAGAAATAAGTAAGCATTTAGATAAATTGCCATTCTCTTGTTTTTTGCAACAACCCAGATAATTAAAAATGTGAATCATTAAGATTCACAAGTGAATTCTTTCCTTAGTGGTATTTCTTAATCAGTGTTATGGTATGGCATAACGTCATTTTTCTTCCACCCTGTGCTTTTCCAGGAATGCTGTGTGCATCCTTTACCTTTTTGCTGAAACTTTTTGCAGAACACAGAATCTCAGACCTAAGTCTAAAGGAATTATTTGCCACTGCCTCCTTGCAGCAGCTTGAATATGTCCTAATAACCTTCTTATATTTTAAAAGCCTTACCCTTTTCACAGTATGATATAAGCTTTGGCTGTACACTTTCTCATTTATATATATATACACATATATATATATATTATGTGCTCTAGGTGGCCCTGCGTGTGCAGCGGGGTTGGACTAGATGACCTCTAGAGGTCCCTTCCAACCTTAGGCATTCTAAACTAAATTAATATATATTGATATATATATATACACACAATTGATATATGATATATAGATATATATAGAGAGATATATTTTGGTTATATTCTCTGCTGATATGTACTGAAGAAATAGTGTTTTTCTGGTCTTTTAAAAATCCTACAAAAGTGATTTACTGGTTGTTAAACGGGCTATAGAGTGTTTGAATTAGACAATTAAAGCCACCCTTTCTAAAGCGTGTCTCCACAATTAAAGATCATCTTTTAGACACCCTGATGTGATTCCTTCTTGCAGCATTGCCAGGGAATCCCTTCAGAAAAAAAAAAAAAAAAAGGAGTCACAGTGCTTTTAGATAAAGTGGAAAATATTTAGTAGGAAACAAAATCTCTCTGATATTAGAACTATCAGCAAAAGGACATAGTCTTTTCATTGCTCATAACTCCTTGCCTTTAGAACCAGGGAAAGAGCGTAACAGTGGAAATCAATACAGAGCTTCCAAGGAGAAAGCCCTGACAAGTGCAGTGGTTTGCAGGGCCTGGACCCGACAGCTGCTTATCGCTAGATGGCAGCAAATATCAGTTTTCTGCAGCGTTATCTTTCGTCCAGATAGTGGGATTCTGGTAAAGGGAAAAAAAGATCAAAGAAATCCTATGCTAAGTGAGCAGCAATGGCAAGTACCTGTATGAAATGACGCCTGCTCCCTTTGGAGAAAACAGCAAAACTGCTTTTTAAATAAAAGTCACTTTATGAGCTGTAAATCCTCTTTTCTCCTTCAGCCTAAGTGTCATGCTCCTGTGGTCACAACTTTCTCTAAGATTCAGGGCTTTCTGGTTGTTCTTGTCTGCACACCATAAATTCTGAAATGCTGCAATTTATTATTTTAACTTTGCTTCCTTGACTTCCTTTTAAGGCATGGATCTTCTACAAAGCAGCAAACCAAAACACATGAATTATATTTTAATTAAGAAATTGCCGAAGAAGCTTGTTTATTGTGAGGTGGGCCCAGCCTTTGGCAACAGGGAGCCTTGACCTTGCTACTAAAGGATAAAGTTTTCTTATCTCACAGAAATGAGATTTTCTTCAGAAAAAAAATTCTTAAGATTTTTTAGAAAGGAAAACTGAATCCTTAGGAGATCAGAGAAAATTAACACAACCAAATTTGTTTCACACCTATGTTGCCAAAGAATACCTTTCTAACACAGCTGAGAAGTAAAAGATGGTATTATGAAAGTTTTGGAACTCAGGTTTTATTACATTTACTGAGGATGCGTCCACATCATGCTGCAAATTTTGTGGTTATCCTGTCTGGAGCAAGGGCAGGAGGAAAAGATGGAGAGTGAAATGAGAGCTACCTTAGAGAGAAGTGAGAAGACAACAGTGTTGAGCGGTTCACAGTGATGATTCAGATGCCCTGTGAGGTGAAAATCATGTTGCAAACAGTTGCTGTCAAAATAAAGATCAAGCAAATACTGCATGCCTACCTGTGGACAACTGTGAGAGGTTTTCCCTCCTGTGGAGTTAACTGGGCTTCAAACTAAATTTTCAGATGGGTCTGAAGAAACAAGCATGGAGAGGATGTCCTGTGCGCAGGAAAAGTGACCACTTCAGGTCACCCTCCCCATGAGCAAGGATCAAAGGCCAGTACAGGATGGACCAGCACCCAGGAGGTTGGGAGAGGAAACCCTCATCCCATGGCAATTCCATATCCTCAGAGCCTCTGTCACATACACAGATGTGGTGCGGTACATTCAGAAGACCTAGTGTCCAAGCAACCGAAAGAAGTCCCTTCAAAACAGACACAAGAAAACATCAGTCTCCCTCCAAAGTAAGAATAAGAGCAAGCATTTGGCTGTGTTACCAACACTGCTCGTGCAACGGAGCACAGCAGTACAAGGCCCACGGCAAGCTGACCACCGGCAAGCACCAGGACAGGCACAGCCCTCTCACTGTGAAGGCATTCTCTGTGCCAGCGGATCTCTGCAGGCACATGGGAAGAAACTGAACCATCTACAGGAAAAAGGGAAAAGCTGCACACAGCGACTACAGCTACAGAGTAACAGCAAAGTGTGCCATGAAAACCCACAGACTCCCAGCTGCAGAGGTCCACGTGGAGAAAGGGAGAGAGGGGCAGAAGAGGTTCAAGCGGAAGCAGGAATTAGCTCTTCTGCTCACAAGGAACTTGCACAGCTACGGTAGTTCTCATCAAACCCCATCTGACGATGACAGGAGATAGAGCTCTGTGGTAAAGCAACTTTATGGGTAGTTAATAACTTCTGCTTCTGCTTTGGATATGCCCATGCTCATAACCAGATAAAGGCTGTAATTCACTGTTCTCTTCAGTCTGTGAGCTGCTGAAACTTACAGTTCCACTACAGTTCATGTGCAATCGGTGGATGGTAGTTGGGATTTTTGGAATGCGTGGTTGAGAAAATAAAAAAACCTACACATTTAAATATGACAGTAAATGAATAAATGCATCATGGCTTGTCTCCTTCTGACACATGCCTCAAGTTAAATCTCTGATGATCATTGACAAATGGAAAATGAATAATCAATTGGGCACTCCAGAGACTGTTTCTGAAGATACAAAAGATCTTTAATTACAGGAGACACATCATACAAAGTATCTCATTGTTCTGTCTATGGAGAGTGAAATGTATCACCAGAAAAAAACATCAGTGTTTCACTAACATAGTCTGCTCGTAACTCAGTTTTCTAAGCAATGGTAATCACTCGATAAATTTTCGTAGCAGACTAGATGTGATTTATACAACTGAAAAAAATTGTGAGAACACATACTAGCTCTCCAAATTAACTGATATGTAACTGAACTGAGGCAAACTGACAAATTTGACGTCATCAACAAATACGCCCATCTAACTCTAGTGACACCACTGCTCTACTTAAGTGTGTTGTTCTTACCTTGCTTTAGTTTGTAGGAAAAGCACCCATAAACTTCTGTCCACAGGGAGATGAAAACTTCTATGTCTTTTTGGACATACATAACTTATTATTTCATACACTAATCAGATGAGTGCCCTGCCCTGGAAGTGAGATGAACATCTTCTTTGTCAGCTCTAGAAACAAATTCCGGTTGTTTCCTTAAACTAACTTCTCCTAGTATGAGCAGAAAGAGTTTAACACCAGTAATCATAAAATGGTCTGCTTTAGTCTGATGCAATCAATCTGATGCTTGTAACAGATGATATATCAAGACCTTGAAAACAAACTCCCATTTTTTCAGACATACCAGTAGTCATTGGTGAAGCACTGCAGCCTAAGACTTAACTCTTCAAATTAACAGATACCTCTCCTAAAATGCTCTTTTTTTCTTTCCATCTAACCTTCACGCATGCACTCTCATTTAGAGTTTTCTGGGATGGATATTCACAAATCACAAAACGAGTGAAAAGAGATTTTAAGAGAGTTTAATAGTAAGCAATAAATACATTATACTATGATTGTATTATTGGCAATAATCACCAGTATTTGATTTCCAGTTGTAAAAAAGAGTGAGCAGGAGAAAGTACTACATTTTAAATTGTGTTTAACACATATTTCTTTTGTAATACTTTGTGGCCTCTTTCCACATAAAGTATAAACAAAAGTCTTTTATTTATGTTTTTTTCTGGAGAGCTAAATCCAAAATGGCAGGATACACAGTGATTCCAGACTGTAAAAGCTGATCTTTAAACAGAAGGTGAGCTGGAACTTGTAAGAAGACTTAAGAGTTTAACCACTGTGTAACCTGCACAAGCTACTGTACTGCATGTCATTCAGTTCTTTTCATTATTAACAAGAAAACTTGCAGTGTTAAGACCTCCCATCTTCTTTGTAGTATAATGTCAACTATTTCCCTGGTTCCCTGTCACACTGGCTATGAATGCTTCTTTGAGGATCTCCTTATCCAAGTTTCTGCCTGTAAAGAGAACAAAATTGTCTTGTTATATTGTATGGTGTGTTACAAAAATGCAAGCAAGTAGAAACCTGCAAGTACTCTGACTGCAGAAATGGTTTGTTATACCACAGAGTGAAAATACAGCTTTATGAATACTATCCTGTAGATAATAGGTAACTTCACATTTTCAGCAGCAATCAATTTCTAGGTATATGAGTAAGGCAAACAAGAAAAAAACTTTTTTGTTGTTGATTTTATCATTAAAACACCTGCAGTCAACCCAGAGTAGAGAGTAACAAACAGGATATAACAACTGCGCAGCCTTAGTATTTTAAGCTTTTCAGAAACAAATGAGATTTTGTGTGTTTTAATAGCACACAAATAGTAACTGTAAGCACTTTTCTTACAGTTACTTTTCTTACAGCGTATATTTCTATCAGCTATAACATAAGACCTTAAGAAGTCCTGACATAAACTTTGCACAGAAACAAACATATTTTCATATATTCGCCACTGTTACTCTGGCTATTTTAGGCTGGTCGTTTTCCGCTGGGCCTATCAGGATTTCCTGACAATAAAACTATCTACTTAAAAGTCAAATAGTCCCTCTTACCTATTAGAACCAGTCTATTTGTTCTCTTTTCATCTTCTTTCCAGACTACTGAAGTCTCTTCCAGATCATAGAGTTCATGGACACCTTGAACTATCACCTGATGAGATTTGCCTTGAATAGATACCAGTCCCTTATCAGAAAAATAATTGTTAGCATATATAAATAAACCTTTAAAAATAAAATATGTAATGGGAAAAAGAAAAAGCATGAGAAACAGGCAAGCAAGAAAAAAATGATCGTGACTGTAAATCAGTTAATCAAAACAGCAATGTAGTACGACCACTATGGCTCCTTACATCCATTCTCACATGTCCTTACTCTACTTTAAAGGCCAGTTACTGTTCTGTCCCAGATTCTGTCTTCTGTTCCTCACTAGGACGACACATAGTACAGTGTGTCTGAGCAGAATGAAATGCCATTTACTACTCCTGTGACACTTCCAACAAAAACATGACGTATGCATCTATGAGAGAACAGTTACCTATGAAAAGATGATGTCAAACAAGCAAAAATGACTGATTTCAGATTATTCTGATTAAGTTCTCATGCTTAAAGTTTTTACTATTCCTGGACAAAACCTCCACGTATCAGAGCCAGAACAAACATTTGTGACTAGCAACAGAATAAAAGGGATTATTGTCAAACTGCACCCATTGACCCACATACCAAAAGTTGTGTTAAAAGAGTTTTCATCACTTCATGTAAAACTTTATAAAATATTCTAGTGGAACACATTCTGTAAAACATCTCTTATGCTCCCCTAAAGAAAAAAAAATACGAAGTTAAAAATCTTCCATGGAAAAAAGATCTCTATTTGATGTATCACCTGGAATTCACACAACTATCTTCACCAACAGGATATTGGTGGAGATGTCAGGTAAGATATAAATGCAGCAAACTCTGGAATCCATTCAATAATTACCTGTGATTCATTTGCTTAGGGGTGTTTGTTTAATGTGACTGAGCACACAGTCCATTACAGACCACAAAACTGTTAAAGAATTACTTTAATTCTAGCATTCAATACAACAAAAATGCATTTGTGCATGGCAGTACTGTTTTTAGCACTGATTATGCATCAGTGGCAGTTTATTTCTATCTTAACAGACAGAAAGGGGAACAAATTACTTTGTTTTTGTTGCTAAAGGCCGAAAAAGAGTACCTTTCTTCCAATGAAGAACTAATAATTATTTTGCTATTCATGAAGCACAGTATTCTTGAAGAACAAATCATAGCATATTTGTTTGTGTTTCTTACACCATATAAAATTCTCACCCAATTCTCAATTCTTCACGATTTCCTTAGCTGACTGGTATACAGAAAATGGACCTACATCCTAAAATAAGTTATCGGTAATCTCAAATGCACACAGTGGAAAAGCATTTCAGATGTTCTGAGAAGACAAATCTATTCACTTAAGGATCTCATTATGGATCTTTATGGATTGTGGATTAAAAAATATTGTCTCATAGTTTGTAAGAAATTTTAAGTGTAGACTACAGCAAGTATTATGATGTAGTCTTTTTATCTTACACTGAATTCTTTTTTGTACAGTATTTCAGTAATTGTAATTCCAGGCAGCACCTAGTGCTTACATTCCTATATAAAGAGTCACTTACTTGACATAAGTGTCAAGAAGTGCCTTCAGAAGAATGAAAGCAAAAAAGAGACTGATTAAAAAAAACTATATAGCACTAAAGACCTAGAAAAAAAGCTCCTTTTTGAAGAAAACTTATCAGTCATGTATTTTACCTGTTACGGAACAAGTTGTGACAACAGTTCTTCTCATCAGTGAAGGGATTAAGAATCTTCTATCTTGCTTAACTGTAGTCACTTCCTGATCACTGATTCTATCAGTGATATTTGGCAGAATTTAACAACTGTACTCCCTCCCTCTCAGTTCACAATACAATTAGTATTTGTGCTTTTACTGGCTATTTCAATTTCTTCCCCCAACCACCAGAGAGCAGACTCCTAGAGGGAATACTGACCAATGGCTGTTCTCTCTTTTGTCCACTGGGCTATGGGAAGCAGTGGTGCCTCTGACAAGCCTGTGACTAGGCAGTACATTGGAGTTTTTAGGTGTGAAGAGGAAAAGCACAAAATGAAGTAGGTTATTTTTGAACTAACCTTTAGTCTTATGACATCCATGGTGCATCCAGTCTTGTCTTTCACATTCTTCTCCCATAGAAGATTCTATTAAGAGGAGAAAAAGATTTTCACAAGCAATAGTATGGGATAATTTTCTATCAAATACAAAATTATTATTAAATTGATGATAACACTTACCTGAATAAAGAGATTTAAATTTTCTTCTACTATATTTCCTAGAACTTCAAATGTTACTGTAATTATACCCTGGAAACAGAAAGATCTACTTGTTATTACTGAACTGAACAAATAATTCAACAGTTATTTTTAAAGGTTACTCTTTATAACTTGGTCCCAGAAAAAGCAACTATATTTTACATGATCCTTAATCAAAAAAGAAAGAAGTACCTTATTTCTGTACTGCTTTGATTTTATAAAGTACAATGGACTTTTTGGTTCTCTTTCAGTGCCCACAATATTTTGAATGTTCTAATGCTGTGAGCTTACACTGTGTAGTTCTGTGCTGCCGTTGACATTTCATCTCAAACAAAGTCTAAAATATTTTATGCGTAGTGAGATCTACCGTTCAAATATGTTTAAGAACACTACTTTCTCAGGCTTCTGGTATTCTTATCATCATTTCAGCTCTTCATCACAGTTCAACTGGATAAAAAAATACTCAATACTTTTCATCTATCAGTAATTTCTCATTACTAAAAAACTTTTTATAAAGGGACTATCTAGCAACAGATTCAGAAATAAAAAAAGTCTAAAGAAACACTAGATTGCAGTTGAGAACCAATCATTATCAACACAGAAAATCCTGCAAAAGGACTGCGGCCTGTGGAACACCCACAGAGCATTAAGTTAGTGTTCATGTTTTTATCAACGTATTTTTAGGTAAAAGGTGGAGTTTTTACACTATGTAAGGTCAGACTGCTCTGAAACCAGTGTTTAACAAGGCAGAATGGTGAAATCTCTAGTATGTGTAAGCTACAACACTTAAGTAGCAGCAAGTTGAAGTGATGTGAAGGAAGGTTTCATGTTTGTTACAACCAGTTTCTGACAGCTCTGAAATCACTGGATATAAAACAGAAAAGCAAAGCATCCCACCAGAAAAGTCAGAATGGCAAATACATTTAAGAAAGACACTTTCAGTCTAGTTTAGTGCAGAATCTAGTCTACTAATTAGGAGTTACATTTTTTATTAATCTTTGTAAATATAACAGCAACTACCCAAATAATGGAAATCTATACATGCTTAACTTTTTAGTGAGGTTTTGTTACAGCTGCAGAGAATGCAGAGTGATGAATAGCATCACTCTGGTATCTATGTACAGAGAAGCCATTTGGATGCAAATCTAACAAAAAAGATAAGTTGCAATTTTATAACTCAGTCTTGCAAATATTAAAAACATCATTTTACTTGTCTGTTTCAATTACACTGTCCATGTGAATGAATGAAAGATGTGACTGCCTGCAGTACTTGAGCTCTATAAGCTGTATTTAAGTAAGATATCCTTTTAAAATCCCTATATCCTATATCCTTTTAAAATCCCCCTACAAGAGAAGAATACTCATATATACGTATATACTGTCATATATATAATATATTGTCATATATTCACCATGACCTTTTAACGATCTTATATTATTCCTTAGCTGAAGTCTTCTATAAAAGAAGAAAATGAAAAAAAACAAGAAAAAGTAAAATGACTAGCAATTATCCTGACCAATTTTATCACAAAAAATTGAAGCAGTGCCTTCTGTAATTACCTTATCTAGATGTGCATTTGTTGTCTTTACATCATGAAGCTTTTTCTGCAAACTGAAAAACAAATTTTACATTTGAATAGGATGGAAAAATTGAGTCTTTATTTCAAAAATGCATAGAATATACTCTTCTGTGTTGCAGAGTAATTTACAGGAGCAAAGCATAATATATATTCAGAATATGCTTCAACTGCTAAATCATTTTTCATCTAAAAATAGGTGTTTTAATTGTATTGTTTTGAACTAGTTATCAAATCATTATTTGTGTTAGAATATGAATGTCAGTTTAAAACATCCTACTCAAATTGTCGGAATTCCGCTATGAAGACCATCATTATTTATAAACATTTAATTTTACCGTTACACTGCAAAAACACAACTATTAGTTCATATTACAACTATATTAATACAGATGTGTAAGATATAGTGATTCTGTTAATGTGTCTGGTCACTATATTCCCATCACTCCAAATTGTGAAGACTTTACAAAGTCATGGACAGAAGAACCATCAAAATGTGTTTGATGAGAGACTAACCCAGTTGCTAACTCAGTATATAAAAAAAGAACTTGGAGATTCACTTGCCAGTAAGCTGCGTATAGAAACAAGGAAGCAAGTCTAAGAAACCAGATCACAAAGGGAAGTAGAAAAGCTCCTAAGAAGTTGTAGTCAGACACCACATCATGATTTGGTATTTGCTCTGCTCACTAAACTGACCGCGTAGCTACATTCTGTGCCGTGCTAAGGCTGCAGGCTGCTCTGCAAGACACCCACCTAAGTCTGTAAAAGAACTATTAAAGGATTAAAGGAATTTAGTGTTTTGGTCCTGATCAGGTAAAGGAATTCAGAAAGGGATTTTTGTGTGTTAGTCTTCGGATTTATAAAAGAAGTGTTACCTAAAAGATCATTTTATGGCCTTATTGTGAATGACAGTCTTTAGTTACTATTTCAACTTCTCTGCTCTAATTCTACGGAAATCCACATTCCAGATGTACAGAATTTGCAAGAAATAAGACTAGATGAAGGAAGAAAATAAAGCTATTTTTTAAAACTGGTCTCTAAGGAAGGATCTTGTAACGAACACTTCCTAGCAAACCCCACAGAACAGTCTAATGACACAGCTACTAAGACCGGCTAATTGTCACTAACCAGGATGGTGCTGCTATTGTCACATTCTCATTGCCTTCTTTCTGTGGTACAGCTTCATAACGTGTCAGCTTGGCTAGCTTGTCCACCAGAAAATCTCAGGCCATAAGCAAGAAAAAAACTGAAATCCTGGAATCTTTAACAGAACTAGACAAATGTCCTCTTCTGTTCAACTAATACTAATAAAGTCAAACTTAAAGCCCTGACTATGTATCTCTAGTATATAACTTTGTATTTAGAGAAAAAAGCCTACCAATCCCGTGTACTCTCTCGATTAATTTTTTTAAAGCCAAAAAGCTTTAGTTCCAGTCATTTCAAATAGAAATAATATCCAGTTTCAAGTAAATACTTTGAAGTAGACTGAGACAAGTGACCAGAATTTATAATACAAATTTTATTCTAACTTTATCCATGGCCTCTAAGCATCTACTTAGCACAATCACTCATGATCATCAGCTACTTCTGGTAAGAAATAAACTCTTTATTTATTATTTTATACTCAGTTAAACTATTCCCATACCTTACGCCAGACAAACTGTCAAAAGCGTGCAGATCCAACACATTGGAGAGATCAACTCTAATAAAACGGGAAAAAAAAACAGTTTCATATTTTCACCACATTTGCATACTCTGCATCTTTAAACAACTATTTAAAAACGGTTCTTTTACGCTTAGGCAAGAAAACAAACCTTTTTCTTGCCTGTCATTCTAATGCCATCACGCACAGGTAGATGAGCATATTAGGAAAAATACCTGTGCTACTACTACAACAAATCAGATTTTACTGAAATTTTAAATTGTTTGTCATATGAGGAAAAACAGTTTTGAATTATACAGTAAAATCTAAGCACAAAAAGAAGCTTTAAAAAAATAAGGAACAAAATATAAGAATGCATTATCAAGAAAGATAATAAAATACCTAACACTGAAAGCCTGAAGGAGGACTGATCCTGTCTCTAATTAGACACAGGAACTTTGAAATTCTTAGCATTTATTTTGCCCCCTCAGTATTTACTGACATTCCCTCAACAAAGCATGAAACTTGGTAACTTAAACCATGTATGCACAGAATTTCCAAAGACCATGGCTTTTTTAAACAAGAAATCTGAGTCAGGGCTTGAATGAAAAACAGTAAGAACAATGCAATTAATTTTCCTTCTGCAACTTTACTTGCAAGGCTTTCTAAGCCATTTTGTAAGAGCATTTTTTTTAGTAGTCACTGGGGACAAATCATTAAGCTGACAAAGCAAACAGAATTACTATGTATGTGATTAATTGCATATGTGATTAGTTATTAGCTCTGATCCCTGTGGCCTTGCAAACCTTTCTACTCTGTATTTACAAGATCTCATTAAGATATGAGAGTAACTCTGAATTTCTACCCAAGATGCTCCCTTAAAAATATGCTACATTTCTAAAATATACCAAAGCCAACTGAATTATACCTATGCTAGCATTTTTCAGGAGCTCAGTGACTACTCTCACTTCCATCACTGACATTATCAAAATGCAATTTTTCATTAGAAGGCATATTTATTAATAAAACAGGAACAAAATGCAGGTTTTGAAAAACTAATACCCAAGAACAAAGACCTAAGCTTTTGCAAAACTCACTTTTCCAATAAAAGAGAAATAGTTATGATTACATAGCAATATTAAATAAAAGACCCTAATGATAAGCTCCATAAACTGAGCTACACTAAAATTCACAATAGTGAATCATTCAAAATAGTGAAATTTAAGTTAAATATTTAAGTAGACAACCTAGTCCTCAGAATATAACTTACAATAATAAAAATTTAGCAAAAAAAGTTTTAACCTTTTTAAAAATTATCTTTATACTAAGTATTTACTAGTAGTAAAATAAGTCCTGAATTAAATATTTTAATCCAATAGTTTTCCTTTAAGTGAACTAATGTAATAGCATATTTAAATCAGTCATGAAAAAATGATAATAATACTAGCCAACACTTTATAGTACTAGCTAATACAATACCTTGATCTTTGTGTTTCTATAATTTTGACAAGTCCATTTATTGACCTGAAATGCAATGGAAAAATGAAAAGCTCAATATACAACAATTTTTATGGCTTGATTAAACAACTTAAACAATGAAAAACAGCTTCAGAAATACTACAACAATAACTTCAATTCTCTTCTTAACCTGTTAAACAACTGAACAGATATTCCAATAAGGTTTAATTTTGTGACTTTTTTTATATTTTATGTAAAAGACAGGGAACTTCACAAGCTCTGTCAGCAAAATATTAGCTCTGAGAATACGGCTTGCCTGAGCAAGATTTCTTCACTGCATTTACTGGTTGGTCTAAGCCTTTTTACTTTAATTATTTATAATTCAAACCTCTAATGAAATTTACTAGTAATGAATTTCCAAATTTCAATGTTTCATTTTAATTATTATGATATTGAGATAGAAAGATAAGAAATGCTTTTGATCACTATTTTGTTTCAGGACACTGGTTGATTTACATCCAAGCCATAATTATTTGGTACCTCTTCTACACTGCTTTGTATTTGCTAATGAACTTTCAGTTATTGGCATTTTTTTCTGATGGTACTTTAGCAAAATATGAACTGTAACCCAAAAATAAAAACATGAAAGCTTGAAGCCCACAGCTAATATCAAATCTTACTTATACATGCAAAGAGTTAAGACTGTGGAAGATGATTAGTGTATTTGAATGCCTTTAGAAAGCGCGCAGTCTCTTTTTACCTATTAAGTTAAACTATTTGTATTTCAGAAAGAGAGTACTTAAAGAAAAATAACTTTTTAGAAAATTTAGCATTACAGTCATGCCAAGAGTTCCATACCTGACTGATGTTCTGATTTTATTCAGTTCTTCCCCTGAAACCAAATCTGTTTTATTGATGATTATAAGATCAGCTAATGCAACTTGCCTATGCATTAAGAGGAAAAAAAGATAACTTGAACAAATACTTTTTCTGTAATGCAAAACACAGTATATCTCATAGCACACCAAATAAAAAAATTGTACAGCAGAAAGACATACATTAACCAAAATGGAGTATAAAGGAATACAGCTGCAATTGCACTTGCTTTTCCTACTGTGATGCAAACAGTACATCCTCTGAGCTACAAAGGCCTATTACTCTTTTATTAGAGGTCTACTTCAAAGTGCCTAGTGATTTATGAAACCCCAAAGGTCCTATTTCCTTTGCACATATTCTTTGTAAAGTGACTTCTATTGTTATGCTTAATCATTTTAGCTCTGCATCTAGAAAAAAAATTCTCTTCATTTTTACATCCTGTACGTTTTGTGCATCTGATAGATTCTTGTATATAATTCATTGTTTTCCAATACAGAGGGTTTCCTCTCCATCTGTATAAAATCCCATCCCTCTTTAAAAAAGATACTATGAATTGGATCTTGGTAAAAAGACCAAATAGAGCATGAAGCCTTTGCGCATTTTCTGTCTCACAGCACTATTCTTTTTATTTTAAAAGCAAAGAAGAAAGGTTTTATAAAAGAAACTCCTCCTAACTCATTCTAGAGATGGCATTTCTAATGACCTTCATTCAGAGAAATAGTTAACAGGTAATGATACATATAAAGAGTTTTTATACCTAGATGCTTCATTGATGAGGCCTTCCGGCTTCTCCTCTGTTAAATGCTGGACAAAAATTAAAACAATTTGATTAAGCATATTTTAATGACATTTAAATTTCTTTACAGTCAAGGGAAGGCAAAACAGTAGAGATATACATTCCAAGAATAAATTAAGAAAAATGGCATCTAGAATTCTTCTAAATAATGGTTGTGAAAAAATAAGTTTACTCTTTCAGCATTACAAGAATTTTTATCATTCTTTGTATAAAACCCCTTTCCTTTTAATGAATTTTGTCACTAGAATGCTAAAGAGCTGGAAGACTAATTAAATATTCATTTATATTAGTTTTCATACTTACTAAAAATTTTAAAAGGCAAAATGACATATATTAACTGTGGAACACAAACTACAAAAAAAAGCAAAGTACACTCTTTTGTTTAATGAGTGTGATGCTGACTATAAACTGGATTAGGCTTAGGGTATAGCTTCACGTACATAAACACACACTCCTTTTCTCTGAAGGATATGCCAAACTGTACTTTTACAATAACAATTCACAACCCTAATTACAGATCTGAATGAACAGTTACTCCTTGGTGAGTTTGCCTACCACCAGTTTTTGCTGTGTATCAAAGTAAAAACTGGGCAGAAAAGAGTGAGCATTAACAAAAGAGGCAGCATCAGATTTTGCTGCAGGAGTTCACTATCTCGTCACCAGCAGCTTTGTGCTTTACTTCTCTGCCAAAGCTATGTGGGAAATATATATTTATTAAAAAATAAATAATCTAAGCAGACGATAACAACATGACTGGAAAGAAACCTCTGTCCTGACCTTCTCCTGTACTTATTTTTACTGATTCTTTTGAAACAGCTGTTTTCAGATTTGTTGCACTGAAAAGGACAATGTCAGTGACCTGGATGTCAAGCTCTCAAAGTAGGGAGCCATCAATGCAAGTTGCCTAATTGTTTGCCCCTGATTGAAAAATGCGTATTTCAGACTGCTGAGTGACAATCACATCGGAGTGACAGCGCATAACATCACTCACACTCTAGTTTCACATGGTATGGCTAGCCACGGGGTATTATTTGTCAGCTTTCCTTGGGACAGCTTGGATATCTGAAGCATGACATGTTTAAATTGCTGCCTATTACCCCAATGTCATTACTTGTACTGTCTTCACAACTCTTTGAATCACAAGCATCTGCTGAGGTTAAGTGTTCCAACCAGAAGAACAAGCTTGCCAGCAGTTTACACAAAGTGAAAGAATCTGAACTCTCTATTACTGTGAATGGACATCAGCTTTGTGCAGGTTTATTGATTATTAAAGATTTATAATAAAGTGTATGATTATTTATATTTATTTATAATTTTATAAATGGATAATTTGCATAACTATTCCATTAATTCCTTTGCAAAAGTGCACTCAAAACATGACGGCTAAACTCCCCAAAACAACTTGCCAGGAGGTAAAAAGCTTGGTGCAGATACGGTAAGGATTGACAAAAGCACAGGACTGCCCTCTTTTGGCAATAATTATCTATTGGAACAGTTCAAATGAAATGAGAAATATCTCAAAGAAGTGACAGATGTAGAAGGAATTAAGCGTCTAGCAACCTGACAATTCTTAGTAGAGACACTGTTGCACTGATGAAAAACGTGGAAACTCTCTACTTCATTACATTCACAAAATAACATTACAAACAAACAAAAAAGGAAATAAAAATAAAAATTAAAATTAAAAAAAAAAAAATCAGAATGAACACTATTGCAGGAGCTGCTCAAGTTTTGCCAGAGTTTTCAAACACATAAAAAAAATCCAGAATGTTACCTGCAATCCATACTTTGCATCAACAACAGATACAATACCTGAAAAAGAACATGTAGAGAAAGGGTAGAAACATGCTCAGAACTGTTTAAAATTTGTTAACAATTTATTTGATTATTGTGCAACTACTAAAATGAGAATACCTTCAACTTTACAATTGCTTATGAATTTTTCAATGCTTTAAATGGACCTGAGCATTAGTTGTAACTGTAGTAGAACAAAGGCTACCAAAACAAGTAAAAGAAATTCACACAGGATGCATGCCTCTTCTCCACAGCAGCAGCATTTGGAACAGCTAATCATTCTCCAACGCAACCAGAGATACATTTTTACATGTGCTGACTTGTGTATATTTTTACGATGTGCTGGCTGGTCTTTCTGACTACTAGAAACCACAAACCTGCAATTCTCTCACAGAAAATTAGGACTATTAGTACTATTTCCTACACAACTGTTTCCTTGGATAGAGATGGCTGTTTCACAGCCTGACCAAAGATTTAGTAAGATATTTTTTTAAACAAAGTTAAAATTAAATTCTTTTCTAAACCTAAAGCCCTTGAAGAAAAACCTTCAACATTTAATAACTCTTTAATTCTATGGAATGATACTTTACATTAGAATAAGCTCACTGGCTTTTAAGATAACACACCAAATGAGCTGCTATTTGTTAGAGGCAACAAGAGCACAATAGACAAAAGAAGGGGCAAAAGGGAACACTATACTGAAGCACTATACTGAAAAAAAGAAAGACCTAGTATTACTTTTGAGTAATTTTTTTTGCAACATTTTTTAGTACTTTTTTTTCCCTAACACCACAAGAACCAAGATATGTCTTCCATTCTGGAACAAGGGTCAAGAAATCAGTAATAGCAAACTAAAAATAAACTGGGCTGTCAAATGGGTAAGTAAACACCAAAATAAGCAACTGAATTTCTGGGGCCAAATGTTAGGATAAAAACAGGAAGGTAATCTTTTCAAAAATTTTCTAAAGCCTCATCCTAAATGATTCAAACATATCACATGAAAAGCAGCAAGAGAATATGAACAGGTTGGAAAATAAACACAAGTGTCTTACCATCAAGATATATGTCACTTCCTAGTTCAGAATCCACCCAGAACATGGAGGCCACAGCTCCTAGGGAAGTGCAGCACATTCAGTTGCATTTTCTATGAAATTATCAATAATGAGATATATCTACAGAAAAGCTATTTGCAGTGCTATATTTTAAGCTATTTCTCTTCTGAACTTTAGATGAAAAAGAAAAGCATTATAAATATCACTCAAGCACACATTCAATCTAACAATGGCTGCCAAAACAAAGTTTTTTAAAAACTCACTAATTTTAGAAAGTCTCCACATGCAACTAAGTTGTGTAATTTACCTTATCTCAGTGATTTCAAGTACCTGTCCTTTCTATACCTCTCCCAGAGCTCCTTCAATTCTCAAGAGATTTATGCTTATGCTATATAACTGAATATCCTTTGCTTTTCTCTTCTCCATTCACCTCATACAAAAACTTTACTGAGGGTTAATCCTGCAAATTGTTATTATACCAGCAAAGAAAATCTACAACAACTAATAACATTTTGCTCAGGAGATTACATATAATGATAAGTTCCACTTATTAGTGCAGTTTCCTCTTATACATAACCATTTTAAATATTCAGAGTAGGGGAAAATTGACACAACTGGACACAATTTTCACCACAACTTCACATTATTAACCTTTTCTCCAACGAAAACAACAACATTTTAAAAATATTAATGTTATTCCTTATGAAATTTAACTTTACAATGACTATTTTTCCAAAATGTTATGGATACAAAGGGCTACTGCATATTTTGTTCAGTCGATGTGAACATTTCCTGACTTCTTAAATATTTATCAATGAAATAACCACACCATATTGTTTCAACAAAAATATGCATCATACTTTAAGATACAAGTAGCAAACCCCTTGCAAAATGAGACTTGGATAACTATCCTCTCAGTTGTCTTCTATGATTATAAGATGAACTCATAACAATACAGAAATGAATCACGAGTACTGGATGTTGACTGAAGAGATTACTTCAGAAAAACGTTCAAAACACAGAAAGCAGCATACAAGAGAGCTGAGAGAGCTTGTTAATGCTCTTGCAAAGCAACTCTATTATCTTTGAAATCTTGCAAAGATTAGGAGAGCTCTCCCGAAACTGGGAAAAGGCATATATTGCAACAAGTTTCACAAAACGTCATTCTCAAAATCTACACAACTAAAGGCCACCGAGCCTCACTTTGATCCCTGAGAATAACAGAAAGCAAGTTATCTCAGAATGCACGTGAAAGACAGTGAGTAGGAAAAATCAGCATAGATTTAGCAAGGATAAAATCATACCCAGCCCCCTCAAAAGATGACTGTGGGTAAGGGGAGAGCAGTAGATGTCATACATCTCACTCTAGGAAGCCTTTCAAAACCCATCTTCCACAATATTCTCGCACGGAAGTTGGGACATTACAGTCTGAATGGAAGGCCAGAACAATTACGTAAAAAACTTTTTGGATAATCAGGATCTAATGGTCATGGTTAATGCGTCATTCCTTAAACAAAGGCTCAAAAACTGCGGGACAGATAGGGATCTATCTTTGGAATCTGTCCCACTCAACATCTTTATTAGGGATGGAAGGGAATCCCTTCTTTCCAGAGAAGGGCTGGAAAAAAAACTTTCATCAAATTTGCAGATGAGGAGAAAGCAAATTAGCTGATGTTCCTAAGGGCAGGGCTGCTATTCAGAAGGACCTGGGACAGGTGGGAGGAACTGCCTGACAGGAATCTGATCAAATTCATCCTGTACAAATGCCACGTTCTGTCTCCTGGAAAGAAGAGCCTCTAAACAACAATACAGGCAGCAGGTGGATACACGGGGGAAACAGCTCCACTAGGAAGGGCCTGGTGGGCCAAGAGCCGAGCGTGAGCCTGCTGTGGGGCTGGGCCTTGCAGGGTAACGAGGTCCAACAGTACATCCAGTCATGTAGGCAGGAGCAGAGTCCCAAGTGGAGGAGTTATCCTGCCTGACTGAGAACTCAGTGTTCCCTTTACAGGAAACTTGCCAATAAGCTGAAGCAAGTTCAGCAGACAGCCACCAAGAAAATCACAGGCTGGAGCACAAGGCCTGCGAAGACAGGGGAAACTGGCCTTGCTCAGGTATCTTTAGGAGCACCTAACAGCAGACTTAAGAGCCACAGAATATTATGAAGAAGCTGGAGTCACGCTTTCACAGGGTGTGTGGTGGGAGGATGCGGGTAATGGTTGTAAGTTGAAATAAGAGGTGCAGATGATTTTTTTTCCATTATGCAAGGGCAGGTTTTCTTCACAGGTTGTGTCATGCCCATCCTTGCGGGCTTTCATGATCCAACTGGATAAAGACCTAAGCAACCTGGTCTGATCTCACAGCTGACTCTCACAGCTTTGGGCTTGAGGGTTGAACTAGAGAACTCCCGTGGTCCCTTTCCACTTGAATCACTGCATGATTTTAATATTTTCACATGATAGGCCTCTAACTGCTGTGTTTCTGTTCAAACACAGAAGTTTTATGGAATGATGACATGCACAGTACCCTTCATACAGTCACTCATACCTTTGCAGAATGTAAAATGGAACACACTACACTGACATGGGCACTTTGGTTAATCTTGAAGAAAGCAATCTACAGATATTTAGGTAACTAGAACCATAGTCTAGCAATGACTTGGAAACCCCTGAATGAGAGTATATAGATACATAAATAGAAATACTTTGCTCTTATGGACAAACGTGCTTACATTTCATTTAAGTAAGGCAGCTCTCTGGCAGAAATATAACCAATAATGCTTTGCACTAGCACTTAATTCTGCAAACAAAAACTGACAATGGAAATGTAAAAAACCTGCTTCCTGTGTAATAAGTATGTTCTTTTTAGAAAAAAAAAAGGGAATATGTTTCTCTTCTTTCTACTAAAAAAGCTTTGTAAAATGGCTCCCAGTGACCTACAGGAAGTGCACTATGCAATCCCTTTATACATACACATATATAAAATTTACTTTTAAAGGAACTGATTTAACATGCATCATTGCCACAATATGAAATAATAGGAAAAGAACAGTAACTGAATTAATTCTAATGTCTAAAGTTATCTACCTGACCTGCAAAATGCAGTCCTCCAGGCAACACTGTGTATCAAAATTAAAATATGGCAGTGCTTATTCATGAAGATATAGCAAGGGCCCACAAGATCTAATAATTTCCTAATAATTTCCTTATTACTTTATTACTTTACTTTATTACTTTACTATGACAACTATTTAGCTTTGAGATGGAAAGTGTCAGTCTCCTTAAATGGGAAACAACTGAATTACCAGTAAGAATTTCCCTCACTTTCTTTGTCAACAACATACTTTTACTTGATACCAAAAAGACCAATTTAGATAGTTACTACCAATGTGAACTTGATACACCTTTCTATAATAAATAAAGTAGTAAGATCTCCTAAAAAAAAAAAAAAAAAGTATTAAGCTCTACCAGTAAACCAGAGCAATATAGTCAGATTTTAGACAGCATATTTAATGCTTTCACAAAATACAAGGTCTGGAACAATTAATATGACACTACGTTAGGTGCTATGAATATTGTTTTAAAGCAGCAAACATAAACCAAAAGAATCTCTTAAAAGCTATGTTTCCCTTCTGTTCTGTGTGTCCACTGTCTCCTTTGAAAGACTTCTCACAGCAAGGCTTACAAACTACTTTTGTGGAAGAAATATATTTTAACTAGATTTTTGTTACGCTTCGGGGTCATCTTCGTTCTACAAAAAAAGCCTGTCTGTTCACCAGTTTTCTTAATTAATTCAGTTTCAGTCTATGCTGCTGTATATAAAGTGCACACACCCACCACTTTATTACACACGTCATATAAAAGGAACTGACTGGAGAGCAAGTAAGTCTGTCATAAAAAGGGGATAATTATCATGGATATGAAAAACATGTAATGCAGACTACCTGGATCTGCCAGTCCAGTTGTTTCTAACAATATGTAGTCAAATTTTCCTCTCTTTTGCATCAGATTCTCAATAGCCTTCACACCATTGTCCCTGTAAGAAGGAAAAAAAAATCCTGAAAACATAGAAAAGAAACTAAAACAGTTATGTATGGCATCAAAGCAAAGACCTGAATCAGGATGCACAGTCTACATTAAAAGTTCAGTCATTGTGCTGCTACTCTAGTACTACAAAGCTCTAATTTCTCTGTTTTACTTTTGTCTGAAAATAGTGTTTGTCTACTCTCTGGACACTTAATAAACCTGTAAAGCAGAGCTGTATGATTAAGTGACTTTTTCATTTGGCGGCTGAGACTGAAAAAATGGGAGGAAGGAGAGAACCACAGGATACTAAGCCACATACTTGAATTCTTTCCCCCTCCCTTCTGCTCCCTGCGAGCAGAATAACATGTGTCACTTACTTGCTTAAATCTCAGCAGATGAACTTGAAGCAAAGTTTACTACATTTTACATAAGAAACCCATATATAAAGCATAGCAGTAATGGCAGAATTTGCTACATTCCAGTATAGGCCAATACAAAAGGGTCTTCCGTCTCGCCTTTACTATCCCAACAGTAAGGGCACAAGCTCATTCCTTTCCAGTTTTCAGAGCAAAAGAACCATCATCTTTCTTGAAAAGTGGCCACAACAATTCATTATCCAGACATAGAAAACAATATGACAGAGATACGCTGTTACATTTTAGCATGGCCTTTAGTTTATAATTTGGAATACTGCATTTCACTGGTCCTTTCATCAGAGGCTCAGTCTCTGCCCTTTCTAGAGTATAAAATACCCAAGCATTAGCCAAAACACAGAAAGAAACACAGAAGAAATATTTAGTGCTACAATTAGGTTACTTTAGTCCTACTTCCAATTTCCCTCAACAAATCTACAAATAAGGGGGAATAATATTGAGAAAAACAGTAGCGCTCTTTACCCTAAAATATCCAGTTGGTCTTTAGATTAATATTTAGATCATTTTTCTGGAAGACGTTAAGTCCAAATCCAGTAAGACATGAATTTCAATCTCTCAAATTCCAATTCCTGTTTTACCTGACAAAAGAAGCCACAATCAACATGGACATCAGTTTTTAGTCGCAAACACTGGATGGCCTCCTCCTTTTGTCATATCCCCCAAAACTTGTTGCAAGAGCTTTACATAATATTCCTGCCTTACTTTACTGAACAGCACAGGCAGCCATTTCTGAGCTCCAGCCACTCTTCATAGAGTTCTCCATCTTGACTGATTGCCAATGATTTCTCCAAGGCACTTCCTGGAAATATAAGTAGTACTGTTAATTTTGATCTACAAACGTGGGTAAGAATGCTTTAAAAAGAGGTATCAAAGATTCAAGCAACTACACATTTTCGTTCCTTAATTATACTGTATATTCTGAAACCACATTTCTGAAATGTTCTTCAAAAATTACTATTTCTCCCTTTATGGAACATTTAGAAAAGCTGCATTTATTCTACAAAGAACAAAACCCAAAGGATGAAAAGGCAGCATAACTGACCCAAACTTTGTTAAAAGAAAGGGAAAGTAGCTTCTGTCTGCATATCAAATTAAAGCTTTTTATAGACATTTTATTTCAAGTTTCGCAATCAGAAAAGTACCATACTTTTTGCAAAGTTCTAATTGCACACACACAGTGCAAATTTTAAAAGACAATGACCACAGCAGTGATATGAAATCACAGTCCCAACAGCTATCAATCTTGCATAGGGAGGGAATTGTGATCTGCAAGTAATCAGGGAAGGAGAAAGCAGAGAGAAGCCCAAGAAGAAAAGAGCTCCTCTGCTCAGATTTTTATTCCTGTCTGCTTGAAACTAAGTAGGTCACATGCAGGTTCAGCAGTTCATGTAGCATATCCTCATTTACTTGACTCTGACAGAATTTATGTACAAGACAGAACAGATTAATGTGTAATGTTGCTTTCTGAACACCAGCTGGTAGACATTTTGTCTTTCTGAAAGGTATATGGTATGATCATTACTAAGCCAATGTATTTAAAACCACGTAGTTCTTAACTCCCCAAACCTTAACAGGACAAACATACAATATTTGCCACTTTACTTCTAAAGAAACATCTCTGCAGGTTTACATACCTTCACCAAACTCATTTAATATAACTGCTATTCTTTTATTATGTTGCTCTGTCAGTATGTAATTTAGAAGAGTTGTTTTCCCAGCACCTAGAAAACAGACCATATTTCTATTAAAGCATAAACCAAAGAGAACAAATAATTTTAAAATAAAAGATTTCACAGACACACAGGCTCTAGACATATTTAGAAGTAACTTCACTGACCTGTTAGCACATTAAAGCTAAGCTTTAAAAGAGCCAAACCTCCACCCTCAAGTGACAGTGTCTGAGAAAGCTACTCATTTCCTTACCTGTCAGGCAGTCTATACGTGTATATATATATATATGTACACATACACATATATATACACATGCATATACAAAATAAATATATGTGTGCGTATATGTGTATATCACACATAGAATCACAGAGGGGTTACGGTTGGAAGGGACATCTTGAGATCACCCAGACCAATTCCTGCCCCAGCAGGGACACCCAGAGCATGGGGCACAGGGTGGCATCCAGGCAGGTTTGGAAGATCTCCAGAGAAGGAGCCTCCACAGCCTCTCCAGGCAGCCTGTGCCAGGGCGGTCACCCTCACAGGAAAGAAGTTCTTCCTCACATGAAGGTGGAACTGCCTGTGGTTCAACTTGTACTTATTAACCCTTCTCCGCAACTGGCCACCACGGAGAAGAGTTTGGCGCCATCTTCCCAAAAAGGAGGGCCCAATCTCCCTAAAGAGATAGAGTTGGACTGCATCGTATATATATATTTACTTTTCCATTTAAAAGGTACCCCACTGACCAAATTATAAAGCCGCGTCACGGCCGGAAGCCGCCGCCACCAGCTCCTCGCTCACCCAGGTAGCCCGTGATGATGGTCACCGGGATCTTGGCGCCGGCCTGCGCGCCCTCCGCGCCGCCGGGTCCTATGGGGATGAGCTCGGGACAGTCCTCGTCCTCCATGAGGGCGGCAAGGCGCCACCGCCGCCCCCTCGGCGAGCCGGCCTCCAACCGCCGCCGCCGCCGCACCAACCGCCGCGGCGCTGCGTCGCCAACGGCGCATGCGCG
>VWPW01019418.1:81101-96775 GCA_013389825.1 Crypturellus undulatus | reverse complement strand
CCCGGCGCCCCCGCTGCCGCCGCGGCGCATGCGCGGCCGGGAGGGCGGGGAAAGGGCGGTGCGGCCGTTGGGAGGTGGCGGGCGCCGCCTCATGGCGGCTGTTGAGGGGTGTTGCTGTGCGCCCGGTCTCAGGTTAAAAACGAAAAGCCGTGAAAAACAAAAAAGTATAATAGATACCACAGTGCCTTCCCTGTCTGCTTATCCGAGGAGGGAGACCTCAGGAAGGTGAGGCCCAAAGCAGCGCTTGAGGCCCAGCTGTTCTGTTTTTCTGCCCTCTCCCAGAGGTCCTGGGACACAGTCTCGAGACCAGGCTGATAACTGCAAATGTTTTGCTTAATCTTGTGTGTGTTACCTGAAACATCCTTGCTGTTTAGCCTTGAGTCCTATTACAGTTATCTGCATGTTTGTAGGTAAGTTAACTACTCGGTTGCTTGACATTATGTTGCTGTTCTTGTCCCTCTTGGCAGCAGTCATCCTTGTATCAGGAACTGAATTACGGTTGGCCTTGGTGCCCATTTGGTTTTTCATGCCTTAACAGAAAGCACATTTAAGAATAGTATGACTTTTTTATTAAAAATTTTTATTAAAAATTTTTATTAAAAATTTTTATTCGCTTTACTTGTGGGAGGTTTTTATAGGTTATAAAGCTCCTCTAATGACAATCATATTTAGTGATAATCAGACTACATAGTTACTTTATTCACTGTCATCTCAAAGAATGTGAGAATTCAATCCTCAGCAGGTTTTTGGAGAGGCGTCTGTGGATTCCAATAGGAATACCCATTTTCCTAGAGAAATTTGCTAAAATTTGCTAGAGAAACGCATTTTCTAGGCTTCTTTGTAGGCCTCCTGTTGGATGTCACTGTAAACCGGCCAGCGCTGTGGTGTGTTAACTGTGCGAGGCAGTAAATCTGATCCATTAATGCCACAGTATAAATATCTGGATTAATACATGGTAAAGCACATCTTGCATTCTTGTTTCAGCCAGATCATCCTCTTATATCAGGAATCCTGTTTTCAAATTGTCTGTTTTCATGTAATTTCTTTGTTACCTGTTTTTAAAACATAAATCTCTGCTTGTAAATGCTATAATTTTGCTCCTGCACGTTTTCTTTGTAGTACTCCTTGGAGAAAAAGAAAAGATTATTTAGAGAAGATCTTGAAGATTTTCACTGCAGGAAAGCTGTAGGGAAAGGGAAGACAAGATTAATTGGGAATGTTTTGGGAGCTGACAGCGTAGTATAATAGATCACATAAAAGGCTGCAAGTTGTCTTTGAAAAATCAGAGTAGTTGTAATACTGAAATTTCATTTACATGTCCATGAGACATGTGGTATTGGTGGGAGGAAGGCGACTGAGGAAGCCTGTGTCCTGGCTTTTTAAGCTGCTTGTCTCTCTTTTTTTTTTTTTTTGTATAAATAGTTCACACAACACTGTTCATTATTTTTCTTTTGAACAAAATTACTTAAATACTGTGGGGTTTCTTTTTCCTGATTTCTTTACAACATAATTCTGGTGTTTGAATATAAACTTTAACTGTCTTCTTTGAGTTTCTACTGAACTGTGCGGTAAAGCTTACTAGATCTATTGAATTAAATGTACAGCCTGCATACTTTTATTGTGGTGGCAGCCAAAATGAGCACAGCTAGTAAAAGCAGGATTTGATTAAAACAGCAGGCAAAGTGCACAGATAGGTTTTTAGCATTATATAGAATGGAACAGACTTCAGTAGCCGTGGCTGCTAGAGAAGGAGGTTCTTTACCAGTCTGCATAGTGCAGCGTAGTCAGTATCACAGAGAAGGGATTTGGTGCTAATGTGCGCAATGATGCCGGATATTTTTTGGAATTAACCCATAAAG
The DNA here is from genome assembly GCA_013389825.1 of Crypturellus undulatus. Lineage (NCBI taxonomy): Eukaryota > Metazoa > Chordata > Aves > Tinamiformes > Tinamidae > Crypturellus > Crypturellus undulatus. The sequence goes on along the minus strand of VWPW01019418.1, from coordinate 94,916 downwards.
CAACAAGGAAGAAAAAAAAAATTTAGCAATCCATTCAGTAGTTGCTGAACAATCCTGTGTATACCTCAAAGTAGAAGCTGGTAAGCACAGGCATAACTTTGGTGCAATTTGCATGTTCTGTCTGTGCATATTTAACTTGTTCTTCCCTGTCATCTCTGTTTAATTATTTCTGTTAAATTATCTTTTTTTTTTTTTTTTTCTTATAGGTATGCTGTTACCGCAGGTACCTTGTGAAGGTTTCTATTCAGTTAGAGCACACTGAAAATAAACAGATAAATAGCAGGATTTAAAAATATTTTGAAAAAAAAATCCCTTGAGCAACAAATGTCCTTTGGGAAATGAAACCTAATCCTAAACAAATTAGAAATTACAGTAAGTAGAAGATAGAATATTGACCGAGATGCTGCAAATGCTTTGGCAGGTTTCTGATACAACACATGCAGAGTTTGCCTCATCAGCACATGTATTTGCAAAACCCTGATCTGACCAAGCACTCTGGTGCTGCCAGACCTCTCTAGCTGCTGCTTTTCAATGTGATTCTTTATTAATGTATGATTCTGCTCACAGGAGCTCTGTCAAGGGTTTGGATTTTACTAAAAATTTACTAAAAATTCCTTGAATAAGGATTTTTTTTAAGTACACTGGTCATTCATATGCTGTGCAACAGAAAGATCTTTTAAAACACCAACATTACTTCTCTTAGTGCACCGACACTTTAATATTGCTGCTTTTTATGACTTCATGCGCAGTTTACAATGTTTTAATGTATTTTAATGAAACTGGAGGCATTTAAATAAAGTTTATATTTAGGATTTAAATATCAACTTACAAGTTGCTTACTTGTATGTAAGAAAATCGGGGCTGTAAAGGAAAATTTTACATTTCAGGCTTTCCTCTGCTTGAGTTCTGTTTACTGTGAAGATGTATGAAGAAAAGTTTCTTTGTTTTGCGTGGAGAGGATCAAGCCAGTAACATTTTTGTTTCTTTGTAAGGCCGCAGAGACTAATATATGAGGAAGATATGTTTTCACATATCCCTTATTTTAAAAAAAAAAATGTTTTATGAAAAATGAGAAGGCCGCAGAGTGACCCAAGTTCCCTTTCTCTAGTTTCACCGTCAGAGAAATGAAACATAAAGCACAGTATGATTTTTCTTACTGGAGGATTCAGTATTTCTCTGTCAGTCTGCTATGTCGATGACTAGTACATAGTGGAAAGTTACATTTATTTATCTGAGATTTAGCACACTAATGTTCATATAACATTTTTAGTTTGTTTATTAAATCAGGACTTGATTCAGAAGGGCTCGAATCTACATGCTCAGAGAGGACTGGGTAACACTGCAAGTTTCAGCAGGGCTGCATTGTCCCTTCGTCGCCTGAGCCACAAAGCTGTGTTCAATGACAGGCAGAATGCTGAAGTACCCTGTTGTGCATCATCCTTTGCGGCGTCACCGTTGCCAATATACAACAACAAAAACCCCATAGATTGTGTACAGACTGTTGCAGGTTTTCCAAACCCCGATTTGCAGAACAGTGTGGAGCAGTTGTGCCTGGAAGCACGTAGCCCATCTGCTCTGTTATCACCTGTGAGCTGATTAACAGTAACTTGCTGCATTTTTCCTCCTTCTGCCCAGGTACAGCAAGCAGCTAGTTATGTCAACAGCACCTTCAGCCCAGGATGCACAAGCAAGACCAAAGCACAGTGAGGGAGACAGCCTGGAGCCCAGCTGCACTTAAGGGACAGGTTACACAATCCTGATTGCAGGGCTGAAATGTAGGGTACGGGAGTATCCACAGTTTGGGATGCCTGTGTGTGTGATAGGAGGACGGGGGAGAGGAAATGGGGATGAAAGTTACACTTCCCACTGCTTTGCACGCAGGATCCATCAACAGCTACTGACGCCTATACCAGGTTTGGTAGTTTGGTCAGCTATGAGTTGGATGGTTTTCTTTACCTACTTATAATTTCATCCTGGTTTTTCCTGGCCCCTGGTTTGATGACATTTTTTAATCTCCTGGCTGGAAATATTTTTTTTTTTTTTTGTAAGGCCACGATTGGACCTTGACTGTGGACAGATGTTATTGGACAAAATCACTTTAAAAATGTCCGTCTGACAGCACCCTATCTTGCAATATTCTAGCAAGCTAAAACCAGCTACATTTCCTCTACTTAGAAATGTCAAGAAAATGGTAAAATAACAGATGAAAGAATATCTAATGGCCTTTGTTCCTCATATGCCAAAGTAAGCTGTTGTTGATTGAGTTCACCAAAAAAAAAAAATTTAGTGTTTTTAAGTGCCATTTTGCTTTGGCTGCTGACTGTATTAGCAGTTTTGGAAACATTATTTTTATGTGTCCCCTCAGGCATTTTTTTTCTTCCATATTAGAAAATATTTTTGAGATATCCTCTTACCAAGATGGTAATAAAATGCAAAACAGAACCTTGCATCACTTAAAAATGGGTATGTTTGCTAGGCTGGGATTTTATCTATATCTTTTCCAACTTTATTTATGTGGAAAAAAAACAAGGCAATCAAGGAATGGCTGACTTCATCTCACATGAGGTTTTAAGGTGAAGCCTGAGCTCTTTTTCATAGCTTCAACAGAAAAAAATGAAGTAGCGGTTTTTGCTGGAGTAGTTAATAGTTCTGGAGAAACATCTAGAAAAAAGTATCTTCCTTTCTGCAACCTCCTCCTGCTGTCAACCCAACTAACTACATTTTTCAGTAAAGGGAGAATAGGAAAGGCCAGTTCCTTTTCTTGGACCTGCAGTGAACAGAAGGACATATTTGAAAACGTTCAACATAAAAACTGTCCACTCACTGTTTCTGCAATCACATGAGGTAAAGCATTGATAAGAGAGAGACCTGTTGTCTTGTTGCTGCTTATTCCTTCCTTCTCCTTAGCCTGTAAGCTGCAGGATGATGTGTATCACTTCATGGGCATTTCTGAAAACAAGCAGCGAAGGGAGCTTGCAGCATCTCCATGTGTGTGTATTACACAAGCAGTGTCTCCAGTACATCAACAATGTCTCTTGCCTGTCCTCCAATGGGTCTGGACAATATAGTAAATAAACAGCAGGCAAACTGGTGTTTATTCCATCTTTAGGAGAGCATGGTTTATCTTAACCTATGACTTAAAATAGAAGCTTTCCCGTTCATCAATCTCATGTAAGAGTAAAGAAAGTAATAAAGTCCAGAAGCTAAAATTCCCGTTACCTGACTTTCAAAACACTCTCTTCCAGACATCTACAGTATCTAAGAAATGCATCAAACATAAAGTGTCTCAGAACTCAGAATCTCTCAAAAATGAAGGCACCTATGTTAGAGTCCTTTTAAATTATGCAAGTCAATCAAATATATATATATAAATGAAAAGGTTACCTCTTTGCTGTTTATTTCCACCAGTGAAACAAGTGCATTTCAGTGCACTTTAGGCTGCATATTTTGAGTTTCTTGTGTAGGGGCTGCGCGTCTGTTGCAGCTGCAACTGCTTTGTGCTTCTGAAAGCAGTGACCATATGGAAAGCAGTTTTCCATTTAATATCATTCTGTTAATAGCAGATTTAAATACTTTATCAGCTTCTCAGACCTGCCCTCAAGGACCTGTTCCTATGACACTTGTCATTGCCCTTGCTATGGATTCTGGTGGTTTTTCCAAAATACATCTGGTGCCCAAAATACATCTTTTTTTTTTTGGTGGGTGTTAAATCTTTCAGCTTTTCAGATGCTCTGCAGTCTCCTAAGGGCATACAGCAAGGGTGCTGAGGAGACCACATGGGTTAACCTTCATATTTGGAACCACTCAACATTCAGAGTACTGTAAAGAGCAGTGAATCCTGAAGAGTGAAAGGCGGTTATTAGCAGCCCAGTTTTAGGCCTTCCCTGTTGAATAATCTGTTCCTTGTCTCAGATCATGCGATTTTCCTCTGGACATCCTCTAGCTCACTGGGAATGGGGAGAGATGTAATTACGGCCTTCCAAAAGGTGAATCGTTTGAATTGCACTGAGTGCCGTGTTGCTGCTGTCAAGGCATGAATTTAATTAAAGATGGGCAGCCTAAAGCTCAGTTGCTTCCGCTACCCCAGAGTTCATCTGTTGCAATCGTATTTGGCTTCAGCTTCCCCTTTCAAATAAAGACTGGATCCTGGTTATCCACAAAAGCAGTGAAAACTGCACGCAGGGGAAGGCGGCAACGGGTCAGAAAACCCACAGGATACCCCCTAAAAATGGGCACTTTAAGAAGTTGGTGTTGCTGCAAGCGAAGGTGCGGAGCAGGATCGGGCAGGTGTGACAGAGTGATGTTCCCCAGTGATGAGGGCCACGGGAGCAGGATGGCCGTTCCGCACAGGACATCTTCCCTCATCCCGGCTTTTGTGAATTCCAGCCTTCTCTCCTTCATCCCGAAGGATCCCCCAGGCCTCCCCCTCAACACAGGGAGAGAGGAAGCTCCAGCCCTGCCGTGCCCTGTTGAGTGACTGCAGCGCCAGGGAGGCGGGAGATCCCTCGGATCCCGGTGCACCAGGAAAGGCCGGGATGCGCCGTCGGGAAGGGTAAGAAACCAGCTGTGTGCAGGAGCAGGTCCCTCCCCCTTGGGTCGATTTCGGTGAGGAAGGTAAAATGCGGAAGTTGCCAGACGGAGCTGTCAGAAGCGGGTCGGCTTTTTAGCCCTGAGCATGCAATAAAGAGAGGGAAAAGAAAGAACCCCCCCCAAAGCAACACAACTCGCCCTTGGTGCACACAGCCAGCGGCTGGACCCCCAGGGCTGCCCTCCTGCATGGCCACTCTACCCGCTGCAGAGAGGAGGGCGTTTGCCCTGAAAATCAACAGGTAAGAGACTGTCCTCCCTCTCTGCTCGCTTTTTCTCTCTCCGAGCCCTAGTCTGACCTGCCGGCTGGTGGGGATGGCTCCTCCTTGCAGACCCTTGCGGCGTGAAGCCGTCTGCAGGTTCCTGATAGCGCGTGGCTCTGCCACCTGGAGCAGAGCAACCCTGCCTCAAACCAGCACCCTCTTCCCAGTCCTGCTTCTTGCAGGCAGCACTTTCTGCACCCGACCAGCAGCGATCCTAAATGCACCGGGGCTTGGCGTTACCCTGCACGGGCTCTGGCCGTGGGTCATCTCTGAAATAACCTCACTCCGCGATCCCTTCCTCTGCCAGGTGGATGGAGCTGGCAATTTACTCTGTCTGACAGGAAGGAAATGTCAAGTCTCATCCCATTAGTTCTCGGTCTCTCCCTGCTCTGTCCGAACAAGCCCAGCTCCTGCTTGCAGAGGCTGCTCGCCCACGGCGGGGTTTGCAGTTCCTCCTCCCCGCGGGGCAGCAGAAGTGGTTGATGCCTAAATTAGTGTTTCGCAGAAATAAGGGGGTTATGAACATCGCACCAGTACTGCCATGAGGTTCATTCCTGCTTTATTTCCTTATGCCTTGTGCCTGTGTAAAAAGAAAAAGAAATCCTCCCGATTTAAGGTGAATAGATCTTCCCCTCACCCTTTAAGACCAAATAAATTAGATGTCCACTGCAAAACACCACACGCATGCGACCGACCTTGCTTTCTGCTAGCACTGTATCTCTAGTCCCCTGGGCATGCTGACTTTCAGCTGGTCCACACTGTCTGGTAGCAGCAAGAAACCAAGACGATTACTCTGATACTGTTAGCTGAAAGGAAAATTCAGGCCGGCTTTTCAAGAGCCTTATCATCTGAGAGGAAAACTATGTTTCCAGGGTGTTGATGTAAGTACAAGGTAACAGGGTTTGCTGACACGTAGGAGAGCAAATAGCATAATGGTTTTATTGTAAACTGCATGGCTGGTGTCTGCGCCCGAGAGGAAAGTATGCACAGAAACTCCACCTCCACAGTAGTTTGTTGGAAGACATGGGATTTTCAGTCCCTGAGGATAAAATTAGCTCCACTGTGAGATGTGCCTTTCCCATGGCAGAATGTACATCAGGGCACCTTTACGTAGCAATAGCTCATTCACTTTAAATTGGTGGTAGAGTATTTACAAGAGTGAGATACCAAATTGTGAAGCCATCAGATAAGCAGTTAAGCACAGGATCATTTAGAGATACACTTGAATAAAGAGCATGACTGGCTGATATTTAGAGGGCTTGGATTATTTTTTCCTTCTATTTTTAGGGCAGCTTTTCTGGCAGCTTCTCCTAGCTGCGGTGATGGTCAGTGTTCCTCTCTCTGACTAAAGTCTTACGCAGTTGTGGAATCATACCATTAACATGGCTTTGTTTCAAAAAACCTCGCAGCATTTTTCAGATATGTTATCTAACAAGTTCTAAATGTGATGCCAATTTAATAAGCTGTGTATTTATTTTGCAAGTAAGAATATTTTCTCTTACTAAGTGGAAGAAATTATGTATACCTGCTAGCAGAACATAGATTTCTCATTCTTCAAAACCAACAGGTTGTTTCTGAATGAGCCAAGTGCAATCTGTTGCAGTGACTGTGGAATGATATATTTCCACAATGAGCATTTTTAATGTTTATCTTTTGAAATGATCCTTCCAAATAAAAGGAAGTTGGTGTGTTAGCTTACTTTCCCGTACACAAAAGGTTAATATACAGCTACGAAATGTTCCTCTTTCTTCAAAGTTCCTCAGTTTACTTTCTCAAAATACAGCACTTCAGTGAAAGCTGCACATAGGGATTCTATGTTGTTGGTGTAATTATTCTCTATTCACTTCAAATTTCATGCAAACTGGAATTTCTTTCTTGCCTCTGACTTGACTAAGCTGTATACTGTTTTGTTAAGGAGGACACCACTAGCAGCCACCATGATAATTACGTAGGGTGTAGCCTGATGTGTACACTGAAAACATGGTTAGGTATCTAATCATTGTATTAAACTGTACTAAATACTCTTCTGTGAAATTACAACACTGAAATGATATGAAATGCTTTTAAGTGCTCGTGATCGGAAGTCTTGATTTCAAGTCAGTGTCACTTCTTTATCATCAAATGCTTCAGGAAAGCTTATTACCTGCCAAACATTATATCCATTTAAAACAAAACCAATTCTAAATTTGGTTCTTAAAGTACCTTCAGATTTGTAAGCCCTGTACGCAATCTGTCCACATAACCAGGTCCTCCTGTCATCTTCTCTTCACTCATCTTGTTTTTGTTGTCCAAACCTGTTGCTTCCTGTCTTTTCTTATCCTGCAAAGACTTGCACATCTAATGAATATATGTGACTAGTTCCTTTTAATTTAGTGGAATACCTCCTATGAATAATGTTGCACATAGAAATGAATAAGCAATCCTTTAAATTAGTGTCCCTCAGGTTAGGCAGCATTCTTACTACTTATCTGCATGTTACTGAGAGCTAAGTGGCTGTGAAATGAGGAAGACCTCAGAGAACACCATATTGAAATATATATATTTTTTTATTACATGAGAAATTAAGTTCATTTCCAACTTTATATATGTTGTAAAACAAGCCCTGATATTAGTTGCATAAGATAAAGTAAGAGGTAGCGGTCTTTTCCAGCACTGGACAAAGGAAGAGGACAAGGTAAAATTTTGCAGAAAATCCTTGCTAATATACATTATTAAGAGACGTTTGCACCATGTTATGAGAATACTAGTTGTCAATGATGTTTGGAATCCAATTTGGGACATGAAAAAGTAGAACACTGTTGCTGAATCAAATGAGTCTTAGTAAATCACTAAGTGTCTAAACTGGATGTTGTTTGCTTCCCAGGCACAGTATTTATATCTGTTAACCAAGAATATTGAAAAATAATTTAAAGAAGTACCCCGAAAGCAACGCTCAATTGGTAAAATTGTGGGCTCTAACATGTAGTTAACTGAACAGTGAGTTTGGAGGCACCATATAGCCTGAATTTTAATCAGAGTAATTTGACTCAGCAGTGTGCCTGGATAAACCTAGTACTCACAAAACATTTTCTATTTTAATTACTTTTATTCAGATAATGTAATTTACTATTTTATTTTCAACACTGTTTATTTGTTTTGACTTCAAGTGAAAAGAATTTTGCTGTATGCACCTGCTTGGAGCCCTGGCCACCAATGCTATACTTTCAAACATATAAATTACAAAATAGAAAACTACCAAGAGCAGCAGTATAGTTTCCTAAACAAACATATCATTTGACTGTCAACCATGTGACCCACTCAATTTAAAACCTTTCCAGTGGGCATAACTCCTCAGCTGTCGCTGCACACCACCATGTTTGCATTTTGAATGTGACATAAAACAAATTTTAGCATTAACTTCCATCATTTCATCTGCTCACTGAAATCATCCAGCTGCCAAAAAGAATTTTTGTTTTCACTTTTTAAGAAATTTTGCTTAACAATGAGTTTAGATTTGTAAATTTCTATATTAAAAAACAAAACTATCCATACTAAGGCAAACTTTCATCTACTGAAGATTGTATCCTTAACTAACTCTCAAATAGTATCACGAATTCTCATCTAAGTATATGATGATAATACATTTCAATTGTTCGTACCTGAAGTGAAAAAGTGAGGTTTAATCTTATGGTATATTGATGCCATAAATGCTAATATAATAATAAATGCTAATACTAATAAATGCTAATAACTCCTTAATTTTTTACTGTATGTGTCGCTTGCTCCGCAACGAAGTCGGGACGGCCCAGGATGCATGCTATACGTAAGCTTTTATTGATCAAGTAGGCACAGCACTTCAGACCCCACACTTGCGCGTGCACCTATGTGTGCCGTCCCTCCTCCTTGAGTCCGTCTTATATACTCTTCATCCTCATCATGGCTGCACTGTGATTCCTGATTCGCTGTTCCATTCAGTTCTTCTTCATTAACGACTTCCACATCTTCACGTCCTTTTAAGTTGTTTATTTGCTGCAGTCCATATCTTTCCAGGTGGTTTCAAGGACATGGTAGCCTGAGAAAGTTTCGGCTCTCAGACCAGCTGAAGGCTGTCTGACCAGTTCTCAGTCCCCACATGTATGTTTGACTGATACCTGAAACATATATTTATAGTTTATCAAGTTTTAAAAAAGAATTCTAGATAAAGGCTTCCTAACAAATATGTTCATGGAGACATTGTCTGAATTATATGCGTTGTCAGGTCAGTGGTAATATTAAGAATCCTGTGTTCCCTGTGTTCCTTTTTGCTGAGTCCTTCCTGACTTTCTTTCCTGAATAACATTGACTTTGCGCACTTGATGAAAGGCTTGCATGCCGCTTTACTGAAATGAGCTGCGCTCTGGCAGTCTATGCAAGTGAGGATAACTCAAGTTAATAAGCTTTTGCAGGCACATGTCCAAAAGAGTTTGTTCAAGACATCAAGTAATAATCTGTCTGGCTTCACCTAAAATCCATATCATAAATATACAGTATGGAATGGCTTTCAAGAACATTTAAAAATCCAAATAGTAATTGCTATGGCAACAGATTGCTTTTCACATACTACACGTGAGACAGTAGTGTTTTTTTATTAATTTGGCATGGGGAATATTAACCACTAATATCAGATTGAAGTTGAAAGAAGGATATCTATAATTTCATATTTTATATGCAACATCTTGTTTAAATTAAAGACCAATTTCTCAAAATTAGTGAGTATATCCACTTAAAGAAGTGTATTCTTTAAATGTTTCACAAAAAATTACTCAATGTTGCGTGTGCAGGCAATATAAAGAAGAGATTAGCCTCCTGTTCTTGCAGCCTTGTGTTGTCTGAGACTCTTTTACTTTGGGTATAGGAAACACTATGATTTTCATCTTTCAAGATCAATACACGTTTTTCACCTTTTGTTAATTTAGGTATTCTATTTTTTATGGTTTTTCAGCTGAGTACAACGTGCTCTTTTCTGAATTCCAACGCATGTATCTTCCATTTCCAATTGGCAGGGACAGATTATGAGTACGTCAGAGGATCTGCTCATTTTCTTCGTTCTTCAGCTAGGGGAAGTCCTCAATCTCCAAAGTGTTACTTCTTTCCAGGAAGAAGAATTCATCTCTCTCTCTCTTTGAGTTACTACATGCTGTTTTTCTCTTGTTTTTAATGGAATCGTTGTCCTCCAGCCTGCTGGATTCATGTTCTACACAAGGAATTGGTTGCACTTGGCTCTGATGCCACTGCTGAGGAGAGAACACCAGGCGATCCAATGCTTCGTGCAGGGGTTTTGCAACAGTCATAGAGCAGCTTTAACTCCCAACCCAACACTCTCTGGCTTCAAAGCAATCCAAATAAGTAGAAAAGAAAGGGAGGAACTGAGGTGACGTTTTTGTCCCTTTTCTGTTGGTTACAACGGGACATGAAGGAACGAACTATTAAAAATCTTGGGTTGATGTTTCCTTACGTGGGAACTTGGGGTACTTCACCCCAAGGCAAAAACATAACTTGTAGTAACAATGGGTGTTTAAGTGTACACAAAGGAAGTCAAGATTACTAAAGCCACATAGGGATGGATTGCATCTGGTGTAAATAGCTCTATAAATAACAGGGGGAACTTTCCTAATGCCTGTGTGATTATCTTTTCATCTGCCGTAAAGATAATTCATTTGCCTTTAGTAGGAGGTTTCTACCCTCCTAGTAAAATTAGAGTAGATCTGCATCAATGCAGCACTTCTAAATGTGTTTTACAATCGTGTTTAAGTAAACAATGAATTTAGGTGGTAAGCAGTGTGATTGATCACTGTATAATTCAAATGAACACCAGCAGATTTCCACCTCACATTCTGGCTGTGGTAACAGTTGGGTCTAACAAACATTTAAGACCAGCTGTATCACAGCCTGCCTGCCAAACACAGCCAAACAAGCTATAGCTGGGTATAAACTCTGCTACGGCTCATCATGAGCTAATGCCCAGCTGGAGACCACCTCGAGAGACACCTGCACAAAAGGAGGACCTTTGCTGGAATGGTCTTCTTAAATTCCCATAAACATGTTATGGACTGGTCTTAGCCTATAAGCTGTGTAATCTTCTAGAGGCACAAATAAATAAGAGCAAACAATGGACAGAAACTTGGATGCCCCTAGAGTGCTTCCAATTCTGATGGGGAATCATGTAAACAGTGTTTCCTCCTCTGGCAGATTAAGATCTAAATCAGTAATGAAGTGAGTTTAGGAAAACAGCAACATTATATGCCAAGATTATGTGGTATGGTTTGATTCATAATATTAAGAAAAGCTCTGTATCTTTTCTTTTTTCAAAAACAAAGTTATTCAAGTTATCCTTCCTCTTCTTGATGTGACATCCCTTCATGTCCTTCATGATGACAAAACGCACAGACTTTACTTCTGGTACACTGTGCAAAAGATTACAACGTTTGCTGTCTAACACATGCTAACTTTTAGGAAATACAAAAAAGACCTGGTAAGAAAATATCCTCTTACTGCTTTCAGGATACTGAGGATACTGAGACCTTAAGCTATTGACAATGATTTGTTTTTGGTTTAACTGCTTACTTGGAATTTTATGATTACTTTGAGTGGTTTCTGGAGTGGTGAATCTGCCACAACCCAAAGATTTTTGGGAAACACAGGCTGATCTAATCAAATGTCTGTAAAAAATTCCAAGAGCAGGAAAGAGCATTATCTCCAATGAAAAATGTGCTCTTTATCAGCAAACGAGCTACTGCAGAAACAAAGCATTTAGACAAAGATTGGCTGTGCAAGCAGAAAACTGTTACATTTGAGGTAGATATATAATTGACAACTCCTAGGCAGGCAGGAAGCTAGTATTTTAATCTGACTGGCCACTCAAATTGTGCTCAAAATATAATAGCTGCTGTAAATTGATAATATACTCTAATTATGTATGTAAACAGCCACTGGACTCAGAGAGAGTAATCTCTGTTACATCATTAGAATATTGTGTTCTTTATTTCTGGAAGATGACTGGAGGAAGTGGACTTTAGGCTCAGACTAGCAAAGCTGTATTTTAAAATCCTCCTTACATCTGTATTAGCCTACAAATGTCTACAAGCACTGAGAAGTCTAGACTGCAACCTGCAGCGACATTCTTTATAGTGCAGGAAGTGCTAATCTGACCCAAGAAAAATGTAGTTGCAAATGAAATACATCTTTATCTCCACCAGATACCAGCTCTGAACAGCCTTTATTTGTCCTTTCCAGCCTTTTTCTTTTCCAGACTTGAGGCAGATATCAACGAAGAATATATATTTAATGTTGTAATTTATACCATCTATTGCTTTTAGCTTATGCGGTCACTAAATATTATGATTTTAATTAGAAAAACACTAGCTAGACTATCCTGTTGTTTTTAGTTGGAGTAAAAAGGAAAGTCTGTAGAAAGCGCTTAACTGATAATACACCCACCTTAAATGTTTGCCATCAGGAATGCAGTTACAGTAAAATAGGCCCAAGCCTAGACCAAACGTTGGGCCAAATTCATGTAAAAAGTCCACAGTATTTTTCTGCAAGACCCACATGGAATACTGCTTCGTGCATATGAGATCCTGTTAGTGTTATGGAATGTGTCTGTCCAGGAGACACAACTTACGTATCTCCTCCAGTATGTAAAGAATGTACTTCACAGTATATCTTAAAAGGATTTCCATCATTCTCAATGTAGCAAGAGGAAAATGCGTAGTGGAGTTGGGCAGGGGAGAGACCAGTTGAATACAGCTGTATATTTCTTAGTTTGGCTCTTACAGCTTTAAATAATCTGACAATTACATCATTGTTAGATGAATTAGTTAAATCATTGAAAAAAAATTCTACTAAAATTGCAAATTATTCTAGGTTTCACTTCAGGCAATAGAAAATAACTGAATTACCATGCAAAAGATATAAGCAAGTAAAACAGCAGATTCTAGGCCAAATTCACAATAAGTTTGGAAAGGAAACGTACATCACAATCCCAAGCTGATCAAGATTCACCTGATCTGAGGTTTCTTCTATTCTTTTCAATAAAGCTTATTTTTTCCTTCTTTAAAGTCAGTTCTTTCTATGCTTATGGTTGAGGTAAGTAGATCTCAGCTTCCGTAGGAAAATGAGGGGTTCTGCCTGTGCATATCGGAACGAATACTATAACAAAAATGTTCACTACTGCCATTCAGGCAAGAGTTGCTCTTTGGAGGGCATCTAGCTTGTATTTTGAGATAAATCTAGGCAGGCTCAAGACTGTCATACGTCTCTTCTAATTATCTGACTTTAGAATAGGGGAGAAACTGGTGAATCACAGAGTCTCCTGAGCATCAATAATAATGACCTTCAAATATTTTATAAAAGAGTCAATGCACTTAAACTCAGTACTAATATTTTGCCCTAAAGACAAGGAAATGGGATAAGAATAATATATTTATTTCAATTATCACATAAACTGAGCTTGAGAGCCATTATATTTAAGAAAAAAAATGTTCAGAAATTATTAGGAGAAAATGAACCTTTCCTAAAGCTTGAAATTTCAAAGATGAATTGTCAGGTTTGTAACTCAATGCAATGCCTTGCATCACTTGAATCCAAATGTGTGGGTAATATAATTTCTACGGATTTTGTACCTGTAGCCATAACCAGCAGATACAAAAACAGTATTTTTAACAAGACACTTGTAAACATAGGCCAAATGCTTTGGACTTTCTTATTCATAAAACCGTGGGCAGAAGGTCCAACTTCTAGGTGTAACTTAGTTAATTCTCTGGCTTCCACCGAAGAGGAAGTCAAAATTCCCTGTTCTAAAAATGGCAGTACCTCTTCTCTACTTTTTCCAACTAGCCTCACACTTCTGAAGAAAAATGTTACTCTAAGGAGTAACTAACAAAAACTTCCTTCCTTCCTTCCTTCCTTCCTTCCTTCCTTCCTTCCTTCCTTCCTTCCTTCCTTCCTT
>VWPW01019418.1:0-80839 GCA_013389825.1 Crypturellus undulatus | reverse complement strand
TTCCTCCCTTCTTTTCTATAGCAGCAGAAAGAAAAAATTCTCAAGAATGAGGTTTAAGTAATATTTTTATATGAGAAACGAGGAAACAAAGCATGTAAATAATTAAACTTCGTATGGGTTTTACAAAATTAACAGCTTTAACCTAGCATATTGTTACAGAAGTCCTTACGAAGCTCAGATGATGTCTGTGAGCTGGAAGAGAAGCCCTTGCACTTATCAGCATATATTTTGTTTCTGACCTGAATGGATGGTGCAGACAAAAATGATCTTAAAGAACATGCTGATAATGTTATATTACATTTCAAGTCCTAGGGAGTCCCAGTGTGAGCTTTAACACTTCAGGTCAAGAGATCTCTGAGCCAAATGCGGAACACTAACCTTGGATAAAGCAAGCTTAATTCTTTCAGTATAAAAGATTTGTGTATATAATGTTTTATGCTGTTAAAATTTTAAGTAAACGTGATAACAAAAGTCTTACTTTTTCTTACAAAGTTCTTTTTCTCCTCCACTGCTATAATTGGAAAATTATTTTTATATATGCTTATATCTCTTCCTGAGGGATGAAGCATCAGAAAGCGTGACATTTAAAAATGATCACTGTATTTGTGATCTGGAGCAAAAATTAGACCTGATCTCTCACCTGTACTTCCATGTAACGAGCTGACATGGATGATTTGACAGCTAGACGTGTTCTTTAATTCCTTCACCACCTCCACTGAGAAGGCTGTCGTTATATTTCAGACACTGTAGGCTTAGCTTACAGAGTCCTAACGTGGCAGACTCCTAAGCAAGGGGTCTAAGCAGGGGCGGGTGCAGCCTACCCGAGCCATGAGGGAAGGACCTGCCGGTTCTCATCCACCACTGCTGTAACCAGGATAAAGCAGATCTCTGCTGCTTTAAGGACTTGCAAACTTGTAACTAAAACAGGCATTTCTACTGTCATCAAGGGAAAAAAAAAAAAGAGCAAGATTTCCATATATGCCAGTCAAAGATCTGGACTGTAGCCCAAAACATTGTGTGTTTGTTTGTGTACGGGAGCGGAGGGAAAACTAGTTGCTGCCTTACTCTGTTCCAGACGTTTTTGTTGCTTGTTTTAAGTTGTAACCAGAGAAGCCTGATGTTAAAGAATAAAGCTCAGAAAAAGAACAAAAGCTAGTTATGGACTGTCTGTGTCAGTGCTGCTTGAAAGGGATTATTCCGGAGGGTGACAACGACTGAATATTTTACCTGTCAAGCAAAAGTTTTCACTACTATACTTTATGATTCCCTTATCTATATATATTTAAATGTAAATGTATCCTCATCCTTGGCGATACCTCTTGTGGTCCCTCTTAACTATTTTTTCATTTTTCTTTGCTGTCAAATGGCACATACAAGTTCTCGTGGGAGACGATTCGCTGTTCTTCAGTGACTGCTGGGAGGGACTGTAAGAGAGTTAAAAATTTATCTTGCTACCTCCCTCCAGCACACAGATAACTTCTAATATCCTTCAGATGACCTAGTGAGCATGTGAAACATACTTTTAAGGTCTTTATAACAAGAAAAAAAAAAAAACATTTTTAAGATCATCTGTAAACTAGAAATGTGAAATTTAAAATAAGAAAAAAAAGTTTCACATTTCTAGTTTACAGATGATCTTAAAAATGATCTGTTTTATTTTCTCTCTAAATCTCTAGTTCTGTGTATAAGCTTTCATATTATACCCATACTGCCAAATCCCTCTTGGGCCTTATTTGAATTATGTATTAAGAAAAAAGATACTGTTGAGTAGAGTTGGCAGTGAAACTGAAAACTAAATCTTTGTGTTATATGCATCCATATCACTCTAATTACAGGACCTAAGAGTGTTCAATGGCAGGTCCTAAGTATGTTAGAGATAGAAAATAAATAGCTATTTACTCTTCTTTTCCTGATATCTCGTCCAGACCCAATCAATAACCCAAATCTCCAAGTTTCCAGTGCTGCAATGAGCTCTACCTGGAAACAACTCTGAGAATTTGACCTACAAGTTAAATTTAATTTTGAGGACTTGCAGGTGTAGTCTGCTTTTATGATCTACTTTGGTTGCACTGCTGGTTTAATATCTTATGCAAACTGTTCACTTTACATGGGAGAGTAGTTGAGAAATATAGACTACGTCTCAAGCCTTTATTAGATGTTTAAGAGGATTACCACAGGATTGAGGGTACCTCTTGGCCAGACACTGGCTTCACTCCAGTGAATCAGAACCGCTCCAGGATTTGGCAGGGGGTGGCCTGCAGTCCCATTTCGGGCAGATCTGGATGTCTGGTGTGTTCCAGCCTTTCCCGGATTTACACTGGCGGAGTCATAGTCATTCAGGTAGGGTCACATCACTAGAAATAGGGACGAGTAGTAGTTCTCCCAGCAGTTAATACAGGGACTGCAGGGCCATCGTGATGTCAAGTCACAAGCACCACATAACAGTCTCTTTCGATGCCCACAACGTTTACACTGGAACATTTTTTGCAATGATTTATGAAATCTTTTTTGTTTCAAATTAAGCGGATTACTTCTTGACGTAATGTGAATGTGAATTTTCTCACTATTTTCTTTATATGTTGCTACCTTCTACATAGTTGAGGACAGCTGTTCGATGTCCCTCTCGGTCCTTCTCTTTTGTAAACCAAGTGCATAATTGTCACACTTTTTGCACCATGGGCTACAGTTCACAATTTTTAGTGCCCCATCATTCACGGCCTCATCAGACTATTAATAAACAGACACTATTAAGGTACATACATTTTAAAGATGAATATGATTTCATGGGCCTCTTGCTTCGCCTGGATACTGCTGTTTGGGCCTAATGTCATAACTGATTACCCATTAATTGGCAAGTAATTTGTTGTTGTGTCTTTCTGAGTGTCAAAGACTCAAACTGGTCTGCTATACTTGAGCTCTCATTTTTAAAGCTATATTTGCCTTTTGTCTTAACTGAAAAGCTTCCCTGGTTAATTAATTCAGAACTTTAGGTGAGTTTCATCATATTCTACCACTTTCAGCATCTTTGGAAGGTAACTTACTCTTCTTACCTCTGCAGGAAGAGACTGCTACATTCCTGTGTCCCCCTGTGTGTCCTGTGTTTAATGCAGTTAAAATCTTTCCTTCTTTTTTCCTTTGTCTTAATTGCTTTTGTGTTAGCTTTTCTGATTTTACCTCCCCTGGTTTTTGACCCTTCCTTATGTTCATTTTTAATCTACTGCCTGGTTTCCCGGTTATGCTTGAGCACATATCTAAGAGTTATTTTAGCTGCTACGGTAGCTCCTTGCCCTCAGATACACCTGATATACAGACAGAGAGTACAAAATTGGTCATATCGTAACCATCTGTGTACCCATGTGTGCTGGGTTAACATGCAACCACCATTTTCACTCGTGTTCCCAGACAGTGTCTGAGATGATAGTTGTTTGATCAGAAAACAGGCACTTTGCACACCATTGACATTCCAAAATCACTTCAGAGATGTCTAGAAAAGCGTGAGTTTCCACCTGGTTTCTGAAGTTGCCCAAAAACATTTGTACTGATCTCTAAAGAATACCCGCTTTTTTTTTTCCATACTGTATCTGGGAACTGTTGTGCTTTCAGACCAGTCTCTTTTAACAGCTGTGAGTCTTTATTTACTCTTAAGAGATCCTGCCAATTATTTCCTGCATCAGTCCCACCCAATTTTGCCATCTTCCATTGTTCTTACCCTATTGTATCTCTTTTTCAACGTTCACTGACATGTTAAACATGAAATTAAACAATCAATCACATTACTTTTTGAAGTTTCAAAAACTTTCTGAAACTCAGTTTAATAGACTGCAGGATTTTTTCTCCACTGTGCTGTTTTGCTTCGGAAATTCTTTCTACTACAGGGAGCCCCTAAAACTAATCCTCGCCTATTCTGAGAAACGCAGTTTTCCTCAGTTTGCTGGGTTTGCACAAGCTTTTACCAGAGAGCAAATATGGCCCTTCATCCACATGCCTGCTTCCTCTTTTACAGATCAAAATTATGCCATTTCCTGCTCTGAGTGTCTGGTGACCCCATACCTGGTATAATTTAGGGATGTGTTATACCGCTCTGCAGCAAGCTGCTCTGCAGCGTGTTGTAACATAACTTTTGAAATACATTAAGACATCTGCTGCTGCTATGTATGTCCTGCTACATCTTGCACTTAGATCAGTAGCAGATGTTTCTGAACAAGGCAGAAACTGATTGAGGTCAAAGGAAAATCATAATTTTGGATAATATCAGTTTCATGTTTTGCTCTGCTTGTCTAAATACACTCATACTAGGGGTTATATGTACTGGGGAGATAAGAAAATAACCTCAGTATGCAAACAGTTTTACTTTTGAAAAGAGATGGAAAATAACCTGATGAAAGCCACAAACTTCCCCACTTCCCCTCCACAGTGTCTTATTTAATTATTGAATCACCTTTTGCAAAGCAAAAACACATATTCTCTTGTCTGACCTCTGGAATATCAGTGCTGAAGAGGAATTTCTCATACAAATTGATCTCTCTTCCTCCTCTGTAACATTGACTTTGTCCAGTCTGCAATTTTTGCTTTCTTTAAAATACAACAAGCTCCCACTCATCCCTGGCAAGGCCTCTAAACTATAAGCAGTGGCTTTTATTTGTGCATATCTTACTTTACAAATGAGACATAAAGCTTTCTGTATCTTTTGTGAGATGTTTGTCTCTGAATGGGAGAAGAACACTGCATTCAGCAGCTTGGACTTTGTCATAGTTACAATAACAGCAATATTCAGAAATTAAGAATGGATAAGTCATAGAATTTGAGAAACCACTGAAGAGAGAAGGTGCAGACTGAGCAAGGAAACTCTACTGTGGCAATTGCCTGTCGCAATTCTAAGTCACCTACCAATGTGTGCTGGGAGTTGGAAAGGATCCCACAATAATGGAAAAATCATCTCACCTTTGTATTTGCCTCTGTTGCCCACCCAGGGCAGCAAAGCGCTTTTCAACCTGATAAGCTGTTTCTTCTGACTTGAAATCTGCTTAATCTTCTCATAATCTTTCAAAAAACTTTCTTTGAATTCTCATAGTGACATATTCAGTAAATGTGTTTATCATTTCATGACTGATTATCCTAATTTCATTGCTCGTTATTCATACATCTTATTTAATATTATTTATTTTCTTAATTCTCTAGCATTGTTCAGTGACCTGTCTTGTATTTTTTGTTTTGTTTTTCTTTTTGATCAATTGCTACCTCATTAAAATATTTACCTCTGTAATTTTGATTTTTCTCTCTGTGATCTATTAACCTTAAACTTTGCTGTATAGAAACGAACCCACAAGTAGTTCTGCTTCAAGTTGCAGTCACAGTTGACTTAAGGGCAAGATTGTTCTTCTCTGCTTGCTCTTTCCTACTTGCAAGAACTAGGATATAACGGTAGATATTTGTTGATAGAAGGGAGAGCAAAATCTTAGGTTTGCTTTTTTTTTCCTTTTTTTTTTTTGGAATCATTCAGTGGAAGTTTGCATCACCTACAAAAAAAAAAAAAGGACTAGAATATAACTGCAAGGTGTTGCTATCCGCTGGAATAGGAGACTGAACTGACTAAGCTCTAGGATTTAGACTTTGCATGCAGATAACTGTCATGATAAATGTCTTTTCTCTGCTTAATCAAAGGCACTCCTCTGCAGAAATAAGAAAACAATTTACTCTGCAACCAGGCTTTGCACAGTTCTGCCAGCGAAGTTTAAGCACCCCTGGATTTTCTAGTCTCCATCTGGTAAGTTTTGAGTTTATATCCATCTCCTCTATATAGATTGCCATTTACATGGCTTAATATTTTTAGGCTAAACTAAGTGACCTTCTTAGGCTGTTGCTTCTGTTGCTTTGCACTGGCTGAAGCTATTAAAAACACTTGCTGGTGAGCTGAGGAAGTTACGCATTTTGAAACACTCCTGGGAGCTTGCAACAGTCTTTGAATATCCTACTATAAATCACAGTAAGTTAGCAAGTGTTGGGGTGCACTGTAGCATTGCTCCGCTGGAAACAACTGAATGTGTTGTGTGGTGGCAACAGCAGAAAAAAAGACATGAAAAATGAAAAGAAGGAAAATGAGGAAAGAGAGAGGCTCAGCTGGGGTTGCTCAATGCAGTTTCCAGTCCGAGCCGCAGACGTAACAGCAACCCGTTTTCCAGTAGTACCCATCAAGTCAACTGTTGTGTGGTTCTGCATCATTGTCCTCATCTGCCCCAAAAGCATCCCACTGAGGGAAATCAGATCGTGTGGCTTTTCATTACAGAAAAGGAGAAAATTGCCAAACCTTTCTAATAGTCAGAAAGAATGTGATTATGCAGCATACTACACCGCCCCGTTTTGCGTTGTCCTTCTTCCTGTCGACCCCCTACTCTGTCCCCTGTGCTTTTTGAGGTGCAATGAGCAGGATCAGGACAAGTGTCTGTGCACTAGAGGCTGTGGAAAAGGGAGAACATTAAATGCCAGTGTTCACTTCCTGCGTGTCAGGGCCTCCCGCCACCGCTCACTTCCTTCATCTGAAACGCGCCGGTGCCTCAGCGTGCTGCTTGTGGTTGGTTATTCGGCCGCAGGAGGCTCCGTCCTCCTCCTGGGCTCGCAGAAAGCTGCTTTCGCTCTTGAGAAACGTGTAAAATTTCCTCTCCGGGCGGCTTGGTGCTTTGCAGCTGCCATTTTGTGCGCCGTCACGCGCCTCGAGCCCGTCGTCTTTGACCAGGTACGTTTGCCGCAAGGATCCATGCGCTTTCCATGGAACGGCTGCCTTGCCTGCTTCCGCGATGTGCAGAAACGAATGCTAGTTTTTTGGTGGTAGCAGCATCTCTTTCTGTTTCTCTTTTAATAAGTCGCACCTCCAGTTAGACCTTCACCCTCCATCTGCATTTACCTTGTCCAACAACTTTTTCATTTCACTTCTGAGGAGCTTCCCATATTGACTACTGCAGACCCTTCCAGTGTCTAAAGATTATTGTTACCATTTCCACTAGAAAAAGTTAGAAGACGTGATGAAATGTGGCTGCTTTGGCTTTTCAGAAAAGAACAACATGATTTCTGAGAGGAAGGGCAATGTTTATCAAAAATTAGACTGTATTAAACAGCATAATTTTGCATACAAAACATTACATCTTCAGTAATGGCATATATAAAATATATTTTTGTATGTTTTTAGCTTTTAGTTTTGCTTTTTTTTAATGGAGCAGTTAATACTTGAAAATACAGCTTCGTATATATGCTTTAACGTACAGTATTTTGATGCAGTGATAGCACAGAAAGTAGACTTCAAGGATGTTGTCCTAGGAGTATAATGACGACTAATGAAAATCACCAGATCATTATTCAGTGGAAACTGTTGGCCCAGTTTCTGCTCAGTACTACGTTAGGCACAAAATACTATAGTGCTTATCCTGAAAATATATATATAACAAGATGAGGTACTTCTACAGCTGCCTGCTTCATTCTGCACAGAACTTATTGTCAGTTTTAGCTTTTCCCATGGAGAGGGAAGGCAAAGAAATAAAGGGATTTTCCAAAAAGTGGTTTCAGAGAATGCAACTGATCCTAATCTATGTTCATAGTGGGGAGATTCAGAGACCATGTTGAGGTAAAACCCACTACAGTTTCCCTCTAAAACTGTGTATATTTTTGTGTGTTAGTGTTCAGTGGTGTATCATCTCATTTGCATGAGTACTTCATTTATTTTTCTCAAATGTTTAAATTACTGTGCTTACCTAAATGTTTTGTCATATTTCTTATGAACATGCTTTGCTCTCTGACATATTTTTCTCAAATTTTATTAACTTAATACACACCTCATTTGTATTTCCAGAATACTACTAAAATTCTAATTCTAGATTTTCCTCTTGATCGGTTTGAATTTACCTCATCATCTACAATGACAATGACTGCCGTTTTAGTTTAGAATTACCCAGGACTTGGTTACTTTGCATCCTTCCTAAACTCTAATTGACTTAAAACTCCTAGTATTGAGAGTGGGGCAGTGTTATTATAGTGACCACAGGGAGAGGATAGAAGTCCTAAAGCTAAATCATTGTATACTACTGTATATTATTTTATACTATAAAGGTGGGGATTATTCCATTGTTTGTATAGAATAGTCAAAAAAAAGGATTATGTTTTACACAGTCTGTTTTAGACGGCGCGAAAAGACCCATGCGAAAGCCTAGAAATTTCAGTGGCATGAGCCAATGAACAAATGTTAAGTCCACACTGCTGTTTCTGAATTAAAATTGCTTCAGTATCAGCTAGCTCTGGACCCCTTTAGGTGTTACTGCAAGGTCTCTCTGGCAGAATGATACCTCTAGAACCAAAAAAAAATCTGTACAAAGCCTATGTTGTGTACATAATATGTTCAAAATACACATTAATCCATGTCGAACTAAGGGAGCATAGAGTAACATTTGTAATATGAACATTTCTTCACATTCAGATTTCTGAGAAATCTTCCTCTTAATGCTGTGGATGGTGTAAGTGCAAGTGCATTGCTTGTGCATACATACGCACAAGCAACGAAAAGTTCTCTGAAACTTTTACATCTGAATATCCTAAAATTAAAATACACTAAGCTTTAGGGTAAAAACACCTTAAAACTTCTACTTTAAAATAATGTTTAAGTAGAACAAAAGTGATGTCCAAAACAGAAGATTAAAGCAGAATCTAGCAAGATATGAAAAGGACAAAGCACACTAGCAAAAATATCACTCAGTAAAATGCGAAGTATTCATGACCCATGTTTTTGTCAACAGGAAAAAAACACCTTTATCTAAGGCTACATCTGAAAGTCCTTTCTATTTAAGGAAAGCAGGCACTGTGGCAAAGTCTCAATTTCTTATTTTTCACTCACTTCTAACTCAGGTGAAAAAAACGCTATTAACTTCCGTGAGCACATTGCTCACATGAAAACTTCACGTTTTTGGCCTACAGTTTGGCCTATTTGTGGAGAAAAACACTGGACTATTTCCAGAATACCCCAGAAAACAAAATCTTGGGTGAGATGACAGCTGTGGTAGCATTGACTATGAGGGACATACTGACAGCACAGACACAGGGTCCTTCTCCAGACCCTGTCAGTAAAAAGCCACAGACAGAATCGTCTTTCATCTGTGTTTGGCCTATCTGTTATTGGAACATGCACTTTGGTGAGTTTTATTTGGGCTGTTGTTGCAGTGTAATCCTTGTTCTTCACAGTCAAAGATGATTTGATCTTTATTTTCAGCTAGAAGTCTTCCTGATGGCAGATCAGTTGTTCTCATGCCTGTGCTTACTGAATATGGCCTTCCTGGAGCTCATGGAAAATAGAAGATAGGTTTTCTACAGCTGTATCTTTTAGAGCTGTTCATTATTTTTCAAGACTACCAAGAACATGAGATGCTGATTTCTGCACATAGTGTAAATATTTTTATAACATAAATATTTTATGATCTCTATATATGCAGGCCGTCTTTATTGTTTATGTAACAAATAGGAGTAAATTTCAGTCATATCTAAATTTAAATAATATATATAAAATCACATCTATTTGCATGGGGAGCAGCTCTAGTTAGCATATCAAAAAAGCGTTTTCTGCCTCTTTTAAGCAGGTAAAAAGAGCCAAACAGGTCCACAGGATGTGCAGCTGGCAGAGCTCACGCTTGTTGAGCTCTGTTTTGGATTGGACGTTAGTATGGCTAATAAAATATAATCAAATACCAGTGCTGTCTGGCAAGTTGCAATGCCACGAGCTGTACAAACTGGGGATATTGCAGGCTTGCTGTGATAACTTCAGTAGCTGGATGCAATGTTTTGTGCAGTTACTCTGCTAACTCTTGGAAGATTACATAAACTTCAAAATCATCAGAAATCTGTAGAGATGAAAAAAGTCCTTTCTTCTCTGATTTTGAGTAAATCTTAAATCTTACTTTGTTTGGTATTGAAAGTACACAACATTTCAAATAACAGTATTTTCCCAGGCAGTAGCTCCAGTGAGGGCCATTTTCACGATGGCAGCCACGATGCTCAGCTTGGTATGGTTGGTAGTGTCTTTTGTCCGATGTATTTCAGAGTCCATTGCAAACTTTCTCTTTTAGAGATTTTTTTTTCCTCTTCGTTCCTTTTCTTCTTCATCTACCAACTTCTCCCTGCATTAAAGCCAGTGGCACTGTGTATAAGGTTAGAAGTTTCCGTTTCTTGTTTTTTTGTGTCATTGACATGAAGATGTCAATGATGACAAGCAGTAAGTAAATAAACCTAAGCTATGTTCAGAAAAGCAAAAGCGCTTCTGGTAAATAAATATCTCTATTTCATTCTTTAGCCTGCCTTCTATGACGCAGTAGACCCGCTGGATTTTGAAGGCTTCCTAATGTCGCAGCTGAACAACGTGGACACAGAACTAGCTCAAGAACTTGGTGATTTTCCTGAAGATGACTTGGACATCGTCTTTACACCCAAAGAGTGCAGGACTTTGCAGCCTTCTCTGCCAGAAGATGGGTAAGACGACTCTCTCATTTTCTCTGAATGGTTTAAAAATAGTTCCGAAAATAAACATATCAGCTCAGATACCTAACTGTGCCAGACACTGTGTACTTGCTTGGCTTTAAACATTTGATCACTGCTGTTGATTCTGTTAGGGTTGTTTGCACACCTAGAATTGTGTAATCACTAACATAAACTTCCTGAGCTACCTGGTAGCAGCAGGAGTGAGATACGGGTAAACTGGGAAGAGGAGGAAAGAAGGAGGGTAAGAAATAATTCTGTAGCTGTGATTCTGTAAGCTGATTCTGCCTTTGTAGTAAGGACAAGACTGAGGGGTGGGTTTTTTCCTAGTTATGTGAGGTTGGTCAGATCACTAAATATACTATATATTTCTAAGCTGATTTCCCAATTTGTAGTTAAAAGCTAAAGTAACAACTTCTTATTTCCAGTAGGATGGTATGTGGATTCATGCTGTACAATCTGTTTTAAACCTTATTTGCATGATGAGGACATTGAAGTTTCTACAAGAGTCAGGGCTAATACTGAGATAGCAGAGCAACAAATTTGCTTGGAGCAGATATTTCCTTACGTCAGTATCCTGTTTTGCTATTCACGCCACCACTATTTTTCTCATAAAATCCTCATCAAGGGTGCCGCGTTATCTGAGGGAAGGTTAGAGCGCTGATACCAAAGATTATTGTGTAGGCTGTGATGTGCTCTTGAGCTCAAAGCAGGAAACAGGCACCACCGACCACACTACGTTCACATGCTGTCTACCCACAAAAATATGTTATTTCTGAACCAGATGCAGGAAATTTGCGCTGTGCTATGTCAGTCCACCAACCAACGCAGCACACTGTAGTCGGTCATGCTCACCAAATGTTCATCCTGCAGCGTGTCATTGGTAACTCAATCTTGGCAATGAGTTACAAAGAACCAGAAAGTATCAGAACTTCCATGCGATCCTGTTTTGCAGGTTCTTTTCCTGCTTTCTTAGTTCAAAGGACATAACAAGCTTGGCCTGTAATATTTCAGTATCCAGTCTATTAGTTATCACTGGTAACTCCCTACATTGTAATGTATTTTCAGATCTTAAAGTTACCTTATACTTTCTGATGTAACGTTTTTTGACATACGCACATACACACAAAAAGGTTTTGAAAATTTCCTCTATTCCTATGAGAAATAGCAAATGACACCAAAAACAGTCTATGGGATTATGTATACCCAAGAGTCCAGAAGCTGAGGTCTCTGGAAAAATCAGAAATATGGAAAAATCAGAAATATTTTATCATGTAAGACTTGCTATCAAGTTTTGAAAATTACATATGCAGGTGCCTGAGTTACTTTCTTGTGTTTTACAGAATATGGCAACTCAGTCTCATATTCATGAAATAAGCAGTGTGGAAAATTGATACCTCTGTTAAATCCGTGTTTCCTAATTCATAAACACAGCGACAAAAAAGGGCACCGGGCTGCTCACACAGCACAGGAAGTTCTTTAAAACTCAATAGTTTAGAAGTAAAATAATCATATAAGAAAGGGCTAACAGGGAGGCTGTTATCTGAACAGCATGCTTAGATAAATTTCCTTGTCCTTCAGGTCTGACCAAGGTACTAAAATATTTACAAATGTTTTTTCTCCAGGGTTGAACTAGATTCACACGTCCGAGATTGTGTTCAGACATATATCCGGGAATGGCTGATTGTGAATCGAAAGTAAGTTACATATAGATAAATAAATTTGGAAATCCCTTGCATCTTATTTCACAGAGGGGAGATGTATGTTGTTATAAATAATCCTTCAGAGTAATGATTGGAATCAGTGAATGAAGACAGAAATTGACTTTTCAGTAGTTTATTTAACTACATTGTTTTGTTTCAGCAGGCAAGCTATGGCGAAATATACTTGCTGCTGCTTCTTCATTATTGGAAACCATAGCAGAATTAATCAAGTAGTAGTTCACATCAGCAGAGTATAATGGTGATTTATCTGAAAAGGGAATACTGCATTTATTTTGCTTCCTATTATTCTTAGGTGGCAGTTAATTGGCCAATGTGATATAGTTGGTAGGATATTGTATTTTGGAAGTCTAAAACTCAGTTCTTGAATGCTTATTGTGTTTAAAATTCCTACGTCTTCAGTTCCTGAGGCAGTTTCAAATGAATTACTTTCCACTTTCATTCTCCAACCAATTGCACTTTCTATTTAGGAATACAATACTGCAAGGGGTCACATATGTCGCTAAGGTCATTCACTGTTTTCTGGATGCAAAATCTTTCTAATCCATATGATATTTTAAAGCAGTGGGTTGATAGTAAGTAGTAGTCATTACTCCTACTATCCTAGAGCTTCACTCATCTTGCACAGTTGCAGTCATTTTCAGGTCCTCAGTTTCAACGTATTTTACTGCTGAAGGGGCTGTTGGTTTCTAGGCCAATAGCATCTTGTTTGTCCCTGCTGTTTACCCTCTTTGCACACTGAGAGGCAGCAGTTCTCAGCCTTCAAGCTGCTGGGATGAGCAAACTAGTCATCACATACCGTAGTAGCTCTACTCAGGTATATATAGGTTGTTGAGTCCTTCATCTTAGCCCCATACAATTACTTCTTTTTCTCCTTTTATCTCATGCTTGAGATAAAGTCCTGCAAAAGGGCTAACTTAGTTTGAGATTTGATGGTGTTAACTTTATATCCCTTAATACCAGGATTTGCAAACATATTTGTGTTGGCTGTCCAGTCTTTTTTAATCCTTGTGTGCCCTTGGCTTAATATTTGTGTCTTTTGGTGTTTATGTGGTCTTTTCTTTCTTCTTTTTCTTTTAATCTCATTAAGTAAAGATTTTACCTGACAAACCCTATAGATTTTTAAAGAATCACAACTTAAAAAGCTATTTTAAAATTTCTTGTCAGACACAGATGACTTAGATAATCACTCTAAGTAGAAACAGGGAGAATTTCCAATTGCTGCTAGATTGCTATATTTCCAATACTGACAGAACACATTCTTGCACTGGAAATGTTTTTTCCTTCCTTCCTTCCTTCCTTCTTTCCTTCCTTCCTTCCTTCTTTCCTTCCTTCCTTCCTTCTTTCCTTCCTTCCTTCCTTCTTTCCTTCCTTCCTTCCTTCTTTCCTTCCTTCCTTCCTTCTTTCCTTCCTTCCTTCCTTCTTTCCTTCCTTCCTTCCTTCTTTCCTTCCTTCCTTCCTTCTTTCCTTCCTTCCTTCCTTCTTTCCTTCCTTCCTTCCTTCTTTCCTTCCTTCCTTCCTTCTTTCCTTCCTTCCTTCCTTCTTTCCTTCCTTCCTTCCTTCTTTCCTTCCTTCCTTCCTTCTTTCCTTCCTTCCTTCCTTCTTTCCTTCCTTCCTTCCTTCTTTCCTTCCTTCCTTCCTTCTTTCCTTCCTTCCTTCCTTCTTTCCTTCCTTCCTTCCTTCTTTCCTTCCTTCCTTCCTTCTTTCCTTCCTTCCTTCCTTCTTTCCTTCCTTCCTTCCTTCTTTCCTTCCTTCCTTCCTTCTTTCCTTCCTTCCTTCCTTCTTTCCTTCCTTCCTTCCTTCTTTCCTTCCTTCCTTCCTTCTTTCCTTCCTTCCTTCCTTCTTTCCTTCCTTCCTTCCTTCTTTCCTTCCTTCCTTCCTTCTTTCCTTCCTTCCTTCCTTCTTTCCTTCCTTCCTTCCTTCTTTCCTTCCTTCCTTCCTTCTTTCCTTCCTTCCTTCCTTCTTTCCTTCCTTCCTTCCTTCTTTCCTTCCTTCCTTCCTTCTTTCCTTCCTTCCTTCCTTCTTTCCTTCCTTCCTTCCTTCTTTCCTTCCTTCCTTCCTTCTTTCCTTCCTTCCTTCCTTCTTTCCTTCCTTCCTTCCTTCTTTCCTTCCTTCCTTCCTTCTTTCCTTCCTTCCTTCCTTCTTTCCTTCCTTCCTTCCTTCTTCCTTCCTTCCTCAAAAACTCTTTGGATTGCACAACTGTTATGGTGATGCTGAAAAAGTGCATCTTCTGGCTGTGTTATATTCATTACTGAACTAATAATATTAACATTAGCTTTAGCGTTTACTAATACTATTTTGTTCCAACTTGTTCTTTTATCAGATCAAAATAACATGGGTAAAGAATATATTTCTATTGACTTCTTTTTCCCCTCCCTGCTATGAAATTTTGACATAATGTAATTTCTAATTGTGTATGAGAAGAAAACAGAGTGCTAGTAGCAAAAGGTCTGAAGGCCATGGGCTCCTAGCACAGACTGTCATTTAAGGGATCTCTCCGTTTGGGGTCAGCACAATTGAAAGCACAGAATCAAAGCCGTGGTCATTTCAAGCTACTTTTAGTTCCCTTTAGCCATTTATTTTACTTTACCCCATCTGCTTATTGACTGCCAAGGATGCCAGAGCCAGGCATGGGGGTGTCAGGTTCGTAGCCATGTGTTCTGGCAGGGGACGTCATTTCCATACCCGGCCCCTTCCCGTTGATCAGACAGAGCATTTGCAGGCTCTTCTGCCACTTCCCCTTCATCTCCTGGTGTGTTCATGCCATGTTCAGGCAGCTGTATCAGCAGCAGTGCAACACCAGCACATTTGCTGCTGTTTGTGGTGCCCCTTTGCCCACTCGCCGCTACCGGTGGCTTTTGATGTCCCTCACCAGGCAGCGCATTAGCTGGTGATCATAGAAGCTGATGAGCGTCTTGTTTAGTTTTGCAGTTTCAAGGGCAGAGCAGTCGCTGAGGGTTATT
The DNA here is from genome assembly GCA_013389825.1 of Crypturellus undulatus. Lineage (NCBI taxonomy): Eukaryota > Metazoa > Chordata > Aves > Tinamiformes > Tinamidae > Crypturellus > Crypturellus undulatus. The sequence continues at coordinate 65,655 of VWPW01019418.1, read as the reverse complement.
GACTTCCTCCAGGGGAGCTGATGAAATCTGTTCAGTTCTGAGAACTGCTCCTTCCGTGGGTCGCTAAAAATAAGCTGGCGAGTTAAGGCAGGGCTTTGCAGTCTCTCCTCCTCCAACGCTCAGAGCAGGTTTCGCTGTGAGCTGTGGTTAGAACGGTTGTTCTGAATACACATTTTAGGGGACCAGCATGGAGCTTTTTCTCTGTGCACAGATAGGAAGCAAGGAGTAAAGTGAAGCAAGCACTCAGGTGCTCTCAGCACTCTGCTCTCAGATGCACATGCAGAAACAGAGAAGGAGCCACAGAAATACGTGTACCTAGGAAGATATTTTAGTGTGTTTACCTACCACATTCATTGAGGTAGGGCAAACCGGTGTGCAAATTCATTAGTCAGCAGATGGGGCTGAGGTCAGCAAATACGAGGAACCCCATCAGGGAGCTGAACTTTTATGGCTGTGGCCGGCAAAGCAAGTGAGTAATTAAAGAATGTGGAGAGGGAGATGATGTAAAATATGCTGCAATTTCAGATAAAACAGTGATAGATTGTTATGTAGCGTCTCATGCTGTGCTTGGACGGTGTTCTCAAAACAGGTAAGAGGAAGAAAAGGAATCAAGAAGGGAGTCAGAAAAACGCAGATGCGGAAATTTTCCACTGTTTTGAGAAAGACTGGCCAAATGCTGTTAAGGAAGGGCATCCTGGATATAGCTTGTACTTCTCAAAGTCTGTGAGATCTCAGCTAATTAAAACTTTTCATTGCGGTTTATTTGCCGCGAGAGCTGTGAAAAATAGCAACATTTTGGATGCTAAGGTGTCTTAAAATAAACTTGTGTAGAATTTCTGTCTGTCTTTTTGTGTGTGATCAACACAATTCCAAAACAAGGTCACCTCCAAGGAGAGATGGGTTTGTCTCTTTTATGACTTCATTTTTCATTTGCAGTGAACGGGTAAACAATTAAAATGCATACAATTAAAATTAAAACACATCGGAGCATATAATTCAGTTACTCCCAAAATGTAATAAAAAGGTGTCTCCCTGATCAATAATTGCTTATCATGACATTTTTATGTAAGGCATGAAGATGTTTAGATGTTGCTTAGCAAGTGTTATGGAAGGAAAATGAACAGAGCAGCGTACTGTAACTAAGGAGACTGGTTATAAAAAGGCTGTTACACAATTTAGAAATTGTAATTTAAAGAAATAGAATTATGAATGTAATGGCATTTTTTTTTCAGAGTAACTATTATTTTTTTTTCATGTAACTTGAAATTGGGACTGTTCTGAGAAATTTGGCAATGTTCCCAGCAGAAATGGTTGAATTGTGCCATAGCTGACAGCCCTCTTTAAAAACAGGTACTGTTTGAACAGACCTTCCTCATTGGCTGCACCAGCTGGGACATGCCTTGGACCAAATGACATTTCAGACAGTAGCTGTAAAATTTTTGAGAAATAATTGCAGGAGCAGAGAGCCAACAAAACAAAAGAAAAAGAAAAGAAAAAAAAGGGGAAAAGTGTTCTGGATCAAAGTTTTCCATTGAAATAATAACTTACAGGGAGCTCAGAATTGAATTCATACCTCATCTGGTTTCTCTGTTGTCTCAGTTTAACAGTCTGTTCAGAAGTGATATGAAGTAATGTTATTTCTTTTAAATCTAGTCTTTATATATATGGTAGAGCTGCAACTGAGTGATAACACAGTTAAACATTGTGAAATATCATATGAAAGTTCACATTTCATGTGGAAGTTGTACTGCACTACTTTTATGCAGTCATGGTCGAGTTGTTTGTTTAAGTTTTTAATTTTTTTTCTGTTTTATTTTTCCTTAATTTCTTTTTGCTTGGGTTTCTCTGCAAAAGGAACCAAGGAAATTCAGATATCTGTAGCCTGAAAAATAAAGGATCTCGAAAGGATTTTCACAAAACCCTTCAGAAACAAACATTTGAATCAGAAACTTTGGACTCCAATGACCCAAGCTTTCAGGTATTTTTTCTTCAATGTTGGAATAAGGTATAAAATATTACTTTCTTTTTTTATGGGAAGCTGATTTAGTACTAAGGTCTAGAGTCTTGGGATCTCTCTAAGTAGGTATGCATGTCTTTAAGAGGACCATTATTTGTAGAAAAAGGAGATCTGATCCATCTGTGATCTAAGAGAGTCAATGTGGTTGTGTTTCAAACTGTTTTCTCATGGTCTGGGAAGCAGAAACACCAAGTTCAAGAGGGCAGAAAAGCAGCTCCTTGCAGCAACTGTTCTGCTAGAATTTCAGGGATATTGACCTTAAAATACAGCTGGCATACTGCTGTTTTGCCCATTCACCCAAATTTTTTGCCTCTGCATTGTGTTGGCGTGCACATACAGTCAGGGAACTCTGTTTTTCATGACTGCCATCAGTAAAAACAGGGTCAGCTCTGCTCTAGGAGGAGGCCCCTGTGTCATTGAGGAGTTCTCACTGCCAGGCTTCACATTCAGGGTTGTATCGATCATTGGCCAGACCAGGGTTGAGAGGAAAAAATCTTGTTTGACATCTTTTCCAGAGATGTTATATCCCAAATATGTTTTTCCTTAGTTAACCTGTGGAGTTATTTCATTTCTGTCATCTGAAGGATGTGAGAGCAAACTATTAAATCATATTCTTGACTGGTCTATTAATCCTCATGGAGCCATAGACAAAATTAAAATTAATTACTATGGTCACTAGACCTTTGCATCTTAGATAGATAGTCTCAACATGCTGTAACTTGGCAATACCTACCTTTTAAAACTTATGAAAATGGACTGGAGAGCGGGAAACACAAAGATTTCCATATAGTTCCACATAGCAATCCATATAGATGCCTGTGAATGAATAGCAATGTCTGTAAAAAATCCACAGTCTTGCCTCACAAACAGGCTAAAGAAATCCAAGTGACCTAAAGGGTGTAAGAATGATGGTGAATTCATTACACAACGTATCTCTAGTATTGGTAATATGATTGGAGCATGGGGATCCCTTGGGCTATGACCCTACAACAAACATTGTCCTTTTCCAGATGAGGATCACAGAATCACAGAATGCCTAAGGTTGGAAGGGACCTCTGGAGGTCATCTAGTCCAACCCCCCTGCACACGCAGGGCCACCTAGAGCACGTGGCACAGGGCTGCATCCAAGCGGGTCTGGAAGATCTCCAGAGGCGACTCCTCAACCTCTCTGGGCAGCCTGTTCCAGGGCTCTGTCACCCTCACTGTCAAGAAGTTCTTTCTTAAGTTCCCGTGGAACTTTTTATGCCTCAGTTTGTGGTCATTTCCTTTAGTTCTGTCAGTGAACTGCCAGGTGTCTGGCCACCAGTGAAAAGAGGCCAGCCCCATCCTCCTCATTGCCTCCCTTGAGGCACTTATAGACACAGATGAGGTCCCCTCTCAGCCTTCTCTTCTCCAGGCTGAACAAGCCCAGCTCCCTCAGCCTCTCCTCACAGGGCAGATGTTCCAGGCCCCTGATCATCCTAGTCGCCCTGCGCTGGACTCTCTCCAGCAGCTCCACATCCCTCTTGTACTGGGGGGCCCAGGACTGGACACAGTGCTCCAGATGTGGCCTCACCAGGGCTGAGTAGAGGGAAAGGAAAACATTTCATTTTCAAAAAATGAGGAAAAAAATTCAGAGAAACATAGACTGGAGAACAGCAGAGAAAAGTGTGGGGTGTGCAAGTAAGGAGTTGTCTTGCCGTTATGTGCTAGATAATCTTCAAAAGATGAGCAAGGAGGAACTTGAGGATGTGCCGGTGCTCAAGTTGCGTTGCGCTGGTTTTTGCTCACTCGCCGTTCTCCAGCAGGCAGGTCCCAAGCACGTGCCTGTCCTTCCCGAGGAGGCCGCGAGAGCCACCCTCACGTCGTCAGACTTCGACCTGCGCAGCCTGCAGCCCGATACCCGCCTGGAGAACCTGCTGCGGCACGTGAGCGCCGAGGAGTTCGAGAGGCAGAACGAGGAGGCGCGACGGACCAACAGGCACGCCGAGCTCCTGGCCCTCTACCCGTCCGTGGATGAGGTGAGCACCTGAGTTTTCAGGGTGCACACGATGGTTTTGGGTGGTACTGATGTGCCGTTCGTGATGTTCATTTTGCTTTGCGATAGGGTTATGAATGAATTGAACGTATGAGGTATGGGCTGAAAATATTCAGCTATATTCAGGGTCACAGTCACTATGGGTAATGGATTTTCTCGTCTCACAAATTTACAATCTATAAGTAGAATCCAGATTTACGATCTGAGTAGAATTCAGGTTTACACAGATGGTTACTAACACTTTTAGCTCTTCCCTGGTTGAACAAAGGCACAGACGTAGCTACCCTAGACTTCACAGCAGCTCTCAGTCAGCACTTGTGGTAAACTGTTAGCTTGAAGTTAAAAAAATAAGATACCCAGCGAGGGACAGATTTTTTTTCTAGTGACAACTAGAGACTGTGTTTTTGTATTGAGATAATTGTCTCGGTGTAATTTGTAGCAAAGTCAATAGGTTGATAGGTGCCTCAGTGGTCAGCCCTATACGTATTCCCTGAGCTAATGGTCTTGTCACGAATTGCACTGATTTGCAGTTAAGATTTACACTAAAACTGCACCGTAGTAAAAAGTGAGTTTTGTGGTCCAGATGCACATTTCCTTTACTTACATGTATCTGCCCTGGATAATAACAGTGGACTCTTAAGCCTGTCTTGAATACGTATTATCTTAAATATGTGTTCAAGGAGATGTACTCAGGCCTATGATGCTGCATTAGGCTTTGCTATACTCTTTTTTCCATGAATCAAGCCAAAATCTGATGTTTGTGTCAGAGTCAAATATCTTTCTTATAATGTTTGCTTGGAAAACATACCATTTGGAGGTCAAAAGCATGAATCATCGTAAATATAAATCACTCTCCCTCTGTCTGGAAAGTTGAAATGCCTACAGAATAGGGGAACATGCTAGTTTGCAGCAATAGCTTAGGTATGTCATATAAAGGTTTTAGATAAGTATACACATTTATACTTACTTTAATTGCCTATAAATAGAATAACTCTTTAATAATAGGAAGATGCAGTGGAGATACGGCCGGTGCCTGATCGCCCAAGGGAGCATCTGGGCAACCGCATTTTGGTGAAGCTGCAGACTCTCAAGTAAGTGTCTTTGCATCCTCCTAGTTCAATAGATGTCAGCAATGGCTTTCCTGTTTTAATCCATACTGACACAATCCCTATAATACTACAGGTTTCATGCTCAACTGTAAATGCATAAATGCTTTCTTATTCTTTCTTAGTTTAATTTAGGCACAGAACACTCCTGTCTGGAGCTACAAAAGTCTTTAACTAAGAAAAGAAATTGGGAAGGGAACCCAAATTATACATTCAAAACAAACTAGACTGGTCTCTGTATGTACTAGAATAACTGGAAGAAAAGCTGTCAAAAATGATAGAATCATTTTTATTTAATATCTACCTTTTAAACAGAATTATAGAATACGCTGCAGGCAACTTCCCTAGATTTCCTCTTGAAATAATTTAATAAAATGTGCCAATAAAAATCCTGTAAAATTTAAGATATCTGAGATCTGTCACTAAGTATCTCTCCTTATTTTATAATAGAAAGGTCAAGCAAAATACAGCTTTTTATTGTCCTTTTATTTACAGCCCTTTTATTGAATAGAGCGCTAAGAGTGAAATATTAATTGATGTGTTGTGTCTCTTTCCTCAACAGGTTTGATATAGAGATTGAACCTTTGTTTGCATGCATAGCTCTCTATGATATAAAAGAAAGAAAAAAGGTAAGTGTGCAATAGGGCAGAGCAATGGACAATAGCGAGACATAAATAATGGAGTAATGATGGTTTGTTTTTCTAGATTTTTTCTGCTGAATTTCATTGCCATTTGAAAGCTCTATTGTGTTTAGTTTTTATCTGTTGCTTTTGTTCAGTTGGCTTGGGTTTTTGTTACTGGAGTAACAATTCAGAATAATTTACAGGGAAAAAAAGCAACTTTTGCACATGCACAGACTGACCTAGGATATTTTTTACTCAGTCAGAATTTTGCTTGTTTACGATTTTATGTTTTGTACTTCTGTTAACTACTTTTATCTCACTTTAAAGTAATCTTTGATGCATTGTTGTTTTGCAATTTTTTCTTGTTTTCAAGATCTCTGAAAATTTTCATTGTGACCTGAATCCTGATTCATTAAGAGGATTCTTGCGCTCCCATACAACCTCCATTGACTTATCTACTCAGGCAAGATCTGCAGTATTTTCTGTCACTTATCCCTCATCTGATATCTACCTAGTAATAAAGGTATGTTGCAAGGCTAACTCAACACTGATCTTCCATCTCCCGGATATATCTGAAATCAGAGTGTTGACCAACATAGATTTTCTGTACCTCTGATTTATTCTGGTAGTTTTCATAGTATATGTGTAGGTACTCACTACCTGTGGATGTGTGGTATATCTCCCAAATTGACAAACCAACAAAATATACTGACACCCGATATTCTAGGGTGAAATAGAAAATGTCAACAGGCCATTTTCTAAATTTTGAGTTGCATTTTGTAGGGCTTTTTTAACTTTATTTCAGTGAATTTGCGTAGTTTTATTTAATTCTGAAACATGAATTACCATTTCATTTGGAATGTATGGATTTTCCTGATTTCAGTAAAAATGCAGAAGTAGCTGCCTGACAGTGCTGTCAATGATAAAAAATTGGGAAAACAAATGTTATTGTTTACCCAACAAAGACAGTTTTAAAAATTCTTTATTATGAGTTTAAGCACTCTTTTCCAAGTTATTGGAAAGGGAATATGTTAATATTTAGGGTTTTTTTGTTTTTGTTTGCTTGTTTGTTTTTTCTTCATGAATGTTTTACTTTATTGCTTTTTGTAGGTAGAAAAGGTTCTTCAGCAAGGAGAAATTGGGGACTGTGCAGAACCCTACATGGTTCTTAAGGAAAGTGAGACTGGGAAGGTAAGTAACTGCCATGGTGCTTATGTTAAAGGATGCATGAACAGGAGCAAAGTAGACAAAGAGCAGCCCCTTACAGGAGAACAGAGTCCTCAGAACATTAGGAAAGTCTTCAGTCTCACAGTCTTCAGAGAAAACCTTCATGTACGAGCATGGGGAACATGCCCTCTGGTTCCTGTCACTGGCAGGAAGAAATCGCGAGAAGACAAGGTACACTTTTGTTATTGACCTCTTTTGGGGATCAGTACTGACAAAGTCGTGAGCCAGCGCTCAAGGAGGCTGGGGGCGAGCCGATGCCGAGCAGACTTAGCACAGATACTTGCACCTCAGAGACGTGCTGTTGATTTCCATGGGCACGTAACGTGGGGCAGCGTGTGCGCAGCCAGTTCAGTGCTGTCATCTTAAAGTAACACGAGCTCTGCTTATAGGAGTCATGGTCATTTACCTCCCCGGAGCAGAATAATTATATAAACTATAGACTCCCACGTATCTCTCACCTTTACAATATCACTTTCAGCAGAATATTGCTCCTGTATCTGATGAAGGAAATAGCACCTACTAATATTTTAATATTCTATGGTGATTGCTCATGCTGGGCATGAGGATCGCCGGGAAAAGATCTGTATTCGTCTGTCACATAATGAAGATGCATGTGTTGAAAGAAATGAGAGCAAATGTATAAATCAAAGCAGCTATGATTGTGATGTAGCAGAAAAGCATGACCGATGAGACAAATTATTTGTTCAACTGAAAATGTGTGCTTTCATTGTTTTCTTTATAGTGGACATGACATAAAAGAAAGGATTCTTTTAACGCCCTGATTATTTTCTTCTTTATTTTAGACAAAAGAAAAGATTGAAAAATTGAAAACCCAAGCTGAGGCGTTTTGTCAGCGTCTGGGGAAGTACCGAATGCCATTTGCCTGGATTCCCATAAGTCTTAATAACTTCTTTAATGTTTCAACACTTGAACGAGAACTACCAGAAACAGAAGGTTTAAATGGTAATAATACTTAAACTACTCTAACTAACATAAAGTGACTTTTTGGTACTACTGTGCATAGGAAATAAACTCATTCACTCTGGTATCAGTATTCTGTTATTAATATTATTTTATGTAGGCTTAAATGGAAGCAGTGTAAAATGTAGGCAGTTTTAAGCTGCACTCCTAGGTCTGTTGAGGTTCCTGGGAACTTGTGGATTTGAGTTGATGTTTTTAATAATTTCTTTTTGAAAGGGAAAGGATCAATAAGCGACAAGAGAGCAACACTGCTACACGCAAGGAGATTCTCTGAGAGAAGTCTCAGCTCAGAGGACAACCCAGCATCGAACTTTAAAACAGTGTCTCTGACCCTCAATACCTTTTTTAAACAGGTAAAGGATGCTCTTTTTTTCCTTCTTGCCTAAAACATTGTTCATCCATGTAGTGTGAGCTGTGTTCTATAACGGAGCGTTGTTGCGGCAGCACTGACTTTAGTCTTTCTTTTGATAGGAAGGAGACAGGCTTAGCGATGAAGACCTGTTCAAATTTTTAGCTGATTTCAAAAGATCATCTTCCTTGCAGAGAAGAATTAAGACTTTACCAGGTAAAGAATTCACTTTGGATGGAAAAGGATGTATGTACCTATCTCCACTCAATTTCTTTATAAATTCCAAAGGCAAAATTTAACAGTATTGTTTTCTGGGCCCATAGTTTGTACTATTATGAAACTTCGCAGGTTCTCAGTGTCAATGATAGTTTTTTTATGGTTTATTTTTTTGAATGATTGGCAAGTGAGGAGGTTTGTATTTATACTCTAAAACGATTATCTTTCTCCCTAAATCACAGTGTATCTACTGAAACACATTTTAATTATTCTTCAAATTGTTTGAGGAGCATAATTTTAAAACAGATTTCCAAGATCCTTGCTGTTTTCCACTCTTTTTTTTTTTTAAATATCATATTTTAAAGAAGGAGATTGAAATGTATATACATTTCCCCTTTCATTTGGGTCAGTGTTCTTAAATCCAGGAGAGGCGCTGAGACAGTGTTTCCTCAAAAACTGGACCAGCTGACTTTTTTTCTCTTCTTCTTTTCAAATTAAAGTATAATTCTGGCACTTCTGGATTGTAAAGAAACCTCCAAAAGCAAATGGTGCAAAGCTGTTTCGCCTTTCTGGCTGATTGCCAAAACCAATGCATCTAAATTCCTATAAACGTTTCCACTGATCGTAAAAAAATATTTCAATTGAAAGTCTAATTTAGGTATAGATAAATTTTATTATTGTTAACTTTTTAACTCTGTTAGCTTTTTAACTATTTTAACTTTTTAACAAACGTGGTATTTGTGGAGGATAGTGCCTAGATAGTCAGATGATTAATCAGAATGGGATCAGTGTAGGGAGTGAGAGAAAATGGTATTATGACTGAACTTTTACGTTATTTACATTATATACATTATAACTTTTACATTATTGGTGAATTATGTTCATGAATGATACGAGAAAATAAAACCAGCATATCTTCTTCCTTCCTTCCTTCTTTCCTGTTCAATTAACTTTGCAGAAAGTAGACGTACACAGCTATGTAGATAGCTAGGTGTGTAGGGATATCTATACATTATTTCATGTGTCTCTTTTTGTATGCATATTGTCACTCTCTAACAACCTTCAAGTTAAAGACTAAAGAATTTCTGTAGTATTTCTTTGTAACCTTAACTATGTTTTCATTCTGTTTTATTACACATTGGTTATTTTTGATATTTTGGGGTTTTTTCTTTAAAGGAACACTTAAAGTGGAGATCTCACCAGCTCCAGAAAGCCTTGGTTATTGTCTCACACCAGAGTTGTTACCAGTGAAGCCATTTCCAGAAAATCGGAATCGCCCCCACAAAGAGATTTTGGAATTCCCAGTTAAAGAAGTGTATGTTCCCCATACCACTTACAGGTAATAAACAATATTGTCCTTTACATTCCTAAGATCCATTTTCAAAAGTAGCCGTGGCATAGGTACCTTTTTTTGAAGATTCGTGGACAGTAAAAATAAAAACAAAAAATGTTAAAGGTGTTGTAACAGACTAATGATATAATCTCAATAGCCATTTTAAGGTAGGATCTCTAATGTATGTTTTATTGTCTTCTCTATTGCATTTACTAGTGCAGGTATCTTGTCCTCTGCAAAGTGTTTCTAAAATGTCAAGAAAAGAATTAGCAACTTTCATCGGGCTTGATATAATTAATATTTTTTTCCTTATTTTTAATATTAATTCTCTCATTATTTTTAACATTCACAGTTTTGGTAGGTGTCTGTCCTGCATGGGTTCTACTGTTAATCTGTGTTTTCTGAGCATCTAAAGAAACAGTATGATGCTCTCTGCACTGCTTCACTACGAGCCAGCTCTGTGAGCTGTGTCGCATCCCTTATTAAATCTGTTCAACTCTGGTTCTTTCAAGGAGACCACAGTATTCAGCAGTGTGGAACTAAGCCATTCACGTGATTTTTTAGTGGTTTGGCACATGCGAAGGGATGAATATCAAAAGATTATGCTTCAACATGTTTGGGTGGTATAGTATTACTAGCACCTAGTAGAAATAATAATAACTGCACCTAGTAGAAATAATAATAACTAGCTAGCAGTAATTCAAAAGGGGTTGAGCTGTATCTCATGATATGTTTTGGTACCGTAGCCCTCCTCCTCTCCCTAGCACAAGTACAAGTGGCTGAGTACAACTCATCTGCTTGGAGACCACAGACTAGCTTAACCTGGGACTTAGCATGGCTGTTGGTCACACCTGGATTTGGGTCTCATGAGCGTTTGAGGACAGCAGGAAGATGCTGGGGAGAGTGGAAAAGTACAGAAATATTAGATCATTTTTTGCTGCTTTGTGACTAAGAACATGTTTGGGGTCAGAAAGAAGAGCTGCTGACAGATATCTTTAATAAATTCCAGCACTTGTTTCCCAGAAAGTTAGATGATGCAGCCTTGCAAACCTTTGGAAATACTAGCGTATGGAGCTGCTTAGGACTCAGGAAAAAATGCTTGTGTTAGTGCAGTGATCTCTTTCCACAGGCCACATCTCACATGCTTTTGCCACCAAAGCACTCACTTGGTGCACATTTAGAGCACAGTTTAGTGCTCGTTTTGATGAGCACACAGCTATAGATGTGCAATGTAGGGCAATATATCTAAGTAATTAAATTGCCATGCCGTTCTCCTTGCTTACTTCTCTACATTGTGAATAGCATTTTGGGTCTGAGATTGAACTAAGTTATGCAAAGTAACTCTCTGAACTTGAATAGAAAATTTATGAAGTATTTTATGTTGTTTTCATTCTCTTTCCTCTACTCTGAAAAGCAGAACCATTCTGTCTTCATAAAGCACTGTGCTAACATTTAATCATAACTGAGGTGCTGTCACAGCCTGATAGCATTTTACAGTTGATTTAATAACTCCTAAGTTTTGATTGTAAGTCTACAAGACAGATTTATTCACAGGTGCTATAGATACTAGAAGATTTTTAAAAGGATAAAATAATCACTATCTTCTATTAATATATTACCATGAATGCTAGGGAGAAATGGTTGTATGTAGAAAATAACTGAAAGTTTCAAGTATACACACTGGCTATTTCTTACTGGCATAATATTTCCATGTGTGTACAAAAAATAATGATGAAATATCTACCTACCATTTGCCTCCTGAATGTTTAGAAGAAATAAATTGTTTTTACTTTCACCCCATGTAAGAATCTTCTCAGAGAAAAGAGGTCTTATTTTTTTAAAGACCAACTTTCCCTTGTGTGAAGCAGAGAAGGAGAACAGAGTCTTCTGTTATAATCTTTAGACTTGGTTCTTGTTAGTTTTTATCCATGTGTAATGCTATTATTTTAAATGATGATATTTCTGATTTGTGCTGGAGAGATCAGCTATCCTACTTGCTTTGTACACTGTGAAATTGAGCCCTTCTTTTTGTAATGTACATGCATTTCTTAAAAAAAATATAGTTCTCTGAAAAAATGTCAAAACATCCTGAGATTTATTTATGTCAGTAGGCTTCTGCTGTTCTTAATCGGAAAAAAACACATAACTTTAAATTGGTTTATTGTTTTTATTTTCTCGTGAAATATAAATGAAAATGAAGCCATTCACTGCCACTGTGAAATGTTGGTTCTGAGGAACAGTGATACGTCCCACCACTTCAGCAGTAACTCAGTTTAGTCAGGATCAGGATGTCAGCTCTCTGGGGAGGGAGTGACTGGTGCTTAAGGGATTTTTGGTGGTAGGTGGGCTTCCTCTTGATGTTTTGTTTCATTCAACTGCAAGCCCCATGGTGTTGTCCTCAAACTTACAATATCCTTCTTGGTCAGTTTTAGGTCTTGCCTTTGGCTTTTCTCATTCTACCTTGCCCTTGCCTGGTCTGGGCTATGGGAAAGCAATTGGTACATTAATGTGTATTGTTCCCCTATTGTTTTCGTCATGACAGCATCTACTCAGCCTATCATTATGTTTTCTAGACATACTACCCAAAAGATGTAGAGAAGACGAAGTAGTCATATGCTCCTTCCATGTCTTTAAGAGGGTAATGGAATAAAGAATCTCTGACGCTTCCTTACTAGGAGTGAGCTGTGTGCTGTGGTGCAGGAATCTCCATTCTGGAAAATGGAGAATTTCATCTCAATACACCTTCAGCTGGGGAGAAGAGGTCCTGGTTCCTGCTCTGTGAAGGAGAGCACCAGCAAGGGCGACACTTTCCAAGCTTTAGGTTGGTGGTGGAGGAGCTCTTACCTTGTTGCTACCTTAATTTCTGCACCAATTAACTTTTTCCACCTTCCAGTGAATATCTTAGCATAAATGTCCTTCAGTAGTCCTTCTTGGGCAGGCTTACACTCTACTGTCTGAGCAGTAAGATATATTCTTAATTTCCAGAGACGGTTTCCTAAATTTATCTGTGCTTTTTACAATGATAGAAAAGGTTTTGTCAAATACGGCATAAGAAAACACAAACCATGAAAACAAAACCCTCACCAGCAGCGTTCTGGAAGCACCTGCCCTCTCCCATCACGGTGCTTTCTGCAAAGCGTCGCTCACAACTTCCCATAAGAAACGGCACTGATTATGGAATAAAGGCAAAGTCAAAAACATACTGCCATGGCACATGATCACCATGTAGTCACTGAGCTAAGATTCACCGTATCTCCTAGATGAAAGCTAAGCCTTTAAAGAATTGTGTAGTTATTCCAGTTAGCACTGGATCTGCCACTCGTGCCTGTTCCCAGTGCAGTATAAAGAAGCATCTTGTGGTCCTTTCCCTTTCTTCCTGCTTCAAGAGTCATCCAGTTGTGCAGGATACCCGGAGGCAGTGTTTGCCCCTGTTCTTCCTCAGTGACAACAGGTTTAATAATACACATGTAAGCAAGGTCAGAGGAACTACGTGAGCAAAACTGGCTCAAGCTATAACACCTCAGTGTAAGGCTTGCTGGAAGAATGCTTCCTGGGTTGGGTTGGCAGCAGAGAGCCTTCAGCTTGCCATTTTACATATCTTTCATCTCAAGTCACATCTAAATGTAAAATCTAGTGCTCAAGGACATTTAAATGGGCTGGTGAGATCTTTTGCTGGGCTGCAGATTCATTGAGCAACAAATGGATTATACAGCCTCACGCACATGTATTTCTTCATCTCTGACAGATGTAATATTGATAATAATCTACATTTATTATGTCATTCCCCCAGGCATAATTCAGTGGAGGTTACTAATATATTTTTCACTTTTACTTAGCCTTTTGTAATACCATCTTGGAGAAAATTGGTTGGATGGACATTGCTTTTAAAAATGTAAGGAACAAAGTGTGTTAGTGTATTAGGCAGGGGTACTAGTCTGAGCAAACAGAATTATAAGTTTCCTGCTAGTTTGTTTGCTAAGAAGACATGCATGACTCATCTAGCATGTGGTGCTTGGCAGAGTAGCGTGGGCTCCGTAACTGAAGAGTTATCAAACTGTGATTCATGGTGATAAGTAACACCAACTGCAGGTCTGGAAGATATACTGACACGTTTGATGGCAGTGTTCACCAAAGCTGCCCCTCATTTTGGTGCAGAGGAGGTTTCTGTGATAAGTACAAGTCTGTTTTGCTTGTGGCTGATGGCAGTCAGAGATGTAAGATAAGGATGAAAGCCCATGAGTAGTTGTTGTTTTTCTTACTGGAAGCCAGAATGTTTCCACAACACCAGGCTAATTCCTTTTATCAGGAAGGCAAGAGTAGGTATCCTATATAAGACTGGGAGAACAAGGCATAAAATGGACATAATCAGGATTCTGGTCTTATGAAAATTGTAGGCTTGCTGTAGATTTCACTGGAACAAAAGTTTTACATTTGGCTTTTAATTCTTCTAACTGAATTCTTGGACCTAAACTTGGAAAATCTTCTATGCTCAAATACATATACCACAGGAGGTAAAGGTCCTCTCTAAGGCCAGTGATCTGTCCATGTATAGAAGCTGCTATAGGGAAAAAACATGCTTTATTTTAAAGCCTTATGCAAATTCATTATGAACAATGTGTATCTAAAGTCAGTTTCTAGAGTTATATGTTAAAATCTCACCTATATTTGTTCAAATCATTGATATTACTCTTCACTGCAATCAACTATAAAGATAGCTGTTTGGTTGCTATAATCTAGGAGTGTATGAACTTCAGTTGTTGGATTTATTTGCAGATATTTTTCATCTTTCTGACAGACACCTATGCTCTTTCAAAATATCGTTCTTCACAGCTGAGAAGTGAGCTGCTTTCCAGAGAGAGTCTTGTTTTCCATTATATCAGGCAAAGATATTAATTTGTCAGTAGGAATAACAGATTTAGAATTTCTGTTTCCTTATGGGTTTTGTTTGACACATTTTTTGCTTTCATATGAAACTGCTTCTGAAACTGCATATGAAACAACCCAAACCTTTAGGGTATGAAATAGCCTAATCGAATTTAAGGGTTATCATAGAATCAGCTTACCTTGAAGTTTTCTTTGTTTGGCAATAGAAATCTTTGAACTGAAGGTTTGGTTACTATGAGATTTATTTTGCTAGCAACTAAAAACAGACAATAGCTCTCTAACAAAAGAGTGAAAACAACAAAAAAAATCACTGAAAATCCATCAATACATCTTCATACAGGCTGCATTGTATAGATATATATATGACATTCTATAGACCTAGACCAAAAGGTTGTGTGTTTTGAAGGTGTTTACATGTGTGCATCTGATGTGTGACTTGGTTGTTGTGCCACCTTTTTGAGTGCAAATCTTAGTGAAGTTTAAGTCTAGATCAATGTTGTTATGTTAGAAAGTAGTAAGACAACCTCTTAGCTTCCTTTTCTTCTTCATTAAAAAAAAGTAGAGGTTCCCAGCAGCTCAGTTCATTTACTGATTCACTATGCAAACTGGAGATCTGTTTGATGTTACTTCAGGACATATCTTAACCTGATGATGACAAAGTTCTGCCTGATGCTTTTGGTATAAAGAAATTATACGAAAAATATATTCCGTTCTCACACAAGAGTGGCAATTGCTTTAAGCCTTTTTGCTCTGGATTTTCCCTTAGCCACAAAGTCCAAGGGGCTTTTTCACATTTTCAAAGAAAAAAAAAGAAAAAGAGACAGAGACAGGAAGACTGCCTTGACAGTGGAATCCTTATATCCTAAAGCATATTTTTTCCTATGTGCCTCAGTAAGAACTAACTTTTTCTTTATGTACTTTAGAAAGCTTTAACTATCTAGGTGGTACTGACAGAGAAGGAGAGAAATTAGCAAAATGCTAGATTTCCAAGCACTTTGTTTGGAAAAGCAAGTACTTACCATTTATATCTTTCATTCTTCCTATTCTTTTTTTCCAGAAATCTCCTCTATGTTTATCCCCAAAGGCTGAATTTTGCTAACAGACCAGCTTCTGCAAGAAACATTACCATTAAGATCCAGTTTATGTGTGGCGAAGACCCTACCTGCGCCATGCCGGTAATGAGCACTGAACATCCTTTCCAGACTCCTGTTCTCTTGCAGCTCTGTGGAAGCTCATGATGGCATTTTGATTTGACATTTTAACATTTAAGTAAAGTTGATGTGGTAATGTCTAAGATGCTTATCACGTTCCTGTAATACTTCACTTTTGAGTTCATGGTTGTAGGAGATAATACAATATAGTCCATGCCTTTGGAAAGGACTTCAGCTGCATTTTATTTGTGTTTTGCTCTGAAAGATGTAGAGGGAAGATATAGTAGTATGCCATTTCTGTCCACATTGCTAAGGTTAAATTGGAGGGTAATTTCCAGCCTCCAGATGCTGTCTCAAAATTGATACAAGACAATGGCAATTCAATGCTTTTGCTCTGAGTTTCATTACCGTCTTTTCTTCTTAATGCAGATAATTTTTGGGAAATCTTCTGGTCCAGAATTTGTGCAAGAAATTTACACGGCTGTTACATATCATAACAAGTAAGTATTGTAATCATTTCTAACACCTTGACAGTTTGACAGTTTTGAAAGTATAGAAATTGTCAATATCCAAACATTTCAATTGTTACTATGTGTATCTGTCCTTTTTTCTATTTTAAATCTGTATAGAGTTCATAAAAAAGAGTGTATGTATATATATATATGTATACACAAACATATTTCTACACACCTCATTTGCTTATTTTGGTTCAGAGACTGTTGATTTCTGTTGTGTTTATTACCACAGCATGTAAAAATCTACTTGTGAATGTGCCTGTTGCTCTGTCTCCTACTTTCACTGGAAATGCTTTTGGCATTTTTAAACAGGTCACCTGACTTTTATGAAGAAGTGAAAATTAAACTGCCAGCAAAACTCACAGAGAAACACCATCTACTCTTCACCTTCTACCACATCAGCTGCCAGCCAAAGCAAGGAGCATCTGTAGAAACCCTTGTGGGATATACAGTAAGTTCCATATTAGTTTATCAAGAATTTTGTTACACATTCGCTTTCTGTTTATATAACATATCATGATATATTATATCACATTATAATGATAATAATATATCAACATCAGAAGAAGGTCTAAAGTCATGGAAAACCACAAGTGTTCATCACACCTAAGGATTTCACAAATATAGGTATCAGTTGTGTTAATGTGAGATACTAATCCTATACATTTATATTGGTGTCTTTGGTTGATGAATTCATCTGAAACAGATTAAATTAAAATTAGACCTTAGTATTTACAGAGTCAGTGCTTTATAGCATAGTACCCCATTAGGTACTTGACGTAGATTTGAATTTAATTTTCAGGTTTCAGTTTAACTATTTAAGAAATCTTTCTGTGATCCTTGAATACCCAGCCTCTTTCAAATTTGAATGAAAGAAAAAATACAGACTTTTGATGGATTATTCTGATCTTAATTCTAGTGGTGACAATGACCAAAAGGTTCAGTTATCCTAACTCAGTTGACTTGCTTCCATGCCAGACATCAGTCTATTCAAATAACTGATTTTTTGAATAAAACCTATTGTAGGTGGATTCTCCTAAATCCTTCTGATGGGATTTAGTAGAGAAAAAAAAAAAGGGATATTAGATATGAAAACTCAGTGTTTTGTTTCTTCAAAAGGGATGGGTTGTAAAGCAGTAATTTTTTTTTACAGGAGCTATGGGTGAGTTTAAAATGCAAAGAAATTACTTTCGAATGAGTTAGAGCAGCAAAGCTTTGGTCAATATCTCATCAGTTGTTCTGTTGACGGCAAGTAACAAACTAGATAAATAGCAGTGATCATATACAGTCGTGAATATCACTGTGTTTTCTCTTCATTTGTTTCAGTGGCTGCCAATTCTGTTAAATGATCGTCTTCAAACTGGACATTTTAACCTTCCTGTTGCATTGGATAAGCTGCCATCCCACTATTCAATTCACTCTCCTGAGGTAAGACACAAAATCACAAATAGTACTTTCTTGATGTAAAAGATAATTATCAGTATTTTAGGATCTAATGATATCTGCTTGGCCTCTTCTTATGCCTAAAAATGGGGAAGAATTCTAGAGGAAAATGTTACTACCATTGTTTTTAATATTCTCTTATATTAGAAAACTGATCAGAGGGTTTGAAACTGCACAACATTACAACTGAGTACCTTTGGCTTTTATTGCACTTTGGGAGTTGAAAACCGTATAAATGACCTATAAGAAGGGGCATATTCACAGTATGCTGGGCATCCAACTGAGGTCATCTGAATTTCATCCTTCAACACCTCATGTTCTTTCCATACAGCCTATGAGATAAAGAAGATGTCTAGCTTTGATCCTCTACGTTGCACTGAATTTAGATACCTAAAATTAAGTGAACAGCACGAATACTCTACAGACCCTATGTGAACACATTTTCTGTTTTGTTTTTAATAGAAAGATAATGATGCCATTTCCTGCTTTCTGTCACAGAAAGTTCCATCACAGACACCGCCCGTTAAGTGGGTTGAAGGGCACAAGGGTGTTTTCGAAGTCGAAGTGCAGGCTGTTTCATCTGTTCACACACAGGTAATGCACTGGTAGTGTCACGCAACGGTAGTTTGATTTCAATGGGAATTCTGAGATGTAGGCTGACTTAAGAGGTTTATGAATTGGAGGCATTTGAGACCACGGTGTTTTGAAAATATTTAAAGGCTTCTACTGCCCTACAGCTTTGAAAAGAACCTGTTATCTTCAGTGAGACAAGGCCATTGGTTGAAAGGAACCCATGGATGTTCTTAGCAGGCATCTCAGGCAATAGGGAGTCTGTTGCTCTCTCAGCTCCACAAAGATCTGTTTGGACTATGTTTGAAGGATATTGGCGTGACAAAGTTTGTGCAATCTGCATGTTCTCTCCTGCAAGGCTAGTTCAGACAACACTCCTGCATCTGCAGGGCAATGGGGCATCTCCCCTCCAGCAGGAACAGGTTACACTCCCAAAATGCTTTAGGCAGCTTAGCCATCAATGCCACACGGAGTGGAACAGAAATCTAGTGATGGCTGAGAAACATAAGATTCTGATCATTTAAAACTAATGGGAAATTGGTGCTTTCCCCTTCTTATTGTTGCCCTAGTTTTATTTTGATTCTCATGATTTACTGCATCTCTTATTCATTATCCTTTTGGTTAGCCTTGAGAACCATGTCCAAGCAGCTGGAGACCCTGCGCAGAGCAGGTCTGTTATCCCTTTCCAACATGCTTTTTGGATACAAGTAGGGCATGCTCATAAGCAAATAACTGTGTATAGCTGGTGGTAACACTCTTAGCAGGGAGGCTATAGAGCTATGACATGGCAGAGTTTTATGAGAAAGAACTGTGCTTTCCTGAAATGAAGCCACCAGTTTACTGAGGGCTTTTACTTTTCTGCTTTAATCAGGTCTAACCAGAAGCAGGCAAACATAGAGAGAATATGTGGCAGCTGCTTTAAAAACTGATTTCCAGAGTTAGCCACCACTGTAATATAAGGACAAAATATTCTTCCTTCCCATCAGATGGGAGAATCAGGTTTGGATCAGCAGCAGGATGAAGTGTATCAACTCACTGTGTTTGCAGGACAATCACCTGGAGAAGTTCTTCACTCTGTGCCACTCTCTGGAGAGCCAAGTGACCTTCCCCATTCGAGTGATGGACCAGAAGATTACAGAGGCTGCCCTGGAACACGAACTGAAACTCAGCATTATCTGGTTGAATTCCTCCCGCCTTGAACCTCTAGTCCTGTTTTTGCATTTGGTACTAGATAAACTTTTCCAACTGGCTGTGCAGCCCATGGTCATAGCAGGCCAGACAGGTACTTACCTTATTTTGATTATATGTAAATCTACTGAACAAGCAAACTAGAGAAGCAGACTGTAGATCTGTCTGCTACATTTCCAGGCTCAGATTTCATATTTTGGGTAGTCTATTTCAGAAAAAAAAAAAATGAGCTCCTGAAGATTCATTTTTGCTACACAGTTTAATCAGGCTTAACTTGCTTCTTCATTTTCTCCTCAGGCTCAGGTTGGATATACATTAAATTCTGGTAGTTTATTTGTCTAGATATAGGTCAGAAATTAAGTAGAAGTTTATCTTGGATTAGAATTTACCTGCCTTGCAAGGAAACACAGGCAAAATTGCTTGTTCTGGACCTGACATTGCTGACTGGACAGCAGCTCTTCACAAAGAGCATCCAATGCATCTTCAGGCAGATTTGGATGAGCACAGAAACAAAGAGGTCATAGTCAGAAAAACAAGTTTCTCACAGCTAGCAAAGGTGCCAGCTGCTCATATTAACTTTGGAGGCAAGGCTTACTCAGGACTGTATACTATATGGTATCGTTATTTCCTAGCTTATTATGCCCAGAGAGGTTGTGGAGTCTCCTTCTCTGGAGATCTTCAAGACCCGCTTGGATGCAGCCCTGCGCCACGTGCTCTAGGTGGCCCTGCGTGTGCAGGGGGGTTGGACTAGATGACCTCTAGAGGTACCTTCCAACCTTAGGCATTCTATGATTCTATGATTCTATGGTAAGCCACCCTTGTCGTTTCCTATAATATTTGCAGAAAAGCCTGCAAACTTATATTTACTCTGTCAGCTGGATACATATCCTGTATCTTAGTATCCTTCAAGTAGATGTTTTATAAAAATGGCTTGAAGGAAGTGGCCAATAACAGTTGGAGCCTGTTTTTCCGTAGCTCTGAGTGATAGGTTATTGAGTGATAAGGGTGAAAGCCAGTCACTCTGTTGAAGACGTATACTGGCTTATCTTAGTTTTGGTCTGGTATAACAATTCCTCTCTGGAACTGTGAATTTGTTAAGGACAGAGTAAAAGCACGGATGAGTTAGTTCATGTTGGAACAGGGAGTGCCCTGACCTAGTTGCGTTGCACGTTCGGTGTTGAGACTAATGCTTACGTCTTGTTTCTCAGCCAACTTCTCACAGTTTGCCTTCGAGTCTGTGGTTGCGATAGTGAGCAGCCTCCACAACAGCAAAGACCTGAGCAAAGACCAGCATGGGAGGAGCTGCCTCCTGGCCTCCTATGTCTACTATATATTTCGCCTGCCAGATCCTCAAAGGGAAGCACCCAAACTAGGTAATATCAGGATAATGGTTGCAAAAGACTTTTTCTATGTCTCGTAGCTCTTTACTTAAGATGTTAAGTTCTCAGAGTACAGGTGAAGTGACCTGTGGTTATGTAGAATATTGTAGCTTTATGGAGATGAAAATGGAACATCTCCTGAATCAGGATCTTTTCAGAAAAATTTCCTCTAAAAATTAAAATGGTCTTAAGATGCCGATTTCTCACTGGTCTGCGCATCAACAAACTTTTCTTTGCAAAGTAACCTACCACCAAGTGGCATAGGGCCAAGCTCTGCCAATTTCTTCATTGCTTTAGGGAAGCCATTAAGGAATGAAATCCTGTTGAAGCCCATAGTCCTAAACCCTAAGGAGATCTTACAGGTGCTTAATGTAAGAATGTACATGACCCTGAGTTACCACCAAGCACCCGTGCTGTAGCTGTGCTAGCCAATGTTGTGAAGGCTTTTCTCTCTTTCAAATATGCAATATGTTTCCTTAAAGAACATTTAGTTTGGTATCGGGATTTGCAGAAATCTGTGAGTTTGCCTACACTTGAAAATAATTTATCCTGGAAAAATATTGTCCATGGCGAAGTTGGAAAATAGGTAAAAGATTAATGATATTCCTGCTGATAGCTGTCCCACTTTCTCTGTCTTCCTTGAAGGTGATGCTTGGAGTTTTGTGTTGAGGCATGCGAGTCTTTTCTTAATTAATAACAAGTGAAAAAGAGCTGATGAAGGAAAGAACTGTTGCCACAATGCTGCAGCTTAGATAGACTTCGTCATTTTTTAGTACTATATGTGTAATTACCCCGTGGAATCCTAAAACTTACGCTATTCAATGCCTATGAATAGGTGGTGCGAGTTTGAGGTGCTCTGTGTTGCTGCAGCAGCACCGAGGCAGCTGTGCTGGGTGCGATGTGCATCTCAATGATGCATTTTCATTAACCTCAGTCCGAACATTTCCCCATGGGCAGGTGCCGGGAGCGGTGGCGTTTTGACAGAGTCCCGATATTACACATTTGGCCGCACTTCCGCAGTGTCCGTCGGGAATAAGCTCCTGCAGAGCCGGGTGATAAGCTGCAGCAATCCGGACATCACTGTGACCCAGGCTGCCCCTGACGAGGAGGTCAAGAATATCATGTCATCCAAGGTAAGAGAATGCAAGGATCTGAGGAAGGTTGTGGCTCCATACCTGACTAAGAACATCAATCTGTTATTAGATGTGCCTCCTGTAAACACATTGCATGAGAGGTATTTGCTGATGAAGATTTGGCAAGTGCACATTTTAAATCCCCTTGCTAAATTCTGGTATCTGTCATCAGTGCAGTCAGTAAGAGATAAGGACTCTCTGCCTGTAGTTTAGATGTTCCACAAAAAGGGATTTGTTTTTTCTAGGTCCCTTATATTCCTTGTCTTCCCGTGGTTTAGATCGGTTCATAATAGATCCTGGAGTGTGTGGAAGAGTTGATTCAGCTCTCATGGAGTTAGTGTACAAGAGGTGCTATTAACTGTACTGAGAAAATACTCCTTTTCTTAAAGGGGTTAAAAAAACTTCTTGGAAGTGAATTACTATTCCTAAAATCCACTAATAAATTATCCTGGTTGTTCCTAGCCTTTTTTTTTTCCCTCATCACAGAGCCTCTGCTTCATGCAAAATAGTTTCATGTCAAAGGAGGAAATAGCTATGGTGTATGCTGGCAGCATCATTAATTCATGCTGGCTGAAGTAAAAATGCTACATGCAGACTTTGCAACTGAGTCACTTCATTTGTGTATGAAACACAAACTTCCCCTACCTTTCTCCTTCAGAAGAACATATTCAACAGATTGCAGGACAGGACAGGACAGCAGTGTCTGAGAAGTAGTATTTGCTACCCTGGTTGGCATCTTGCACTGGCCTGCAGCATTCCCTTCCCTTTCCATCTCCATTCCCTTCCCTTTCCATTCTGTTCCCTTTCAATTCCCTCCCCTTTCCAATCCTTTCGCTTTTCATTTCCATTCCCTTCCCTTTCCATTCCCTTCCTTTCCTTTTCCCTTTCCCTTTCCTTTTCCCTGTCCTTTCTCCTTACTCTTTCTTTTTTCTGTTTCCGTTTCTCTTTCCCCTTTCCTTTTCCCTTTCCCTCCCCCTTTCCCTCTCTTTCCCTTTCATGCCCTTTTCTTTTCCCCTTCCTTTTCCCCTTCTTTTTTCCCTTCCTTTTCCCTTTCCTTTTCCCTTTCCTTTTCCCTTCCCTTCCCTTCCCTTCCCTTCCCTTCCCTTCCCTTCCCTTCCCTTCCCTTCCCTTCCCTTCCCTTCCCTTCCCTTCCCTTCCCTTCCCTTCCCTTCCCTTCCCTTCCCTTCCCTTCCCTTCCCTTCCCTTCCCTTCCCTTCCCTTCCCTTCCCTTCCCTTCCCTTCCCTTCCCTTCCCTTCCCTTCCCTTCCCTTCCCTTCCCTTCCCTTCCCTTCCCTTCCCTTCCCTTCCCTTCCCTTCCCTTCCCTTCCCTTCCCTTCCCTTCCCTTCCCTTCCCTTCCCTTCCCTTCCCTTCCCTTCCCTTCCCTTCCCTTCCCTTCCCTTCCCTTCCCTTCCCTTCCCTTCCCTTCCCTTCCCTTCCCTTCCCTTCCCTTCCCTTCCCTTCCCTTCCCTTCCCTTCCCTTCCCTTCCCTTCCCTTCCCTTCCCTTCCCTTCCTTTCCTTTTTTTGAGAAAAGTTTTGAGGTCTTCTCTCTATTTAATGACCCTGTACATCTGCAGCTTAAGTGAATGAGAGCTTATCTTTAGCAAATTAAACCGGCAGAACTAGTAAAATTTATAGGCTTTGCCAATTTATTTGATTTGTTTATATGGATAAACTTATTCATCCATAGCAATTTTTAATAATGTAGACTTGCATTTAATAGCTTTATGAATTTTATTCTCATGTACTGTGTCAAAAAAAAAAAAAACAAAACAGAGCTCAAGGTGTCTTTATTTTTTTCAAATGAATACAAAATTAAAATGTTTGATATTACAGCTTCATCAGATTGATAAATGTAGCAATTTACAATGCATGGGTGATTACTGCCATTTCACTGCCTTTTAAATTGGCATTACTTTTAATGGAAGGAAGACTCCCAGATGCTATTTAATTTCAATTGCAAAGCCACTGAATAAACTTAAATAACAGGCATCTTAGAAGGATTATTTTTAGCTTCATAAAGATGGTTGCAGTGCTGAAAGTAGTCACGTGATGGCAGTGTTGGCATAAGTTTTCATTGTGCTTTCCTAATTCTGGTATTTTTCACTCTCTTGGGCATGGTGTAGAGTAGAACAAAATAAAAAAATAGATGTTTATGTGAATTGGTTGGTACATACTAACCAAAAACCACTGCTGCTGATTTCTGCTCTGTTAATTGACGTCTTTCTGTGTTTCTCTTGACCGTTTGCTCCAGCCTGCGGATCACGGTTCCAGTCGGATGTCCTTCTACATTGAAGGAACAAAAGACACACAAAATGCTTGTGCAAGCTCAAGACCATCCAGTAGGAAGGTAACCTATCCTGACATCCCCAAGCCTGAAGCTTCCCTTGATAGCCCTGGTAATCAGCACTCCTAGGTGAAGAGGCAGCCGAGAGAGAGCAAAATAACCAGTTTTACTGAATGAGGGATTTGTGATGGCATTTTGAATTAGAGAGTTAATCATTCCTGAATGTTTCTGCCAGAAACATCCGGAGTCTAATTCCTTCCCCTTGTACGACAAATTTCAACAAGTAGCAGCCTGCCTGAATTCTCCCTCTGCTCTCTTCTTCAAGGTGTTGATGCCTGTGTCTTTTTATATGGTTGTTTATTTTTGAGTACCTGCCTCTACATGTTACATAAACTGCTTTCAGAAAGGTTTCAGAAATGTTTCAGAAATGTTCTTTTTCCTGTCAAAGGTGTTCTACTTTTCCCCTTTCTGTAGCTTTTGGAACCCAGCCATTCTTTCTTATTCTGAGTTCCCAGGAAGATTTTTAAGAACATATGAAGTACTGTATCAAGTAGATAATTCTTTCAGAACTGTATATTGTGTTTGACATGGATAACTGCAGAGTATTTTCACCTAGCACCAATTTCTGTAACAGCACTGCTGTAGTTATTCCAGTGTCCTCCTCTTACTTCTGCCTCCTGCCAGAAACACAAATGCACTGAATGGAAATGCTCATAAACTCAGTATAACGGAGGAACTTAATGGTTCCCTCTCATGCTCACAGCCCACAGGTTGAAGATAGAACATGGGCATTTCCCAGTTTGTGTATTGAGGATTATGGAACCACACAAAAGTGGTTCATACCTTTCAGATTGTAGGGATGTCAATGCATCCCCATCCAGTCACTAATTTTCCAATGTTCACCACACTCACCCCTATATTTGAGCCCACTTTGAAGATACAGGTGTTGGAGGGAGGTTGAAACCATAAGAGATTTGGGTGAGAAGCCTTTTTCCAACACCTTGTGTTTATATTCTAGCATTTTCATGAGGAGCTGGCCCTGCAGATGGTGGTTAGCACAGGCATGGTGAGAGAATCTGTCTTCAAGTATGCCTGGTTCTTCTTTGAACTACTGGTAAGATTCATAAGTACTACTTTATAGCATGTTGGTAATGCAATGTAGAATGTACATCAACCACAGATTTAGATTGATCACGATCTCTTCGGTCATCCAACCCCCACAGGATAGGAGAACTTCCTGCCACTTACATTCTGCATGAAAATGGGCTTGTGGAACAAGCATGGATTTTTCTTCTCATGAGAGTTTTCCAAGAGTCCAGATATGCTTGTATCATGCAACTGATTTCATGGGGAGGTTGCCATGAGCCCCAGATAACAGAGATGCACCAGGAGAACTCCCCAACTTCACCAAGTGGCTGACTGTGAAGGCAGATAGAGTCTTGCATAAAATTGCATGAATAGTGGCCTATAGCAGGCAGAAGGCCAAAAGACTAAACTAAACCTTTCCTCCATTTTCTGTAAATATCTTGCGACAGGCTACTGTTGCAAGACTTCCCAAACTCATCGTTTCAGAGCCCTGAGAAGACCGATGTCACTGGAAGTTGTTTTGACTTACAAGTTTCCACTGGCAGTATATAAAACATCCAGCAGGAGGCAAAGGAATTCATTCCCAAAGTGTCAGTCCCTGTCTGTCATCATGAAGGGCAAAAGCTGCAAAGAGCGGATTTTCAGACCTGCTGAAAAAGGGGAGAGTTAATGATGATCCTGACTTTAAGTGCTGAGGGTAAAGCCAGCTGAGGGAGCATGCACAGGGATCTCTACCTTTATGCATTTGCATCTTAGGCTCTGTAGAAGTAAAAAAGACATAAATCTTAAACACAGGATTTGTCACAACGGTTCTGAAACAATGGGAGTTGTTAGATTCAGGGAAAAACAAGTAGGGAACCTAATTCCCATAGCCTCACTTAAAACAGTAGATTTACTTCAGGTTCGACATTTTTTTTTTTTTGATTCTTTTTCATATTTTTTTACAGATAAAGAGCATGGCTCAGTATGTCCATAACATAGAGAAGCAAGACAACCCACGAAGAACCCGATTCTCTGATCGTTTCAAGGATGATATTACCACTATAGTTAGTGTGGTTACCTCAGAGATTGCTGCACTTCTAGTCAAACCTCAGAAGGTAAATGCATGAAATAACCACCACGGCTCCTTGCTGGTCACCCTGTGTTACGCTGAGCCATATTTAACCCCACTTCACCTTCAGGAGGATCTCGGGTCCAAAACTGAGGCTGTAGTCTCCTATATATCAATAAATAAGAGCTGTCGATGTGAGGGATAATCTTCAGCATCTCTGGCAAATAGTTCGTTTTTATAAAGACCATATTCTCAGCCTGTTTCACCGCATCCCACACAGCAGTGTCTTTACAGGGCATAGCAAGGAACAGTCTATCCTATAGACAGGAAAGATGGGAATAGCCTCTTGCAGCAGCAGTGCCAGAGCTTCAAACTGCAGCGCATGTATGACACATTCCCTTTATTTCCCGTTCTTGGTACCCTCATTCCTACTGTATGGTATTTCATCCCACATTTGGCTTCAATAACAAAGTTGATTTTTCGTGTAGTTTAAAAAACCCACCCACAAATGATCTGACTTTAGTTTCTCTTAAGGAGGCACTGGTCACTTGAAGCTCAAAGGCAGGGATACACCCTAAACCCCATGGAATTTTTCCTCCTGGGCCACCTTTCCAGACAATTTCTCGATCCAGCTCTTCATACAGGCCCAACCGGGCTGCCACAGAGCAGAGATGGGGCTAAGATGGACATAGAAGCGTGGGGAATGGGAGATGCCATCGTCACCATCCCTTACAGAGCTGTTCCTGCAGCTTCACCCTTTGCTTAATCGTCGGCCATTCCTTTGCACTAGCAACATGCAGAGAAATGATTTGCACAGAATGTCTGCTTAGGGTATCAAAAAGTTATTTTTGAAAAGGTCATATGATACAAGTTTGCTATGGTAAAAAATAACAAGACTTGTAGGTTTTGCTTGAAACTATGGCTTTGAAAGCAGTTAATAGCTTATAGCATCTTCATAAGATAGGCACATGTTTATGGACAGTAAACTCAATTCAAATTTGATAGCTTGAGTGTAAAAAGCTCAACTGTGAGAGACTTCTGTGTATGTAAATCCCATTGCAATGTCTGCAGAATGAAAGCCAGTAGTGAGTTGTACAAAACAGCAATAAATAACTGTGATTTTTACAGACAACGCATGTTCCAATACACTATCAATAGGAAGTGCGCAGAAGTTCCACAGTAATTTCTGTGATTTATTTTAGCCATCCATTAGCAGAGTCAATGCAGAATTTTATTAATATTTTTGAAGATACAAAAAGAAAAAAAAAATCTTAAATTCTGTATATAAGTCATACGAAGTTCACAAAAAGAGCCTCAAATGTCATTTCAGTGTTGTCATTCACAAAGTTTGCACAACTAAACTTATCTTGCTGTGATATATTTTTCCTTAAGCAACAACTGTAGAAATTATTTGCAGGAGTGCAGCTTAATTTTAGTAAGATAAAGTAAATTAGAAAAGGGAAACAATCTTGTCTAGCCTATTGCACGATATGTTTCTGAGAACTGTCATGCACATCATCTTAAAATGATTCTTCAAAGTTTTTTCATGAGTTCTATACATCGTAACTGCATATCATTTTTCTTTCTCTTTTATAATAAAGGAAACTGAGCAAGCAGAAAAAATTAATATCAGCCTAGCATTTTTCTTGTATGATCTTCTTTCCCTAATGGACCGAGGATTTGTGTTTAATCTCATCAAACACTATTGTAACCAGGTAGGCATCATGTGTGGTTGTGATTGCATTTGATTTAAGAGCAGTTTTGTATTCTGTTCTGTTTGCCATTTATTCATCAATATCCTTTCAACTAAAGAGTGCAAGACCATGGTAAGTTTTCTACTTCCCGTTGCAGATATAGAGACTTCAAATCTCTTTTGATTTGTGGTCTGTAGGAAAATGTTGGGGTTAAGGTTCTTTCACAAATGTCATATCCTTGCACAACTGCAAGCACCCATGGATGTAGGTCTCCTCTTTCACAGCCCAGCATCTGCAGATGACAGGTTAAAAACTGCACACAGCAGCATTGGGCTGTTCCTGGTTATCCTCCCTATTAGTTTTAATAGCTTCCGTTATCTGGCACTTCCAGTGCATTGCTGTGACTGGGCAATATTTGGGTTGGTGTTCTATCAAAAAGATCCCCCTCTCTCTCCTTGTTTTCCAGTCCTCCCAATATTAAAGATAAATTACATCATTGTTAGTGTATGGTTGTATATTTGAGAGTCTTGAGACCCAGTATACCTGTTGAAGCTTCTCTGACAAAAAAAAGACCAAGATTCAGTGGATGATGGATGGGAGAACCCAACGTCCATGCCAGCCTAGTGTCCTATAATTCTACAAGGAAGGGACAAGGCCATCTGTGCAGTGTGATACCTAATAGGTCTTTTGATGAATTTGTCATGGATTCAGCAAAGTTTGGTTGCTTTTAAACTAACTTTGAAGTTAGACAAAAATGTAAAACTTATTTTTTCCCTTGGGAGGAAAAGAGCAGTTGATAACTCTTAGGAAATCAGCCTGAAAGGGTAAAACACTGCCAATAAAAGCAGCTAGTGGATTAAAATTAGTATGGGGAATCAGTGACCATTTTATTGTGTGTTGGGCTACTAGGATATTCCTACTAAACTGGATATTTCTATTTCAGGATGCCGAGCACTTCACTGTCTGATAATTTAAATAACACATGATACTTGTGTCACATGATTTTTTTTTCTTTTTTGGTTTGGTTTTCTAGCTCTCAAACAAGCTCAATTCACTCTCTACATTGATTTCCATGAGGCTGGAGTTCCTGAGAATCCTCTGCAGCCATGAACATTACCTCAACCTGAATCTGTTCTTCATGACCTCACCTTCTGCTCCAGCATCCCCATCTCCCTCCCTCTCCTCCCAGGTAGGCAACCATCAGACATGCCTGCATGGCTTCCATGTGAAGCACATGCATAGGGAAAGACAGGCATTGTTCTGTATTCAGTGACTTGGGTTAATCAGTCACATTTGGGCTGAGCAGGCCAAATTCACTGATGTAGGGAAAGGGTAGAAGGGTAACAGCTAAGGGAGTACTGTGAAAAAAAATTGGAAATAGACAAGTTGAAACTTGTTGAAGGGTACAACAAACAAGTTGAAGGGTACAGATATGGGTATGGCAAATCCTCAGTTATCACACATCTGTAGACTTCTTCAGTGGCAGGGCTTCCTACCATCATCCTGCCCACAGAATTCACAAAAATGTGCAGTGGAGAAACACGCCAGGTATACCACACATTGTTGTACCTGGTCTTGTGCTCTTCTCCCCTAAGTACTCCTAGGTAGTACCTTACTTTGACTATAGAGCAGACTACCTAATAACGGCTGGTAGGTAGGTAGGCTGCTGTTTCCACATCATTGAGGTCTTCTAGAAGTCAAGTGCCAGGCTAAAGTGTTTCAGTCCAGTACCTCATAGCTGGAACAGCCCTAGGAGGAAGGAGAAGTGGGCCCAAAGGCAACATTTAAGGTGTCATTACCAAAGAACTAACTGGATGTTTAGGCTAACACATCTAGTGCCTTAACAAGTTAATATCAGTAAATATCATTTTCTTTAAGGTTTTACTGAGTTTTTAAAAACAGAGCTTGAAAATCTGAGAATCAGAGTTTTCACTTTTTTTTTTCTTTTTTTTTAATGCTGCTTCTGGGTGCCAGAGATCTAGCAATGTCATTCCTCTGCTTATGGGAAACAAAGCAAAACAAATAAAAATGCTGAACTGGAATTCCTCATAGCTTTTTTTCTGCTCTAAGAGTAACCCATGAAGTACCACCTATGCGAATCAATAGCACTTTTGTGGCCCTTACATGATTTAATACAGTAGCTGACCACCACTGTAGTAATTCTGCTCTGTCTGCAGGAGCACTGCCCAACTAGAGTTAGATTTTCAGAAAGAAATACGGTCTTGTGAGTAAATCTCTTGGAATTCTTGGGGCAAAGCCAAATACATTCTCTTAATTCACTTAACTAGGAGCTCTACACTCTAGTGTTTTCCTACAGACACAAATAGAGCACAATCAGTGTCTGTCTATTTGAGGTCTAAATGGTGATGTGTTTAAGTGTGTAGACCCAAAAGTTTGAGCTGCTTAGAGATGTGAGTTTCATTTGACCCTATGTGCTGGAATAGAGTTGTTATAGTATAGTGTACTGCTACTTCATCCATTTGCTTTCTGGAACCATTCCCAGATGAATGACAGAAATACTGGGAGACAACACTGAAAAAAATATTGAACAATATAAATTAAATCCAATTTTTGGATTCATAAAGCCCCGCAGCTGCACTGGAAAGTAAAGTCTAAGAGTTATGCTCATCTGATCGAGGCACAAAAACATTGCAAGTGACCTGTGGCAAAGACCTATGATTGGAGGAGCTAAAAAGTTCACAGCACAAATATAGCAGCAACTTTCCATTCCTGGACTGGCTGTATATCAGTCAAAGGCGTAAGTTACAGCAGTTTGAAGGCTGCTCTAAATTATGCCAGCTGCCAGCAAGTTCAGACAAGGATTTCCAGGGTGAAGGGAAGCACTGTTCACACCTCCTTCACACCTGACCTTGCTCCCCTTCTAGGCTGGTGGGTGCCAAAAAGACCATGCACCATGCAAAGCCTTTGAGAGCCAAAGTCCTCCCTCCTCTGGAGGGATTTCTCAGTTAATGAAAAACAGCCTGAGATTTGCTCTGCAAAAGCAAAGAAGTTTCCCAGTTCTGGAGCAGGTTCTGGTTTTGCACCCTATCATCTGAACTAAAAGGTATGAAGTTAGGATTTGGCACCTTGAAAAATGTTATATGAGCTTCTTCCACAGAGCTGAATGGATGAGGTTGCATCCCGGCAAGAAACATGTTGGAAAATTTATTTATTTATTTATTTATCTATTTCCCCTTCAGATATTTTTCCCCAAATAACTGACCTTCTTTTAAAGTCTGTGCTGTATCTCTGATAGGAGATACAGAGGAACCAGGTACCTACCATCTGATAGGATGGTTCATTAGTTGCATAGGCTGTCATGTTAACCTCTTCAAAGAGCTTTCATGTTCGTTATCTTTCAATACTCATGCATCAATATATATATTTGCAGAATTCTAGCTCCTGCTCTAGCTTCCAGGACCAGAAGATTGCTAGCATGTTCGACCTCTCATCCGAGTATCGTCAGCAACATTTCCTGACGGGGTTACTCTTCACTGAACTGGCGGCCGCGCTGGATGCAGATGGTGAAGGGTAGGTGCCCACGCTGAGTGCAGCTGAATGCATCAAAAGCCTTGTGGTAATGTTGGTTGGAGCTGTAAGAAAGAATATTTTCAGCCTTGGGCTTAGAGTGGATAGGTTCGTACAAATCCTCTTTGGTTCTACCTCCATAAGCAAATAACAGTTTGTGTGATCTTCTGTGGAAATAGCTGGACATCCTTTGCAGAAATTCTCCCGTGAGTAGCAAGTCGGTCACGCTGGCAACTGGAGTAAACTGATTGTGAACAGAGGGACACAAAAGAATGATGTTCACCATCTATTTAGATAGTACAGAATTAAAAAAAAAAGGCCTGTATTAAAAGTAAAATAAAATTATAATCAGATACAGAACACTTTGGAAGACTACACATGAATTTCTCTGTAACCAGCCAGCAATACAGTGATTGATTTCCTGCAGTCTGTTTGCCCCAGTGAATACAACTGCACCATTTGTTGCAGTAATATTGGCCAAAAAGGTCCTGAGACCTATTGGTCCCAAAGGACCTGAGATTGCAAACTAAAATTTCAATTTATCTTCCCTCTAAAACATCACTGTCTTTTTTGGTGAGGTTTAAGAGTTTAACTAAGCACATATCTTTTACATGCTTATTTTTTCTGGGATAGTTGGAAAGTTTGGGTGCTCTTTGATCTGTGGTGAGCTAATAGTAAATGTAAAAAAAACCTATGTTTTGCAGGGAACATTGTTCAGATTGGAACAGGTTATCTAATGAGTGTTGGTGTATTAGTTTTTCATTCACAGCATTTCATGTGTTTATTGTATCTTTGATTTTTAAATAATTTGTACATGTCACACTAATGGAGCTCATGCTTCTTTTTGTGTTAATAACAGGATTAGTAAGGTGCAAAGAAAAGCTGTTAGCGCTGTCCTTAGCCTGCTGAGTTCCCATGACCTAGACCCACGTTGCTCCAAAAAAGAGGTGAAGATTAAAATTGCAGCTCTCTACCTCCCTTTAGTTGGGATTATTTTGGATTCACTGTCACAACTCCATGATTTTACAAGTAAGATCTTTCTTTTTCAGCTCCTTAGAGTGACTTGTCAAATTAATCTGACTATCTAACATAAAATATGTTTCCCTAAGAGCAGAAATTATCTACAGTGTTGCACGGGTGAACATTTCTTTACTTGGAAGTAAATTGATTTTTTACAGACATGAAAACTTCAGTGTGCTTACTTCATTAGCAAATGATAGACCAGGGGTGTATCTACATACACTGCTGCCCAGAAAATACTGTGAGTTTGCAAGGTCTGCAAGAAATACTAAGATATAAATAAATTTGGTAAATATGGAAGAAAACAAGAATATAATGACAATGTGTTGCATCACAGTTAAATTAGATTTTCTTCTTTTCACCTTTTTCTATTGTTCTTTAGTGTTATTATCATGATACTTAAATTAATCTCAGGTAAATGATATATTTGGCACACAGAAAATATATTTTTCTTAGCTTTCATAGCTATAAATTTTGGCCTAATTTATAAACCTTTTAAAACATGTTCTTATGAATTGCTGAATGTAGCAATTTGCTGCCTTTTTTTTTTTTTTTTGGTGAGTTAGCAGATCTGTGCTATTTGAAACCTGCCTTTCAATTTCATAAAGAAAGTAAGGTCTCTCCAAGAAAGGTACAATCTTTGAAGAATATACTTCCATCCATATACTTCCATATACTTCCACTAGTTCTGAGAAAGTTTTGCATATAGATGCAAAACATGTATTTGGATATAGATATTTTGATCAGGATGAATATACTGTGAAAGTACCTTGTATGTACAATTCAAGAGTGTAAAAGCATTTATTACATATTGACTAATCAAATCTCTCTACACTCCGGTAACCGGAGTGCTCTCCTTATACCACAGGTGAAAACCAGAGAGTGAGGAAATGCAAGCACCAGTATCGCTAGTTTTTAGTGCCTTTCTATTTGAATGTCTGTCATTAGTTCCAAATACACTGAGTTTGGCTGGTCACTCACCTTCTCTGAAAGCCAGTTCTTCCAAATCCCGAAGTGGACACTCAGAATCAGACGAGATTTTTATAATGCTTATGTGTGAATACATTTATCTACCGAGGATGATGTTAACCAGTGCAAAACAGAAGCTGCCAGATGGCTGAAACTAAATTTGCCCTTTAAACCAGCAGACAGTACTGGCTGTCAGACATTAGTATCCCCAAGCCAATGCATGACTTTGATGTTGATCCTCTTCCAGAGGAATAAGAGTGGAGCTGGATGGCTCAATCCAAGCCTGATGAAGCACTGGCGTGGCTTTGAACTTTGCTTTTAAAACAGATTTTCTGAAAAACAAACAAAGAACTAGAGCTTATTGGACTCATCTGCCTTTTTCCATTGTTTATTTGAATAACTTGACAGTCCTTGCAGATAGCTGCAATGTGTCGTGTTAGTTCTGTGCCTCTTTTGCACCTTGGTGTATCAGCCAGACCATAAGCTGTGCGGATGGACGTGCTTGGTGACAGAATGGGGGACGGTGACACATGAGAGTGCAAGAGCAGCTGGATTCTTCCCTGCAGTCCCACTGAGATATTTCAAATCTAGTTTCAGATACCCGAGGTGGAAAGGGGCGCACAAGCAATCCAGAAGAAGAACAAGACTCTGCAGGTGCAATCAATCAAAACGTGGCCCTTGCCATTGCAGGGAACCAGTTCAACGTCAGGAGTTCTGGAATGTCTCTGACATCCCTGGTATGTCCAGTGCTTTGCGCATCTCTTTTCTTGGATCTGCTTTTGTCCTTTTACCTTCTCTTCTGGCTAACATGTAGGGTCACAAGAAATTGCTTTCTCAGTTCCTCCAACCCTCACAAGAATGTCTCATATTCCCAGTGTTGTCTGCTACTGATCTCTTCCAGTCATTTAGCTTTGCCTTCATCATTTTTTGCCCACTTGCTTATCCACACCCTGTCTAGACATGTTTCTGGGTTAGGAAGTGTCACTTTCACTCCCCAGCTTCCAGTGTCACCTGGAACCATGGATTCATGACTCAGAATCCTCCTTTTTTTTTCTCTATTTTTTTCTTTTTAGTTATTTTTGTCTTCTACTTATTTGGCTGGCACTGCATGGCAAGAGGGAAACAAACAGTTACAGAATCTGCCCCTACATTAATTTCTAGGGAAATTGATGTATGTGCATCTGTGCAAGAAAGCTTTTGTGCTGCTTTCTCACTTGCATGCAGCTGGCCTTGTTGTCATTAATTGCACAGATATATATATAAAAAAAAAGAAATCAGTATAGCCTAGAAGGGTTTAACTTGCTTAAGTCAAAACCTAGGATTTGACTACTCCGAAATTAAAAAATACTTCCTAATTTGAGTGGTCTTCCTCCTCTTCTTCTTAAAACCAACATTTACGTTATCTGCTTTCAGCCCTACAGACAGAATGCCGCATTAGGTCCTGATACTTCCCGCAACCTTTTGATCTGTTTCCTCTGGATCATGAAAAATGCCGATCAGAACCTCATACAGAAATGGATTGCAGACCTTCCATCCATGCAACTGAACAGGATTTTAGACCTCCTCTTTATTTGTGTCTCATGCTTTGAGTACAAGGTAGGTTAAAGATGGCCTGACTTTGTTGGACTGTTTTTTTTTTTTTTTTTTGTCTTTGCTTTTTGTCTTTCTCCCTGGCTGTCCTGGGGAAGTTCATTTTTGGAAGAGTTAAATTAGCTCTTGCCTATTCTTGGCTACAAGTGGATTGATTAATTCAGATAAAATAACTGACTCTGTCCTCCAAGCAAAATGCATCCAAAATGTTTGAGGAAGTCCCACCAAGTTGCTTTAAATTTGTTTAATTGTTCTTCCTTTTCTTGGAGATATGAGGAACTATTTATTTTAGATGTTCTAAGAACAACTTTTATGGATATTCTAGGAATCTACATACGTGTTTAATTTACCAGTATTTTCCACCTGTGAAGGGAGATAGTTGCTGTTTTAGTTGTTCTTTTTACCCTCTACCACATTCAAAGTGAGGTGGTGGTAGGTAGTCCTGTGGTTAAGATTTTGAACACGAGGACTCCCTTCTCTAACACAACCTGCCTGAAACGGGTCGAATATAACTTTCTGTGTTTTAGTTTACCTCTCTGTAGCGTTGAGGTACATCTTTGCTAGCAGTACCTGTATCACCTCTTTCTGCATCTGCAACTTTTAATTAATCTTTTTTATATTAGCCAGTCATGGTCACAGCTTCTTTTGCCTGCTCTCCGGACCTTTCTCACTGTCTGTGGTGCTGCTAATACGTTTGCTAATACGTTTGGGCTCATGTTCAAAGGTGCAGGCTCCGGTGCTGATTGCTTTGCCTTCGCTTTCAGGGCAAACAGAGCTCAGACAAAGTCAGCACTCAGGCTCTGCAGAAGTCGAGAGACGTGAAGGCCCGGTTAGAAGAGGCTTTGCTGAGAGGTGAAGGAGCCCGAGGAGAAATGATGAAACGCTGCAGAATACCAGCCGGTACTTCCTCCCGCTCTTTCCCATGGCTTTTGAGAGGATCTCAAGAGGTTATAGATATAAATATCCTTGTTGCCATTTATGCACATTCTTACCGTTTATTTTTGTCCCAGTCTTTCCCTTGCAGCCCTTTTTTTGGGGTTTGCTGTGGATAAAAAAACATCATTAGATTTCAGTTGCCAGTGCTGTCGTTAGGACTGCACAATTTTCAAATGAAGGCCAGCTAAGAAATTTTAAAACTTTCTAAATAAACTGTGTTAGTGTCTAATCGAAAGTCATGCAGCCATGTCAAACATGTCAAAATATTACTAAGAAGAAAACACTGATACCAAAAAATCTGTTTCATTTATTAAGTGGATTTAACTCTCTCTTTTTTTTTTTTAATTTTTCCTCTTTGAAGACATCTGTAACCAGGGTGATGCTTTAAAAGTCCTATATGAAATAATGGTGGGGCCCTGTCCCCTGACCAGCACCCTGGGGTCATGGTGCCGCATGGTTTGAGCTCTGCTCAGAACATGCTGCTGCAGAAATGCAGAAATGCAGAAGTGCAGCCCCTTCTGCGGACGAGCTATTGGGCTGCAGTCATCCCTCTCTGCTTTAATCTCACTGACGTGCGTTGCACTTCCAGGGAATGACAGGTCAGCGGGGCTGAATGAAAACCTGCGGTGGAGAAAAGAGCAGACTCAGTGGCGACAGGCAAATGAGAAGCAAGATAAGTAAGTCAGTTAATAAACATAAATTGCCTTCATTAGAACCAAACTGCTTGTGTTTTTTATATTTTTTTTCTTTCTTCCAAGCTAGTTTTATTATGAAATCAGCAGTTTCAGTACTTTTATCTTCAAGGTGAAATAAATAAAACGTGTTTATGCGGCAGAGGGATCTGGCCGTTGCTGTGATGCAATAAAGAGATCATAAATACTTGAATGAGATGTTTAAGTAGTTATCTACACACTTTCGATTATCAGAATGGGAAACAGTAGTCCTGTTATATCAAATTCTCTGCTGAGGTCTGATACGACATTTATTTTGGTGTTGCACAATATAGTGCCTCACTAAATCAGTTGAGCTGGGTTTACCTGAGAAATTTAACATTGCTTAAATTAACAGTGTTAAACTTGAAAAGAATTATTTGCAAGAAGAACAGAGAAAGTAGCTCCATAC
Source organism: Crypturellus undulatus (assembly GCA_013389825.1). Taxonomy (NCBI): domain Eukaryota; kingdom Metazoa; phylum Chordata; class Aves; order Tinamiformes; family Tinamidae; genus Crypturellus; species Crypturellus undulatus. Next base: position 28,241 of record VWPW01019418.1, on the reverse strand, counting down.
TGAGCATTTTTCAGGTGCAGGTCATAAATAATAAGGTATGAGCATAATTCACCTTATCAGCACTGTATAATAGACAAGCCAGTGTCCAGAGTTACAGAAAGTTATACTTTCAGAAAAGATTTGTGCTACTAATAACATTTTCATGTTGTTGAAATATGCCAAGTTTCTGCATGCATCCAAGTTGTTCTTTTTCCCCTAAGGAGATATGTTGTTTTTCGATATGTTAGAATTTTGTCAAAAAGGACCAGTGAGTGGCCTCTTGACAGTAGAACGGTTGTGAGCACCGAGGGTGTGCTGCACCATGTTTTAAACTGAACTCAGAGCACTGACTTTATTCTGATTTTAACATGACTACATCATCCTTTGCTAGGCAGCTGTGTTGTTGCCATATGGCGTCTTTTGCACACAAAGATGAATATTTTCAAATTTATATGAATTTTTAAAAGACAATAGCCGTGCCTTCTGCACCTGACTGGTAGACATGAAAATCCTGTGTGAACTTTTGTATTTTGCCTTGAAAGCTGTTTGCTTCCCCCAACCAGTTTAAATGAAGTGAGACAGAGTAAAGCAGGATTCTACAGTAGTTCAGTAAAACCACTTATATGTAAATTTAGGCTGAATGAGTGCAACTTTGGGATTGAGGTTGGTGTCATGGTTTTCAGCTCAGAAAGGTGTCAGAGAGAATCTAATCAGCACGGCGAGCATGCAAGGCTCAGTGGTTGCTGAGTGGCTCTGTTGTTTGCTCCAGTCCTCTCCTGGGACGCTACTTCACTGACCCTGAGGCTTTTGAATCTGTTGTATTGTCTGTCAACAGTCTCAAGAAGCAGCATTTTTACCTAGCACTGCTGCTGGTCATTGAAATAATTTCCCTTTCGCCAAAGCCTGCTCATTTATTCTATTTTTCTCTGGAAGTGTTAAAAAAAGTTACTTACTTATTCTGTTTTGGGTTGTGGTGTCTTGCTGCAGGCAGTGTATTAATTTCAGCACTGATACCAAGGATGAAGGAACTATTTTATAGATGGCTATTATGGAAGCAGCAGTATCAACTTGACCTACTCAAAGGTCTAGCTGTTGGGCCTCCTCTTGGGAACTTGTGGCCTAAGATAACAGCTCTCCTTGCTGGACCTTGAAGCCTGTTTTCATTACTTGCTTCTTTGGTGTTTTTCAGATTGCTATCATTTGTATTATGCCTTGGTTGCCTTTGTTTAATAGGTCATCTGGCTCCTATGGTACTCACTGTGTGCTTTAACTAGAGAGTCTTTATTTCCAGGACAAAAGCTGAGCTAGATCAAGAAGCTCTGATCAGTGGAAACTTGGCGACTGAAGCTAATCTGATTATTCTCGATATGCAGGAGAATATCATCCAGGTGAGAAACTGCAGATTTGGCCTTCTACCAGTCCACAAGCTAGTGGAAGAAAGAGTCATTTCTCCTTTAGTTCCCTAGGCAGAAGAAAATGTTTTCATTAAAGGTCTCCTATAAACTTGTGTAATCTTGAAGAAGGAAAAAGAAAGAAACTGTACCTTAACTTGCAGCAAAATTTTGTCAGTCCAATGGTGGCAGTGGAAGTAGAGTATTGGACCAGGCTGAGACTTGGATTCCTGGTTTAGGAAAGAGACTCCACATGTGTGGGAGTATTTCTGCTGGAGCCTCATTCCTATTCAAATATAGTGAGGGAAAACTTTGGTTTTGAAAATGTGCTACTAGAAAAGCATGTAGCTAACAGATTTTCATATTAGTGGGCACATTTTTGCAACCTCCCTCATTGCTCTTAGTCTCTCAGCTGCTCAAGCTGTGTGTTGCAGTACAGCACACCAGCCTACCTATCCAACCTGTATGTCCAAGAAGCCAGACCACGAGGGAATGGGGAAGGCAGAGGCTTGCCTATCACAGAATCATTTCCCTATCCAAGGCATAAGCAATACTGACCAGAAGATGGACTGAGCATCTAGAGTCACTGAAGAAGGTTGGCTGACTTAAAATGCATTGGAGGGTCTTCTGAAATTGAGAATCTGTTGCTCCTTTTGGCCTTCCTGATCTCCACAGAAGGGATTTGAATTTTCTCTGTAGCAGATGCTAAAAATTGAAAAAAGTTGTGATATCCAACCTTACGTTATTTGACCTTGTGAGACCCTTGCAGAGAGGAGAGGGGAACTCTGGTTCCGGCTTTGCCTGTTCACTAGCTGCTTCATGCTGTTGTTGTGGGTTTTCTCCTCCACGTGCAGGCCAGCTTTGCAGCAGAGTGCAGAGACAATCTCCTGGGAGGGGTTCTGAAGGTCCTGGTGAACTCTCTTGGCTGTGATCAGAGCACAACGTACCTGACACACTGCTTTGGTACCCTCAGAGCTCTCATTGCCAAGGTAAGCTGCTGAGAGGCTTCTGCTTTCATGCCTCCACTCAGGGTGTGGAGGTGTGAAGGTGTGTGTGTGTCCATCCGCTGTGATGTGTCGTTCATTAAGTGTGATTAGCATATGCAGATACCTATCTGTAGGGATATTCGTGATTGTCCAGGGACTTCTGCAGTTATTGTAGGATTCTTCTGTCAACAACAACAAAAAAATCGAGTAATTGCATCAGAATAACCTTGTAGTCCTAGCCATTGATTGTGAAAAATAGAGGATTTGCTAATAAAAGGATATAGGTAGTATACATTCCAGTTTTAATTTTTAGGAATGCTAATGTTATGGGTCAGACAATTGCCATAAAGTCAAAACTAAATTATTTTATCATCAGAAACAGTTTCTAATCTGTCAGGTGGAAGAATAATCAAAACTAAGACTAATTAAGACCAGGGAGTTGTTGAGGATTTCTAATTCCAGGATAGATCCTAAAATTCTAATAAAATTTTAAGATGTTGACAAGGATTTTCTTTGTCTGAGAACTAAAACTTCATCCTAATCTCACTGTCACTCATGGAAAATAATTTATTTTCAAAACTCACATGAATATAGAATTTGGTCAAACATTTTTAGAATACATGTCATGAAGGGTTATTTGCTTCATGAGGACTCTCTGAAATCTGTTAAAGAGTCANAAAAAAAAAAAAAAAAAAACTGTATTTCTACTTATAATGCAGATGGAAAAATCCATAAATGTTTTCCCCTAGATTATTCTAAAATGCGAATAGCAAACAGTATACTGCTGTCCAGTTAATGGACTGTGCACAGTTAAATTTGGATCAGCTGACAAGGCCTAATTACAGGATAGATATCTGAGCAGTTATAAAATTCATAATTACGTTTCTCATTGTGCCTTATCTTTGAAAGCTAACTCACAATTAAATTGTGCATTTTGTAAAGCAATCATTATCCTTATTTAAACAGGCATTCTAGTCAAGCTGAGTCAGTTCTACATTTTATGAAGCAATCATCCAAATTACTTCTATTACACCATAGGTAAATAAGTGTTATATTGCAAACAAATAAAGACGGTAGAACCCTATGGCGCATTAAAGATTAGACGTACAACAGCGAGATAATGGAGTGGGAAAAGCTGAGAAACAGGCCTACAAATGTAATATCCTGTGCTCCTCCGCTCATACACCTTTATCAGCCCTATCTATGTACATATGGTACCAGTGCATCTTGTTTACAGCCACAGCTCCTCCAGGCAGGTATTCTGCTCTCCGGGCTGACTGTCTGCTTGGTATATTGTGGAAACACTTAGAAACTGAGGGCCTGGCGTGTGAGCTGGGCTGTGGGAGGTTGGTGGTGCACTGTGAAGGGAAGAACATGCTGCAGGGCAAGTGGGTGGTAGGACATTGGTTTGAAAAATTAGCAATTTCTACTTACGCTTAAGGGAATAGTTGCATGTTTCATCAACATATGCTCTGGGGCCAGCAACTCTTTTCATGCTTGTGAGAATTTTGCAATATTTGATGTTCGATGTTTTTGAAAGCTCCTGGCTCCTTGCAACGTTTTGTTTTTAAAGAAATTGCTCTTTTTGTCCTTTTTTAAAAATCATACTATTGTAGAAAAGCTTGAAAATGAAATCTAAACAGACACAAAAATCACAAGTACAAATCAAAAGAATGTAAATTTTAACCTTTGTCTGAAGCAGGAGATTTTGTCACCAAGTTCAGGATATTATAATAGCCAGAAATGACAATAATGAATGATATCTGCTCTGTCTCTCTTAGTTTGGAGATTTCCTGTTTGAAGAGGAGGTGGAGCAGTGTGCTGATCTGTGCCAGAGAGTCCTTCATCACTGCAGCAGCAGCATAGATGTTACACGGACTCAAGCCTGTGCCACACTTTATCTGCTCATGAGATACAGCTTCAGCTCTGCCAGTGTAAGATATTTCTCGTAGCAATATGCCTTTTACCACCTTTTATTGTGAAGATTTGAAAATGAAAAAAAAAGAATACCAGCCGATGAAGCAGTATGTCAAGTGTTGTGCTGTTTAGCACACTTGAACATGAAGGAGTGCCACATGTGTAGGGCCAGGGTAGTTATAATAGCAATGTTGTTCAGAATTTTGTTTAGGAAAATGTGACACTTTTCTGCATCATCTGTAAATGCATCTTCAAATAAAACAGTGGTAGAGCTCTGAGGGCAAGTACTTTACCTTGCGTAAGCCAAGATCTTCATTTGTCTCTCACTTTATTCATTTCTGTATCAGCATTATTTAAATTTTGTGTGTTGTACCAAGCAATTCTATTCTGATGCAACTGAGGCTTCAGTAGAATTGCTGGATGTTGATATTATTGCAATTTTTTTCATTTGGTGTTTGGTCTCACAGACCTATAAATTGGACTGCAATTCTGTCCACACATATGGAGCTAGGTATGTATGTTATGCATGCAGAATCACCATGTCCTAGCATGTTAGAGCACTCATGCATTGTGGAGATTATCTGTTCTTGCATAGCATTTTTCCCCAGGTTGCCACTTTGAAAGCCTTGAATATGTGAATGTGTTGGATATGCAGGAGAGAATTTGCGTCGAAGCCCCAAAGGCCTTAAGCTTTGCAGATTTATTTTCAGCATGTTTTCCCAGTCCTGCTTCCGCCTACATACAGATCTCTTGGTCTGTGCAAAGGATGAAAGGAGAGGGATATCGTGACTGCCCTGGTCTCACTCGAGTGCATGTGTTCAAAGGCAAATTCTTACCATGAAACGTGGACGTGTCAGAACTTGGACACTTCTGCCTTAAACAGGTAGACCCTGAGTGACTGGTGCACCAGAGATCACCCCCCTGAGTAGCGAGTTTAACTCACTTAGTGTGGCAGGAGGAATTTGAGTGTATTTAGCAAACGTGAGCAAATATGCATGGTGCACTGCAGCCATCATTCTCTCTCTTTTTATTTTACTTTATTCTTTTTTAAGAATTTTGCAAGAGTGAAGATGCAGGTGACCATGTCACTAGCCTCTTTGGTTGGCAAATCACCAGAATTTAATGAGGAATTCCTTCGACGATCCTTGCGGACCATCCTGGCCTATGCAGAGGAAGATGTGGATATGCAGTCGACTCCATTTCCTGTTCAGGTTGAATCTTTTGTGCCATCCACCACTTTTTACAGTAGTTTTCACATAGGAATGTGTTGGAGCTGGTCCCTTCCAGAGCAGGGAAAATAAGGAAGCAGGTGTTGTTCCCTAAGCTTATATCTTATGTAGCAATAAGTGAGGGAGAAGTGGAGCACATATAGCAAAATATTTTAAGAAACTCCACTCCAATCATGTTGGATGAGACCCAACTCTTAGTTATAGGCACAACATTGCCCCAGTAGGAACTGTGCTCTGGATGAGTTCTGCAACTTGGGGTTTGATTCTTTATATTTGCAAACAAGCAACATCATAGGAACTTTGTCAATGTATAAGGTAGCAGCAGCAGCAGTAATTATAAAATATTTCAGACAACTGTTAGTTGCTATGTAGAAATGCAGCTTGTAGTGAAGACTTAACAAAATCCTTTGCTTTGATACCAGCTAAAAGGTGAACTCCCTTAGTACCTAATTTTTTTTGTGTGTGTTTTTCCCTCCTTTCAAAAATAAACAGATCAGGTAATTCCAGATTTTTGTGAATGTGATTTGCTGTGTCAGCCACCAATGTTGGCTTCATTAAGCAGAGTTGGGAAAACACATCTAGTAGCAATCTAGCATATTTCCGTGGGCAAGAGGGACCAAGAGAAAATGACATGTTAGCTGGTGCAGATTTCTCATAGGGGAAAAATAATCCTCTGAGAACTGTGCATTGATGTTTGTATAACTCCAGGTCGAGGAGCTGCTGTGCAATCTGAACAGCATCCTGTCAGATACAGTGAAAATGAGGGAATTTCAGGAAGATCCGGAAATGCTCATGGATCTCATGTACAGGTGAATCTATTTAGAACTGCTACTCAAGAAATCCTACCATGAAGTGGGCCTCAGAACTGTGCGTTTTGGGGGCAAGCTATGGAGAATGCATCTAGATGGTTTATGAGAGCTCATTCCTGCTTTAGAATGGCAAATCTCCCTCTGGGGGTCTGGGCAAAGAAAGGTTTCTTGTGGAGGCATTGGGAGGTGGTTGGAGGGCATGGATTTCAATAAGCACGGCATTCAGGGATCCATAAACACAACAGTTTTACTCCCTTCTGTGTCCTGGCCACATCTGCTGGTCCATTTCTTCTGCTGTGTGTTAGAGATAGAGATATCTCCATCCAGTCCAACCTAGGTGGAGAATAATTAGGATTCTATTTTTTTTTAATTAAATACATTTTAATTAATTCTAATTAAAGAGCAGTTCTAAAGAGTCAGTCCTTCCTGTCTGTGCCAGGATTGCCAAGGGGTACCAGACGTCGCCGGACTTGAGGCTGACGTGGCTGCAGAACATGGCCGAGAAGCACACCAAGAGGAAGAGCTACACGGAGGCCGCCATGTGCCTGGTGCACGCCGCGGCGCTCGTGGCCGAGTACCTCAGCATGCTGGAGGACCACAGCTATCTCCCCGTGGGCAGCGTCACCTTCCAGGTAAGAAGGCCTGATAGCATGAGTCTGGGATGGTCTGTGTTGACTTCTTTCCCGTGATGAGCATAGTAGAAGCACACGTGCTAGTAGGAGAACTTGCAGTGATAAAGAATCCCATCATCAGTCATAGCTGTGGCAATGATTTATTAAGCTGACTGCTGGTGCGTTGCTGCTTGCCTATTTCCTGGTTCAATTTCCAATCTTTGGTACTGTAATCTCTTGTTTGCTAAACAAAAACCCTCTATTATTGCATATTTTTTTCCTAGAGTTTTCACTTATCAACCCCAAGAGACATAATTTTCAACATTCTTTCTGATAAGCTAACTGCTCAATTCGTTTAGTTGTGTTCTCCAGTGCTTTGACTGTCCTCTGGTTACCAACCAGCTGCTTTTTGAATGATGAATGACCCAAACACATTGGTCTATAGGCAGCACTCCAAAGTCAAATAAAAATGCCCATGAGTTCCCAAACCCAGTGTGTTTCTCCAAGGACTCCACCAAGTCTTTTCTGTGCCGAGCTCATTATTCAGGTGATCTCCTGGGTTTGTTTTCATGTTACTTTTCTATGTCCTGCAAATAAAAGCTTCATTCTTTGCTGTCAGAGCAACATTTTGAAATGTAGATATTTTTTCATATATATCACTTTACCTTGTGGTATTGGTGATCCCCCCCTGAAGTTATTTCACATGGAAAATTAATGATTTTATCAGTTTGTTCCAATACATCAATAAAAATAAGAGAAGGTCTGGTTTCTTAAAATATTCCCATATGTTGATGATTCCTCATTTGTAATTACCTTCTAGAGATCTGTGGACACGTTTATAATTCACATAATATTTGCTGCAATGGTTTTGAATCATACTAATTAATTAGTAGAAATGTTGTACGGTATGAACTCAAATGTTGATGCATAGACATGTTTTGTTTGGCCATTCTCACTTTTGTCAGACTGTAATCTCATTAAAAGTATCAGATTTCTATATTCTGGTGTTGATTCAGTTTAATCACAGTATCTTTTGTTTTTTCATTAATAAAATCTTGCATCAGTTTTTCCACTGTTTGCCTAGGATGTCAGACTGGTAAAGCTGCCACTACCCGCTTATCTTGTTTGCTTTTTTAAAAATGAGCTCAACAAAGCACATTTCCTCCTCTGGACCTACCCAGTTTTCCAAAACACATGGGAACTCAGTACTAGCTGCCTGAATAGCCTTTTGCTTAGCTCATTGAAACAGTAAATGGACCTTTCTTATAGTCTAGATTATTTTTAGGTGGCTAATGTTAGTAGCTGCTGTACTATTCATCCTTTGGTATAACCACATCATCTCTTATTTCTCCCCGGAATAGTAAATGTGAATATTATTGAACCATTTGGCATTTTGCATTGGGATTATTATACTGGCCATTAGCATTGACATTTCCAGCATAGTCGTCAGCTGATGCAGTAGTGTCACTGCTAGAATGCCTTTGCTCTCGCACTGCCTATAAACTGGCTAAACTTCTGGCCGTGGATTTATACTTCTGCTGTTTTTCATCCCTTACCAGTTTTGTGTGCTTCCTAAATTCTGACTTACACTCAAAGCTTCTATATTCTGCTCTTCTCCCACTGCTTACTTAATATCACTAGATATAGGTGGATGTCTTCACTTGCCGTACGTCATGCTGCTCCCAGCATGCATGTAGACTGACGCACTCAAACCTCACGCAATTCCTCCTTTCATTTCTCTCAGATTTTGCAGGTTTCTTTGAATGGGTAAGTTCTCAGTTATTTTAGAGAACCAAAGGTAAAGCTCAGGCAAGCAAAAACTTAGGCTTAGTAGCCTCTTCGGCAAGTCGGTCTTTTTCCTGAAAATGCTTGTGTAAATGGCAAATGAATGATAACTCCACAGGAGAGATAATGAAATGAATTAATGATGAAAGCGCATTTGCAAAACTCTACATCTGACAGCATTAATATGAAGTTTGAACTTCAGTTTGCTCAAAATTAATAAGTATATGTTCTTCCATTCTTTAAAAGCAGATTTGCATTTTGTAGCACCTGTAATGATTTTTTTTCTGATGATTTTGTTTGAAGAGAACATAAAAGTACCCAAACTTTGAGATTTTATTTGGAATTCCAAATCTCACTCCCTGAATCTGTGTCCGGTTCTTCATTTTACTATGAAGGAACTTTCTCAGCTCAGGCATAATCTAACGTTGGTGAAATACAGTCAGTTGCTGAATTGAGGCTGATGTTAATATGTGCAGTAAGTATTATGCTGGAGGAAGAGAAGTATTTTTTACAGAAGTATTTTTTACAGACGAGTAAAGTGAGGCAGCAAAGGGTTAAATCATTTGACCTCCATCTCCTCCATCTCCCGCTGTGACTCTGCAAGCATCCAGAAAAATAATTGGCAGAAGAGTGATAACCATTCCTTACCCTGGACAAAACTGTACATGTTTCCCGCTGCGCAGTCCTAAAACTATCCCTGGAGATAGGAAGGAGCTTCAGTGAAAATCCCTTTGAGCTCAATTCATGTTTACACTAAATGCATTTTACAGTTGATAACAGGACTCCAACTGAGTATGAATCACATATAGATTGAGTTTAAAAACCGCTTTATGTTATCACACACAAGGACTTGGTGCATGCCTATCTACTGAGGCATAGGGCTTACTGGTGTAGGCCCAGCACTAGGCTAATTCAGTTGTCCAGAATCTAAATTGCCATTCAGCTTAGCCATTTCTGACATGGTAAAAGGGGATGGGGATCACTATCAAATCTGTTGAGTTTACGCTGGTTGCTGTGTTTATTTTCCTTAAAGAAACTGGGCGGATAAGTTCTGTATCAATGGCAGATGATATATGCAGTAACTTGTGTATTGCTCATCAGCCTTTACTATAAAACTCTTCCATATGGAAGGTAGATAAAGGTAAAAAGTAGATGAGATATATACAGTTTGCAAAAGATTATACAAGCCCCAGAAATATATCATGGAGCTGCTTTCCTACTAGAATATTCTGTGGACTATTAAGCATGGAAATACATTTCTGAAGTGAAAGTTATTGCAGGTTTAAAGCCAAAGAGCAGATAAATTGGTACCTGCAATTTGCTTGGCTGCTTTTCGCAAGTAAATTACTACTCTGGACTCTTTTTCTATTTCCACAACAACAAAAAAGCAGCCATCAAAGGCTGCATATCATTCTGTACATTCTTAATGCCTAAAGAAAGAAAGAAAGAAAGAAAGAAAGAAAGAAAGAAAGAAAGAAAGAAAGAAAGAAAGAAAGAAAGAAAGAAAGAAAGAAAGAAAGAAAGAAAGAAAGAAAGAAAGAAAAACACAACAACAACAACAGAAATAGAGGTGTAAGATCAGTTGGATGAGTTGCCCCAGAAGTGTACCAGAAGATTAAAGTGGCATGGGAAAGATAAAATATGCTCTAGTTTCCCCTCTGGCTGCAGTTCAGACATATTCTTAACTCCCAATTATGCTGTCCTGGGCTTTGTGGCCTCTCTGACCCTCTCAGTAGGGCTAACATGCTGGACAGACTAGACAGTGATGGCAACCTGTTTAGACTAAGTTTTACCCACTGAGAAATAAATATATCCGCAGAATCCATGGGGTAAAGTTCTGTGGTGCTAGTGATGTCCAGTGCCAATTCTTTATGCAACATCTGGGCAGTAGCAACAGTCCTTGATGCCTCTGCCACTTCATAGAGATATCTTTATGAAGAAGTCAGATAGCTTGCCAGCAGGCACTTATCCTTCACTTGGACAGATTGCCATTGTCACTTTCTAAAGCGAGACGCAACTACCCTAATTTAACACCTGTAAATTACTAGCAAATCAAAGATTAGAGCTGCTTTTTTTCTGTTGAAAGTTACATAGTTCCATATTGCATGTACACAATTGCAACGTGCAATGTGTGCATGTGTGCAATGCACATTAATGTGTACTTCCATGTATTTCTATGCATTCTAAAATTTCTATTGTTGACCCTACCATGACCTAACCTGATCATTTATCCAAATAGATCCTAAAGAACTGTAAGTATGTTATTTAATGACCAAGAATCTCAAAAGGAGACTAGCTGGTATATTTTATTTTAACAAACAATAATACTGATGACTTTAATGAGAAATTAAATAATGCCTGCAGGATCAGGGTGTGGAGTCTGAGACAAGAAGCAACATTCAATTATTGTAGTTTTGAGAAGAGTGTTCTTCCTTACTTGCACAAGTTAAGTCAACAATCTCAACATTCTTCTGGGGAAAAAAAAAAAAAAAAAAACTACCAGAAAGTCTCAGGTAGAGCTTGCAGTTTCCTGTGTCTGAAACTAAAAGAACATGATTGCTGCTGGGGTAGGAAATTCAATCAGTTGCAGCTTCAGGGAGATCGCTCCAGAGGGAGGTGAGCTGGAATCTGTCTTTCGAAAGTGAAGCGAGAAAGGAAGTTTAGGATTCTAATAACAGAACTGATCTGCTGTCTGTGAACATTTACAACCTTGTATTAACTTCTAGGTGGAATTCAGTTGTGTATCCTCTGGCTGCACTTCCACGATTTCATTCTTCTTCCTGTCATGTAAATATGCTGCAACTGCATCTGCCTGGGTTTTTGCTGTAGCCCGCTGGTCTGCGTTTGTGATTTGTCCGCTTTGATTTATTCCAGAACATTTCATCCAATGTGCTGGAGGAGTCTGCTGTTTCGGATGACGTGTTGTCCCCCGATGAAGACGGTATTTGCTCTGGGCGGTACTTCTCAGAGAGCGGCCTGGTGGGGCTCCTCGAGCAAGCGGCAGAGCTCTTCAGCACGGTGAGCGAGGGCCCAAGGCTGTGGCAGATACCAGGGAGCTCTGTCAGGAGCAGCCTGGTCAGATCCATAGCTTGTTTCCATGCACGTGGGAAAAGGAAGCCTCATTGCCCAGCGGGGTTCACAGAGCTCCCCATGAAACAGAGATGCATCTTCTGACTGGCCCAGTCCTGCTGCAACTGGGTTGTCTAGTTCAGCCCCTCTTCGTTGGGGACTGCAGCTGAACCTGCTAACCTGTGCAGGGAAGCGGGGGTTCCAAGCATGAACTAAACCTCCTGTTTTCTGCTTTTTTTGGAGTTTTTTTTGTTTTGGTTTGGTTTGGTTTTTGATGTTGTTTTTATTTTGTTTTGTTTTCTATGAGATGGGACTTTTTAGAAAGATCTAGCTTAAGCTATACTTTTTATGAAACATGAAAGAATTACTCCTGTGCTTTCAGAGTACAGCTGTTGGCCTCATAATCTACCCTCACTGTGTGGAAAGTCCTGACGCTGGTACTCTGAGCAGCCCATTGCACTACCGTAGTGCTAAAGAGCACCTCAGAAATCATTTGGGTTCCTGCTGCCCAGATGCACAGCTAGATAATGGCTTTTGGTAAAGTCTTCCGTGTTGAGCAAAGACATTCCCTTCCTCTCATCTGAGTTTTCTCTCTTCTGGCCTCCGTCTAGAAACCATGTGCATGACAGAACTAAATTGTTTACACGAGTTTGGTGTTGACAGCCCAACATACTTGAGGTCCAAAACAGGTCCAGTTTGTGATTTGCTTCTCAGAACTACTCACTTATTATTACCGTTTGTAGAAAGCTATTTTAAAACAAGAACTTTTATAAGTCCCCTTTTCAGTCACACCATTAATGGACACCCAGTTTCTTTTTGTAGTGTATAAATACTAATTTCTGCTCCTCTTTTTCTTCTTCTTCTACAAGGGAGGTTTGTACGAAACCGTGAATGAGGTTTACAAAATTGTCATCCCCATCCTGGAAGCACACCGGGACTTCAGGAAGCTTACCCTGACGCACAGCAAGCTACAGAAGGCTTTCGACAGCATTATTAGTAAGGTGCGAGGAAAGGCCCTGCTAGCGAGGCACCTCATTGCACTGTTTGTTCCTGACTGGTGATATAAAACTGCACATGTGAAACAGATTTGTTTCCTTTTTCTGATCTAAACTTCTGCTTCTGGCCTGTCTGTGAAGGGTAGTCTGCAGGGTAAAGAAAGCTAAAGAATCGGTTAAACACGTACTGTCAGGGGAAGGGTGAAGTGGAAATGTATGCAGTGGAATTAAAATAATAATAAATGCAGTGGAATTAAAATAATAATAAAAATGCTTTTTTTTGGTCTGTAACAGTAGTTTCATGATCATATTAAATCTTAACTTCAAATTTCATCAAAATGTCCTTTTAACTGCTAAGATTTTCTTCTTAAATAACTTCATAAATATCTTTCAATGGGGTTTTAACACCTCGGCACAAATACAATATAGAGCAAAATTTGTCTCCAAAATATGGGGAGGTAAAAGATTAATGGGCTTTCTTATATATTAAATGGGGGGGAGGAAACAAACAAAAGACATATAACCAAAATCATTTTGACTTGGAAGAATAACTAACAGAATAAATTCCCTTCTTCTTATCAATTAGGGTCAAAAGCGAATGTTTGGAACTTACTTCCGTGTTGGTTTCTATGGATCCAAATTTGGAGACTTAGATGAACAAGAATTTGTTTACAAGGAGCCTGCAATTACCAAACTTCCTGAGATTTCTCACAGATTAGAGGTAAAGAAGAAAAATAATGTATTAATATATTCTCCTATGTTGTGTAATACTTTCCAACACAGTGCTCATGGTACTCTTTACTGTATAAAAATCAGTCATGAACTGACTTACAAACATAGATTATTATCTTTATATATATACACTTTGTTGTAGAACTTTCTACAACAGAATGAAAAGAGAGGTCCCTTCTCCATATCGTGAAGGCATGTTTCTTATGGGGAGGACTGTAAATATTGAATGATTTGATTACAGGAGGCCGTATTTTTTTTTCTGAGCATTTTCTTAGATATGAGATATCACCATTTCATATGTTTAGCTGTAGCTCTGCTTTTTACTTAACTCCCCTTGAGCGTTGTCAGGACCATGCTTTTGCCTTTGGAAGCTGTGGCTCATGAAGAAGCATCCTTACCCTATCGATCACAAAAACTGCCATAGTTACTTCTTCCTCCTAGAGGTTATTACATAGATTATTAACACTGTATTAAGGAGTAATGAAAACACTCTGTGACAGTTCTGTGACCTTTCCAGGGATTTTATGGACAGTGTTTTGGAGAGGATGCTGTGGAAGTGATAAAAGACTCTGCTCCTGTAGATAAACGCAAGCTGGATCCCAACAAGGTATGGAAAGCTGGCAGAACTGAGGGCTTCATCACAGAGGAGGAAGGAAGAGAGGAAACCCTTTGTTACTCTTGTACCCGAAGGCACCGGGAAAAACTCAGCTGTATCTGTATGCCCACACAAGCCCATGTGAAAAGTTTAATTTGATAACTAGTCACAGAGGATGGAAAATAAAAGTTCTGATCTCTGGTTCCGGTTGGGACACTGAACTTAGGTTTAGGCTGCACCCTGGGTCTATGTTTCTCCAGGGCTAGGTTTTGTCAGCTCTGGAGAGAAGCTGGAGCCCATGAGGATTTGCAGCTGTTTGCTTAGCCATGGGATATTTCATATATGCCATTCCTTTTACACTTGTTGAGTGTACAGTACTGTAATGATTCCTCCCTCTCTTCTCAGGCATACATACAAATTACTTTTGTGGAGCCCTATTTTGATGAGTACGAGATGAAAGACAGGATAACCTATTTTGAGAAGAATTTCAACCTCAACCGGTTCATGTACACTACACCGTTCACCATGGACGGGCGTCCTAGGGGAGAGCTGAGCGAGCAGTACAAGAGGAACACCATCCTAACCACTATGCACGCCTTCCCCTACATCAAAACTAGAATCAATGTCATCCAGAAAGAAGAGGTAATTGGGTTCTGAGGACAGGTCTCAGTTATCAGGGGCTGTCTCTGGATGGGAAGATTTTCAAATTCAATACTTGGTAGAAAAGAGAAGGCTGAATTTCTCAGACGTGTTGCATCCATAAAGAGAAATGGCACAGGATGGGTAGACAAATAGAAGATGCGTATTTTCTGTGGAGAAAAGAGGATGGAGAGTATATATCCTTCTTCTAATCTCCCAGGTGTAGTGCTTTGCAGGAAATGCATGGTGATGTATTTATGGCTGTACTTGCAGCTGATAAAGAACAGTGAAAGAACTAAATCACATTCAGAACCGGTGAGGAAACACAGAGGCTTTATAACAGCAGGAAGTGCAAAACCACTTCAGACAAGAACTCAGTAACTTAGAATAATGAATACAGGCAAATTGAGATTCTGATTCCTGTGTGTGCATAAGAAAAGAGGTAGTTTTGCATCAGACTCAGCATCCACCAGGATAACTTCTTGATGGAATGTTCTTCCTGATTCTCACAAGTCCAGCTGGTGGCATGGGACACTGGTGGTGGTATTGCCAGCATTAGGACAGCTTGACTTTGCGGGTGATTCAGATAATGAGGCATCTCTTCCTCTGTTTTGATTAGTTTATTTTAACCCCGATTGAAGTTGCTATTGAAGATATGCAGAAGAAAACACAAGAGCTAACTGCAGCCACCAACCAAGAGCCACCGGATGTCAAAATGCTCCAGATGGTTTTGCAGGGGTCGGTTGGAGCTACTGTAAACCAGGTAAGAATCCAAAATGACAGAATTTCTGCAGTTACCTCACTGTGCTTTATTTTCACTGCTCATTTCTCACACTGGAAAAGTTTTTCTAATTTGACACATTTAGTTGGATTGTGCCTTTAAAACTTCATCCCTTAGTATTTAGTTCACTGGATATGACTTCCTTTTCTGACATTTGGGGAGCATGGATTGTTTATCCTCCTTGTTTCTTGCCTTTCTGCATATTTTCCAAGCCATGACTGAAAGCAGAAATGCTAAAATGCTGAGATACTCTATTTCTGCGATGCTGCTGCTATAGCTGGTGCAAGAACTATGAACACTTCTCATTGTCTGCAGTCCTGGTAGCCTCACTGATCTCAGCTGAGGTGTGGGTTTAAGGTTATAGCCTAAGGAATAATATAAATTGTCACAACGTGACTATTTTGACATAGGAAGGTGCCCTGTGTTCCTGTCCACCCCTTGGAGAACTCTCTTCTGCTAGGACAGGCATTTGTGCAAATAAATATGTAACTGAGAAAAAGCTGAGATATAGTAACACGTACATGCCTGATAACGAAGACAGACAGCAAAATAACTCAGCTAAACCCAGAATGAAAACAAAAGTGAGAGGAAAAACTTGGCATCCTCACATTCTCACAGGGCTTAGTTTCCTCCTGAAACACCATAAACTCTGTTTTTCCAGTTCCTTCATCAGACAAAGTCCCCAGACTGAAGTAACTCACTGTTGTAAATGCTAGAAGGAGTGTTCCCTTTCTGTTATGGGCTTATCTAGCTTCTGCCCAGTTGTGTATCTGCACATTCAGGAGCTGTGCCTCTCTCGTGTAACCAGATTTGGCTGCAGAGCTACCCCAGCTCTTTTTTCCTCCTGGGCAGAAATTATCCTTTCTCTTTTCTATGAGAGTTGAGGAGAAACATAAGATGGAGAAGATAAAACATGATGGGTAAAACAAATCTCTTTGTCAAAGAAAAAAATAGGATGGAAAAATGAGTAAAAAACATCCTGTTATGGTGACTTTGTTTTCAGTTTGCCTTTTTTTTTTTTCCTCACAATTCTACTTAGGAAATAATAAACACCTTAGTTGAACATGTGGTCTGTTTTAATATAAGCAGGAGAGATGGTTTTTTCTCACATTTTACTGTTACTTCTATAAGGGACCACTAGAGGTAGCCCAAGTGTTCCTGGCGGAAATTCCAGCGGACCCCAAACTCTATCGACACCACAACAAGCTGAGGCTGTGCTTCAAAGAGTTTATAATGAGGTCAGTAAAACCAAATTGGGTTGCTGGATTGCATCAGTAATGTCCGTGATGGTACAACAATAATAGAGCTGTGGAATTAATTATGCAGGCTCTCCTGGATCCACGAATCCTGGCTCTCAAGCCTTAGACAGTCAGTCCAGACTTGTTATCTGTTTCATGGTCTGTAGGGTCTGCGTCCCAAGTGGGAACAAAGCCAACAAACTGTTTTTTAACACTTCAAACGAATTACATAGAAATTAAGCTGTTCTCCTTTTTATCCTTGAAACTTGGCAGACATTAAGCATTTCAGCTTGTCTTGGTTTTATTAAATGACATTTTATATATAGTGGTTCTGTAGGAAAGTATTTGCCCATCTCTGTCAACCAGACACACTGGTATGAGATAAACAGTCTTTGAGATCTTGAGATATGCTTGTAAATCTTAACAGGAATACTCCCATAGCAAGAGACTTTGACTCTTTAGTCCAAAGACAAGACTCTTTAGTCAAAGGATGCACAATTATTGAAGTCTAGGTTAAATAAACATGAACATTACGCAAAGGATACAGTTAGTCCCTGCAGAATGCTTTTTTATCTGCATCTATTTGCAATCAGTAGGAAGGTAGCTCAGTATTCTGCTGTCATTAAGTTTCTTTTTTATTAGCTTCTTCACACATTTCTTGTATTTCACAAGTGTCACCTTGTTTTCTGTACCTAGAAAAGACAGAGATTTCCTACTATTTATTATCATTCTGCACCTGATAAGTTATCAGAAGAATGCCTAGCCCAGAGGAGACATTCAGATTATCTAAATAGGAAGTTAACAAGTTCAACAGAATTAGGTGATATTTGTCCTTTTTTTCCCTCCCCTTTGGTCTAGGTGTGGTGAAGCAGTGGAGAAAAACAAGCGCCTTATTGCTGCTGACCAGCGGGAATATCAGCAAGAACTCAGGAAGAACTATGGGAAGCTAAAGGAGAGCCTTAGACCCATGATTGAGAGGAAGATCCCAGAGCTGTACAAACCTGTAGTGAAAGTCCACAGGACCAGGTACACTTAGGGCAGGGCTATCTGTTGTATCTGAAAAAAAAAAAAAAAAAAAAAAAAAAACAGTTTTACCAGGAGGTTTTGCTGTACAAATTTATATATAAAAAAAGAATGTGTAATGTCAACTTCACAACTTCATATTTGGTGAAAAGCCTGTTGACTTCCCCTGGAGCAGAACACGGTATTAACTGTATTTCTCAAGATGCTCTCTCATGAGGTTGGGTATTGGTGTCGTTTTGGTACATCTGTAGAAGAGACTTCCTTTGCCCTGATAGAAGGAGATTGTAAGCCTCGTGCCATTCTTGAATCCAGAATGGAAACAGAACATGTATATGTTTATTCTGAATGGATGGCACTCTGACATGAGCCAGCAATAAGTCAGGGTAACCCTTTCACCTCCAGATAACAAAACTTGTTTTAGTCCTCTGACTGAGACAGAAAACTATGTTTTTTACTTAAATATTTGTTTATTCACCAAGCCACTGTGCCTAGCGTGGGGTGGGAGTGGAAGAAGGAATATGCTAACATAACACATACGATTTTCCAATCAGTGACATGCCAGCTGCTCCTTTCCAGAAGGCAGGTATTTCTTGCGGTTTGTTTGTTTTCAGGATTTTTTTTTTTTGAAAACTTTATTTAGGGATCCCTTTCATTGCAGGGACTCTTTTCGTAGCCAAAGTTTTAGAAAATGTGAGGCCCAGACTTCACAGAGCACCTAAGGACTGTCTGCTTCAACCAGAGAAGAGCTTCAGGCTACAGGCCAAAAATGATGGAGCATTGGACATCCGTGACACTGGGGATCGCCACGAGATGGCATGTGCACTTTCTGGCCAGCATGCAAAAAAATATGTATATAGAATCCCCAAAACCAGGGGATAAATCCATATCAACGGTATCTCATGAGGGCTTGGGGAAGAAGAGGGGTGTTTTATAGCTGCTTTTTCATTTACTCTAAAATAGTTGCCTAATAATGGGGATCAGATCATTGAAGTGATCCGCTGGGTCACCACTGTCAAACAGAACTCTGTTAGTTTTGGCTCAAGTATCCTGTGAATCCAAGCAGTATGCCAAGTCATAATGGAAGCTAAGGAATGGTGTCTATTTATGTTCCTTTTCCATCACAGCATTTACACATTGTCCTTTTGGCACTGGAGCTCGTTTGTTCTGCGAGTTAATCACACACTCAACTGTTGTCCTGGTGGGCAGGGACTCAAGCCCCAGCTCAGTCTTTGTTGGTCTGAAGCTCTAGGAAAGAGCAATTTCCTCAGCTACAGTCTCTCATTATAGAGAATAGTCTTAAGCTTTCTTTTTTCCTTTTGCAAAGGCTACTTGACATGCTGTTGGATTTGTTAATAATCAGTGCTATGTTTAACAGAACTATCAAGCAGTAGTTTAGAAGGATGGAGCTAGGCTGTGATTCTTTTATTGTACTATGCTCTTATATAGGTACTTATGTAAAACTTACCACAGAATCCACAGCGTGCCATACGGAGCACTTCACTCAAGCTTTAGTGTAGCATTAGAGAAATCAGCATATCATTTTTAATGTCAGTGCTTGGTATCTTCTGATACCTGAACAAACATTTTATTAAATCATATTTGCAGCACTTTTCTCAAGTAAAGATGTTATCATTAATACCTTTTTGTAGATGAAGTTGTAGAAAGAGGCAGACAGACAGACAGAGGAGGATATTAATATTTCGTGGGTCCTTCAGTGAGGTCATTAGAAAACCTAAATTTTTGTTGTGACCGCACCACTTACATAATATTTATGTTTTAAAACAAAGTTCTGCGAAAAGGTCCCTCCATGGTGCTTTCTTCCTTCCAGCTTTTTTTCCAGGGTTAGGAAGTGATGTTTCAGTGATAACTAACATAAACAACCCCATTTGGCAAAAATAATAATGATAATAAAGTTAAATACAACACTGAAACTGTTTCATTTGTACATTGTTTCAGGAAATTACTGTGAAATTGTAAATTCTAAATGCATGGCCTCTTTGTAAGCACAAGGAAGATGGAGGCTGGTGCTGTTAGTGGAAACATTTTGACTCTTGTGGCCATTTGCAGCCTTACCATTTGGCAATAGGAGTTTTCCCAGCGCTTCTTTTGACAACCAAGATGTTCAAAGTGTTTGTGGAAGATCCAGAAGGTGATTAAAACAAGATGAGATGTTGAACAGGTTAAATAAATTCTCTACTTATATAACTCTATTAAAAACAGTTCTTGGAGTATAATAAAATGTTTCCCTTCTCAGTGACACTTTTCTTAAACGCAATGATCAGGAATAAGTACTGTATGATTTTGCAGTGCAAGCTTAAAATAAAGGATGACTTCATGAAGTGGCTTTTCTTTATAAAGCTGCTTTGCACAGAATTAAGTTAAAAATATTATTAATTTCCAAAAACCCTGTTGCTATTAAATCTGTGCCTGTCAAAACCTGGCCCTTTACGTATTATTTTTAATAATGCTGTTATGTGATAATGTTCTGGGAGAAGGTCAGAAGAATATTGTCATCCATTAATGCAATCATCCAGCCTCCTTGTTTATGAGATGCTTATCCTTCACAGCTAAATAACAGAAACCTCAGGTAAACAGACAATAAGAAAAGACAAAACAAAACAAAACAAAACAAAAGCCTGCAGGTGTGCTAATGTTGCTAATATGCTGGCTAAAAACATCTGCTTTATATTGTTATGGCCTGTGCAATTTGGTCTCCTTGAATTGAAACAATACTACAGAAAATCTACATGCTAAAATACCCTTCACTCAGGTTTTATGAGCAGACCAATCCCTCAGATGCCAAGCCCAGTGCTCAGTTCATAGCACAAGTTGTGTTTTTTGTAGTGAATCATGGTTTGTATATTTCTGTTGAGTTGAGCTATATGAAATGTAAATTCCCAGTCTTTGTGATAATTTGCAATAAAGTGACTATTTCACAGGAAGTTCAGCAGTACCGTGTGTCATTCCTTGCACCTCCATGGAATCCAATAGAAAACAAAACATCATCAGGTGTTTCCATGTAGAGTCATTTGGCAATAAATCACAGATCCAGAAGGGCTAGGTTTGTTTTTTGGATAAAATCTTGTCTCTGTCACTGTGCTATTTAAGAGAGAGAATCAGAATCACAGAATCACAGAGTGATTGACATGGGAAGAGACCTCTGGAAATGATCTGGTCCAACCATAGGGTCCAACAACCAAGGTCAGCACCTGGCACAGCATCGTGTCCAGGTGGAAGATCTCCAGAGAAGGAGACCCCACAAGCTCTCTGGACAACCTGCCCCAGGTCGAGAGGTTTTTCCTCATGTCGAGGCAGAACTGCCCTGGGTTCAGTTTGTGCCTGTTGCCTCTTGTCCTGTTGCTGGCCACCACTGACAAGAGCCTGGTCCAGCACCTTGTCACTCTCCCTTAAGGTGTTTGCACATCCTGGTAAGATCCCTCTCAGTCCTCTCTGCTCCAGGCTGAGCAGCCCCAGCTCTCTCAGCCTCTCCTGATAGGAGAGATGCTCCAGGGCCTTCCCTATCTTCGCAGCCCTGCCCTGGACTCTCTGCAGTAGCTCCTCTGCATGACTGCAGATCATCACCCTACGTGCAGCCCCATCGCCCAGGAGGACACACTCCATCCAGACCGGGGCGAACACGCATGCACGCTCCTGTCAGAAGGTGCACGCACACACGGGGGTCCGTGCTGGTTGTGAGGAGACCAAGGGTACTCCGTATCGATCCATGTGGAAGTGCAGAGACAACCTGTGGGGATGTTTGGACCTCTTTTGGTCTGTCAAGGTGAGCGTTTTGGTATTACGCAGCTAGGCATTTCCGATTCAACACTGGCAGTCCTGCCACTGTGTCTCTTGGTTTGGGAACAGAAGCCCCAAAGGCAGCACACACACATTTTGTGCTGTGTAGAAATTCACGTTTTCGATGCTTCAACAGGCATCGGACTGAACAGACATGACGGTGAGTAGCTATAGCCACACTTGTGCCAGGTGAAGAGAAACACAGTTTTGTCACTTACAAATAACAGGGGCAGATCTTGCAACCTCTCTCTCTGGAGACTGAAAACTTCTGTGTTAGGTTTTGCACTTATCTGGATACTTCAAAAAATAAAAGCAAACCTTTTAGCTCCTGTTTTCTCCCTTTTTCCTCTTCTTCGGGCCATTCAGAGTATCAGCCTCCCAAATATTTCAGGAAGGGACATTAAAGCAGAGCGAACAACTTGTAATAAAGCCAGGCAGGAGTCTGCAAGGTGTTACCACCTCCCAGGCAATGCTTGCTATGAAAATGAACCACACTAATGGTCAGCCGTGTCTGCCTGCACCACAGGGCCTCTTCCTTTCGGAAGGCAAAAATAGCTAAGAAGAGCGTTCACCAAGTATGCAATTAGTGTTGAATCTGGGAGTTGGGTGACTTTTGAAGTATCTCAGCTGTCTATGTTTTAACCATCTTTTAAACTGATTAAGTGGACTGGTTAAAAAATAATCAACAGGTCTTGATAAGTTGTTCCTGGTTGGGTAATGCTGCGGTCTAATCAGTGCGCGGAAAGGAAAAGGGGCCCAGGTGGAAAAAGTGCTTTTTAATTGCATAAATAAAGGCAATATGTACCCATAGCAGGGCTCGATAAGTATTGGGAAAGGCTGCAAAATCTGGCATTAAAAAAACCATTGTGACACGAATACTCTTCAACAACTTAAGTAGTTGTTGAAGCTCGGTGAGGGTCTGGTTTAAATGAAGCAGGCTTTATTGAAATAATGAATATTTTCTGCGTGTTCAAGAGTTAAAAAGCTAACCCCACCAAATTTTTTTTTGCAAATTACATGGTCGCTCAGTAAGGGTAATTCTGGGAAAAAAAAAATATATCAAATTTAGGTGTGTGGCCAATCAAAACACCTCCCCTGCAGAGCCCCTTTGTATGAGTTGTACAAGATTAGTGCAGAAAGCCCTCAAACTTGTAACATTTTTTTTGACTGATTGCATGCCTTAAGCATGCTGCTACTTTGCACTCTCCAAAACAACAAGAACAACAAACCTTTTAGGGAAAAGAAAAAAGATGAATTCTGCTGTTTTTTTTCTTTACTTCAGTTTAAATAACTTCAAAGGCCTGTGCAGTCATGGCCAGGACACAACTAGGGACTGGTTGCTGGTTGCTACACAGATACACTAGTTATTTCCTTCTCAGTGGGAATGGCCAGAAAAGGAAAAATTTTTTTAACTACCTTTTTTACAGGAATTAGTTTTTTGCCTGTTTGCCTGAATCCATGGGATATTGCTAAACAAATACTGGAAGCCGAGTAGGATGGCTGAATTGCTATTTACAAAGAAAACGAAGCTCTAATAACTGAAGGGGAAGGAATTTTGCACGGATTGCAGGAGGATTATGCTTTGCTTTGTTTAACAAACACCTGCAACGCGACTGAAAGGGAGGATCTCCTGTTTAAAGGGTTGGCTTTTCAAAAGCGAATGCCTACATCAATTTCTCAGCTCCCAGAAGGGATCCCCAGGAGAAAGAAGGCAAACTTATCAATGCTGATACCTCTAAGACTTACAAGTGCAAGAAAGCTATCTGAAAACCTCAAGCAAACAAGTGTTTGAGGACTTTATATATAAACAATGAAGAAAGGGAGCAAGCACACAGAATGTCTTTATGTCTTTCCCTTTGTTTCAGATCAGCTTCAAAAGGAATGAGCAATCTCTTTTCAGGTGTCCGGAGAGGTTTAAAGTGTTCCTAAAAGGCTGATTTAAGGCATAAAATCCTCGGGCTCAAAGCTAAGTCTTTGGGGTGAAGTTTTTCCCAGCTGATAATAAAAGGAAAAAAAAAAGGGGGGGGAAAAAAAACAAAAAAAGGAGAAAGAGAGAGATTAAGCTACCTCAAAGGTAGATCTCCTAGATTTCTCAGCATCCTGGAGCAATGCCATCCTCACTCTTAGCTTCACGCTGACGACTTCTAATGTTGGAAGAATAACATTAAACCAGCAGGGTCTGAACGATCTCGGAGACCTGCTCACGTCACAGTCTTCAAGCACTGATTGAATTCAGGAGACGAGTGACCTTGCTGCAGCCCGGCCAGGTTAAGGAGCACAAAAGCAGTCCTCCACGGCCACGTTAGAAAGCGATGTTCAGCTCGGCCTGCAGAGAAATCCCGCTGCCCCGAGGCCTGCGGCAGCCCGGGACAAAGGCTGCAGCTGAGTGAGAGAAATCCATCCATAAAGAAATAAATAAGTGATCAGAGAGCAGAAGATTAAAAACGCAACGCGCTGCTGCGGGGAACAAAGGCGGCGGCACAATGCGGGCGGAATTAAGGGCCGGTTACAGCGCTGAACGCATCTCGCTTTCTGGGCCGCGTGGGACACTCCGCGCCAAAACGGGAGCCGCTGCACGAAAACGGAAGCTGCCAGGCAAAAAGTAACTGCACGAGCTTGAAAATATAAAAATGATAATACTGGAGTAAGGAAAACCCTGGATGTTCTATGGTAACGGTTTCCTTCTTATGCTGCACTTTAGCACTGTCCGCCTCACTTTTGCTGGGTTCCCTCAGGAGCTGGAGAACTGCAAAAGGAAAAATTTCTTTGCTGTGAGGGTGCCAGAGCCCTGGCACAGGCTGCCCAGAGAGGCTGTGGAGGCTCCTTCTCTGGAGATCTTCCCAACCCGCCTGGATGCCGCCCTGTGCCCCGTGCTCTGGGTGTCCCTGCTGGAGCAGGGGTTGGACTAGGTGATCTGGAGAGGGCCCTGCCAACCTTAATGATCCTATGAAAAGGAGTGAAAAGGGTCACGTTCTGCATTCCTGTGGCTCCTTTGAAGGAGGCAGGCTCGGCTCCATAACTGGGAATTGCAGTGCGGGATCCGGACGTCCTGGGGCTGGTGCGCTGGCTCTGTGGGCTAAACATGACCATCGCTCACACGGCCTAAATTAAAGTGCTATCCTGGAAACAGGAGTCTTCAGGAAGACAAAGCGAAATACCCTGGGAATTATGCAGGGATTGTGAACACGGAATGACCATCCATGCAATACTAGGATTACAAACACGGTGGGATGCCAACAGCTGGCAGGTTTAATGCCAAGAGAGGGGCCAGAGGGGTGCTAGAACAAAAGCCTGGACCAAACTCTGGCACCCCTTGCCACAACATGGTTTGCGTACCCAAAAATACAAATGGGTTCAAAAAGCAAATGGACACATCCGTAGAAGAATGGCACATCAAGACTTACCTAAATTATGAAATAAGGCTCAGCTTAGGACGACAGCTTCCGAGGAGAGCAGTGATGGAAGTGACTCTTTGCACTTTTTGTTATTGCCTTCCTCGGGCATCTGCTTTTAGCCACTGTCAGAGGCAGGAGGCTGGCCAGGGTGAGTCTAGTGCCATTAGGAGCTTAGAGCAGAGCATTTACCAGCCGCGCTTCCAAGTAAAGACAAAATGTCCAGCGCGTTGCAGCGCGTTGGAAGCGGCCGTGAAGCATCCCAACATACCACTCCTTTAATGGGATGCTCCTGTTGTGGAAGGGAAAACCAGGGTGGTTGGAAGCTTTGGTGCTTCTTGACCCTCCAGGTCCCCGTGAAGGTCCTGGCTCACCAGCTCCATGGCAATAGAAGTGTCTCCTCACGGAGCATCCCACGGAGTGGGTGCAAATGCTGAGGAACTCAGTCCAGGAAGGGGGGAACCCACATTACGTTTTAAAAATGGAAAATGGTCCTGAATCACCATCCACACTGAGACCAAGTTCTCATTTATACAAAGTGAATGAGTCTATCTGCATAAGAGCAGTCAGTCCAGGAGTCTGGTGAAGAGGGCACTCACTTTAATGGGAAAATTTTAGACCGTAATGGTCAGGGTCCAGCATATATGACTGGGTATATGAGACAAGATCTGTTGAATTCCTCTTACGTTGGTGGTGAGAGTGATGTAGCACGCAAAAAAATAAGTAAAATACCAGCTGCCTCATACGCAAGGTGCAGGTTTGCCCTGGAAGGGCCATCAGACTCCATCCCAGGGGGTTGTGAAGCGAACACAAGAGATGAAAAGCGAAAAATTCCTTCCATGCACTCATGAATTCCCTGATTCTGCCATTCCCAGCGGCACACACGCACTAGCCGAGCCCACCTTGGGGAGCCTTTTTGGGAGAACCAGAACCTGGCGCAGTTTCCCCCCCGGTTTTGCCCCGGTGGCACAGCGTGGCGCTGCCCTTGTCTCCTCCTGCGGCCGCGGCGCCGGTGAGAGGTTTCCCGGCCGCCGCGGCCCGCAGAGCGCGGCAGCCCGCGGCACACGCCAGGCCCTTCTGCGCAGAGCCGGTCTGCTAATGCACGCGCACAGCGCTGTTGATTCAACTGAATCTTCAGTGGCCTTTCCAGCCAGCTCCGAGCTGAAAAAAAAAAAATAATAATAAAAAAGAAGGGGTCTGGGAGCGCTAAGAGGAATTCTGCCAGTATTTCAGCGGTAAAGGGGAGATGATATCTCCAAGGCAAAAGCTGGGCAAAAGCTCCCTCCGTCTTGGTTGAGCGCGGGGAGGTTTCGCGTCTTGACACTGCTCCTTTAAGCCAAGGGGAAAGGCGAGCGCTGCCTTTCATCTGGTAAATGATTTCTGGAGTTGCATTCCTGCGCGCTCATGCACAAACCAAGACCGGATCCAGCCCGTGGAAAGAAAGAAAAGAAAAAAAGCAGCGTGTTTTCCCTCTCCCAGCTTTATCCACCTCCCAAATCCAGGTGTCGTCTCCACCCTCCACGCCATCCTGTCGTCCCTGCTCCATGACGTTCGCGCACGGGAATCCCTGTCTCCTCAATGGCTCCCGGTGGGTTTTGCCCCGGCCGAGGGGCCTGTGCCCAACCTCCGTACCCGTATCCCGCTGGGGCTCCCGGCGGGCAGGTTCCCTGGGCTCTCCATAGCGCTGGAGAAGCCCCACGGGGCGGGCGGGTGAGCTGAGAGCCGGCCCGTGCGGCACGGCGTCGCCGGCGCGGCCGCGCGGAGCGTCTTCCCCGTCGGCTCTCGCGCAGGGGACGCCGCGGGCTGCGCTCGATCCCGCTCGCGCACACCGCCGAGCCCCGGCAGCTCCCCAGAGGAAGGAAGAGGCGGCAGAAGCGGAGGGAGCCCTCTCTGCTCGCCCCGCTCCTTGCCCGGGTCTCAAGTGCTTTTATTCTCTGCTTGCACGGCGTCTAGTACAACACGGTCCCGACCCAAACGTTTCGATGAATAAGCCAATGCTAACGAGCTCTTTCCTGCCACAGGTGTACTGCATTTTCTCTCTCTTTCTTCCTATTTTTCTCTCTTTCACTCTCTCTTTCACTCTCTATTTCTTTCTCTT
Organism: Crypturellus undulatus; assembly: GCA_013389825.1. Lineage (NCBI taxonomy): Eukaryota > Metazoa > Chordata > Aves > Tinamiformes > Tinamidae > Crypturellus > Crypturellus undulatus. The sequence goes on along the minus strand of VWPW01019418.1, from coordinate 1,177 downwards.
TCACTCTCTTTCTCTCTCTTTTCCTCTCTCCCTTTCCTTCTTTCCTTTTCTTGTTAACATAAGTAACAGTAAGTAGCACTCAGCATTGTCTCAGCGCTTTCTTTCATCAATCCTCCCCCCCCCCCCCTTTTTTTTTTCTCGGATTGGTAACTCAGCCATAAAAAATGGCCTCTGGATGGAAACAGCAGAGTCAGGAGAAATTAGTGTCTAAAAGCACTGTAGGATCTGATCACACATTCAGGCTGAAAATATTTTTTAAAACATGCATTATTGAACCAAAATGTGTAAAAGTTATCTGAACTATCCTCCTTTTTTAAAAATAAAAAAATATAAAGTGCAGTGGCTTGAGAACCTCTGGCCTGTGATAACTCCACAGCAGTTTTCCTTACAAAAATGCAAGGCATGATGCAATCTTCAAAATGTTTTAATGGCTTTGGAGATTTGAGAAGAAATACTGGAAATGATTTGGATGGAAATATCACTAAACGTATTAGCTTTTTATAGAGCAAGAAACCTCTTTTTTTTTTTTTTGTCTACCATTAGCTGATTGCGGTCCACTGGGAAAAGCAGATAGTGAGATTTTCAATTTTCCTGAATATCTCCCTTGCAATATTACGGAACCTGTTCATTGAGATAACTTGCGCTGCTCTGCATCCACGAGCTTCTGACATCGCACGTGCAGAAAAATGTCCGGAAAATCGCAGGGTCGTAGGAGAATTGCCCCAAGGAATGACATAGGAAGACTGCAAAGGACAAAGGAGAGCGTCTCCCAGGAAAGGCAGGAAAAATTACGTTGCAGCTACTGCAATAGTCACTCACACGAGTTCTGCACCAGGCCCCAAGCAGGGACGGGCTCCGGTGGGTCCCTCACTCGCGCTCTGGGCTCTGATGGGTCCCCGTGACGAGTGGTGGAGATGGAAACCGGCCAAATCTGCTGCCCGCAGCCTCCTGTGCGGGGGGCACCACCTCAGCCACGGGACCTGCTGCGTTTTGGGGGCATCTGCAAGTTTTGCGCTGTCTGGGGGTGCCGTGTTGGGAGGGCTAAAGGACCTGCACCTTTTTTTTTTTCTGGTGGGGAAAGCAGGAGGGTTGAATGGTTGAAGGGCTTTTGTGGGGTTTGCGCTATGGAAGGAGGCAGGGGGCTGCGGTGTGGGGTGGATGGAGGTGATTGCACTTT